>VSDK01029877.1:919230-1023944 GCA_009767595.1 Symbiodinium kawagutii
GGAAACCGTCGGATTTTACAAGGAAACCATGGGATTTTACAGGGAAACTGTCGGATTTTACAGGGAAAGCATTGGGTTTTACACGGAAACCATGGGATTTTACAGGGAAACCATGGGATTCTACAGGGAAACCATGGGATTTTACAGGGAAACCATGGGATTCTACAGGAAAACCATGGGATTTTACAGGGAAACCATGGGATTTTACAGGGAAACCATGGGATTTTACAGGGAAACCATGGGATTTTTTCTATGGTGAACTATGAGTAGTAATTGGGAATTGAGGGTAATGGCCAATAATAGTGGTCAAACAACTACTTACTACATGGTGATTTGGCCAAACGCGAAAACTACCGTAAACATAGATGGTTTATTTTTACAAATTTGGGTTATATTAAGGACGGTTTGGGGGGCCCCTATTTTAAGAAACCACTGTATAGGTCATAACATGGTTGATAGGAGGTGACAAGGAAACTGACATTAGATATGATAAGATGGTAGAGCCAGTAAGCTGACTAATTCATTTGATACAAGCTGGTTAGCAATGAACTAAAGTATTGCTAGATAGGCTTAATGCTTATAACCACCTTACATCAAATGTTGGCTCACATTGAGAGATGGGCTAGAAATAGTTAGAACAAACGTTTGATAACTACCTTACAGGCTGGTTCATGGTTGATAAGCAGGTTCTATGAATTTGATATAAGCTTAAGGTTAGCAACTAAGTGAATGCTAAATGAGCTGGTTGATAAGTGATGCTTGCAATAATCAGCTGGTTAATGGTCGATAAGAGGTGATAACCAACAGTTGAATAGGGATATACCAAAACAATATAGGTCATCATATGCTACTACAAGTTGGGAATACCTAGAAGATCGTGATTGAATGAAACACATACTCAGTATACTGCATTTTTGACAAGCATGAGTTTGATGATTATCATTGTCTGAAATATGCAGTGACTGATGGGACAATCAAAGTATCCATAGAACCGAATGGAATCACATGGAATCCAATGGAATCCCATGCAATCCCATGAGCCCCCATGAAATCACCTTCAATCCAATGGAGTCCCCATGAACTTCAATGAAATTCAATCATTGATGATCCTCAATGCATTTGGTATACTAATCTAAAGCCACCGTAACATTGATTTGCTATGGAATTAGGAGGGATTTCAGGTGCGCCTCTCTAAGTAGTGGGTCTCTTCCCAGATTTTGGAAGAAACTTTTTGCAAGCTCAGTGGCTACTGGTCATCACTATTGGTATCGACCATGAAAGAACTTTTGAGATCAAATGTTTGGGTTGCTGGTTTCTCAGGTTGCGGGGGACCCCACAGTCATCATCCTTTAAGCAATAGTTACTGTTTGATCATAAGAATAGATATGTTGATTCCCCTTCCAATAGCCAGTATGGAATCTCCCAACAATAGCAATAAACCAAGCAGAACTTTGGGGGTCCCAGTCACTGACTGGGAAGCACCCACATGGCTTGGTCCATGACCGACTCTCATTGCCTTCCCTGTTGATGGTCGGATTCAGGAAGGTCGGGATGACACCGCTGGCATGATCTGATTCGCGCAGCAAAATGTGTGTTGCTTATCCCAAGTATCTATGGGTAATGATGGTTAACATTAGTGGTTATTGATGGGTAATTGTGCTTACTGATGGTTAATGATAGATAATCCAAGTTTTGCAGAGTGTATGCATGGTTGATGATGATTAATTCATGATGCATGACACACGGGAGATTTGCACATGGTTAAGACTATGAATCCCAGCAATAATGGCTAATGGCGGTTAATATTAGTACCAATCATTCTTAGTGATGGTTAATGATAGTGAATGATGAATGACGGTTTATCATGGTTAACGATGGTCAATCATGGCTTAAGCAGGGTTAATCATTGTGAATATCTAATGGTAACGGTCCAGTGGTAATGATAATTAATTAGTGATGTCGAAGAACCTATGGCAAATATTCGTGGTGATGGTTGGTGCTGTTTAAATGGTTATTGATGGCTGATGGTTGAATTATAGTTCATGATGATTGATGCTGGCTCGCTATGGGTTCTAAACCACTCCACTGAAATTGATGGGCATAGAAAGATTATCCCAACCATTCTGAAATTGATGGCCAATGGTTGGTGAATGGTTAGCCTCCAAATCAATGATAATGAAACCATTCCACTGAATTCATCAATGGTTAACACCATGAATGTCACCATTTTAGAATGGTTTCAGATAATCAAACCATCAAATCTATGGATCTCCACTGAAATCACCGTGTGGAGGTCCATTGCTGGGCTCTGCGGGGCCAGCGCAGGGCTGGGCACCGATCCGGACGGATCCGCTACGCGAGGTTCGCGTATGGCAAGCACTGCCTCGTGAGAAGTTGCTGGAGCTGCTCGATCACCAGGTGACCACCGGCAGGGAGATCGGCGGCCGAAATATGGCGCCGGGTCAACGGCCAAGCGCGCTTGGTGCTTCTCAAGCAAGAACTTTGGAACCCCGAGTTGTTGGGGTTGGTTTGTAACTCTTAATTGTCGCAATATGGCTATGGGGTCAATATTAACCAACCATAATGGTGGTGAATAACAGGTGTGGAACTTTGATGTTTCTATCAATGGTTACTGGATGATCACCAGGGGGAGCTCTGTTTGAGTAGGGCAGGCTTTGATTGGTTGACTTCTAGTACTTATAAAGCCTTCTATCTCCCAACAAATGGTCTTGTGAATGTGTTCATTGACGCAGTGCAATGCGTGTATTCTTCCAAGCTGATTCCGACTTGTTGCACATAGAATTGAAGGATATTGAAGGTCTAGTGAACTTACCAGAATGCCGAAACATCATTTCACCATCATATCACCATCATTGCACCATCATTTCACCATCATATCACCATCATATCACCATCCAGATTCATCAATGATCAGTCGCCACCTTTCGGAACTGTCGCGAAAGGTGACTGGCGAGCACTCGCACTCGCAGCTACTCTCGCGCTTGGTGGCGAAACATTTTGGAGCGCAGAAACCATCACGCTATGGTGCCTGGGAGGCTGTCATGGTCACCCTCCGTGCGACCAGGATTGGTTGGTGGTTTGATTGATATGTTTTATAGGAGGTATAAATAGTGGTTAATAGCAGGGGATTGGAACCAACAAGGGTTGGTTGGTCTTGTTTTTCTCTATAATTAGAGAAGCCATGGGATGTTCTATGCTTAACTTCGGTTGCCAGTGGTTAAGTAGGGAGAACTGTGGGGGATAATCGACAAGACTAGCTGGTTGGTGGTTTTAAGCATATTTTTTTAGGGAAATATAGAGGTTACTAGGGAATTATAACATATTATAACTACTGTAACAATGATTTGGTAATATGGTTAAACATCTATCGGTTGGTGGTTTTATATGCATTCCGTTTCTCCAATATTTGGGATGGCTTAAAAGAGGTTGAAACCACCAAAAAGCTGGAAATGAATGGAAGTGGAGGAAGGTCACCATGTTTCATTGGGAAACGACCAATTTTTCGTTTCTATATAATAACAAGTCGGAAGTAAGTTCTTTCGGATCGCTCCAAGCTTGGAACAAGATACATTTGGGAGGTTCTCAAAACAGGGACCCAAAAAGAGTCGGAGTACTGCGAGACATGGTTATTGTAATATGTATTGGATGATGTGGGGGCATCCGTACTTTGAGAAACCACCATTTGACGCTCAAAGGTGTAGGTCGTGAAATCAGTAGTGAATTGCCAGGGTCAAAACCTCATACGACTGTGTGGATCCATGCCAGATATACTAAAGCATTTGGCAAGGGACCATCCAACTGGGGAAGCTCAACTTACCCACGCTATCCCACGCTCATGTTTGCTGACGACTTGGGGTACGCACCTCATTTGACGAAGAAGATACCGAGATAGTCCGAGATGCTCGGTGCCAGTGCCTATCAGAATTCATGATATGCTTAAATGTTTTTTTTTCAAAATGGGGGTTACCCCCAAATCATCCATTATCAACCGTTTGTAGTAATGAACCAGCCAGTTTGGGGGTCCCCCATTTTGAGAAGCCCCTCATTGCAATCAGGACTCTTTGCCAAGCATCAGCGATTCAAAACAAATGACTTTGCATTGGGGGTTGGAGGTGATCGAAGCCACGACCAAACACAAACATAGCAACGACTTGATTAGTTCCAGGGATGATAGCACGGTCCTCTGCTGAAGTCTGCTGGAAAATCACCATGTGAGTGCCACCTGCGCAAAAGATCTTCCAGCCATGCTTGGATTGCCAGCAGTTGATGTTCGGCCCAGGAAGTTCATCCTTCTGTGTCTATCATCACCGGTGATTCCAAGTAGTTTTTCCTTGTAAATACTTAGTGAATCACCAGGGCAGCTCAGTCCCCTGGTACCCGAGCTCACCAGCCGCTACCCTCCATCAACCCCTCCGGTGGTGGCCCCCGAGGCAACATCTTTAGCGTCAAGCCGGAGCCGCCACCTGACCGAGCGGGTGAAGGCGAGGTCGCCAGGAGTAGCTGGCCCTGACGGGGGAGGAGCAGTCCCCAGGAGTGGTACTTAGGGCAACGATTGGCTGTGGGTCAAGCAGTTAACCAACCAATTTCGTGGGGGATAACCAACCATTTGATAGGGAAACTAATGGTTAATGATAGGGATTCCAGGAGTACAGGGTGAACTGACCCACTGCCACAATTCAACCTTGGGGGTGGGCAGACTTTCTGATTTCAAAGCCTGAAGCTGCGGTAGCCGTGCTGTGAACCTCTGGAAACTGATCACGGAGGCAGCAATTGTCATGGAACATCATTTGGTTTCTCAAAATAGGGGACCCCCAAAATGGTTGGTTTGTTTCTATAAATCGTTGATATTGGATGATTTGGGGGTTCCCCTATTTCGAGAAACCATCATTTTGATCTGGTCACAAACACATGCTATAAACATTGGCTATGAAGTATATAGACGTAGACCATGGCTCTTAACTTTTAACATTGGCATGGACACTGGGTTTTAACCAGTTCAGATATGGAAAGGCACGCGTACTGTAGTGTTCACTGATGTTTGCTATTGACCCAGGCATGAGGCTGCGGAGATTACCAGCCATTCACACGCATCATTACCATCAATTAGTAATTAGTGTTGTTTCCAGTGCTGGCAACAACCATTGTAAACCACTAGCCATTGTTAGTGGTTACGAACCATCAAAACACACTCTTGGTCCGAGTGAATCATTGTCAATGATCATTAGCCAACCACTATCACCCATCATTAGCAACTACTAACCTTGAATCTTCTAAGCCTCAAACCGGACTAGCCTCCTTGGCTCCTTACCTCGGTGAACCGCCAGAACGCCTGTTTGCTTCAGGCCCCAAGGCAAAGCCATCAACATCTGGCTATGGGGAAGGGTCGCAGGTGGGCTGGCGACATGGGTCACTGCAACAAATTTGCGCGGGTATTGCCATCCCCAAGAACGATTCATAGCGGCTAGCAATGGCGCGCACATTCCCCGGAACAAGTTGATGGTAACTTGTTGATAATGTTTCATGATGTTTGATACTGTACTTGATGATGCTGATGATGATGATGATCATGATCATGATCATGATCAAAAGATATCTAAGAGTAAACCAGATTTTGTGATCACCAGCAATTACCAGCATCTTTGTGACAACCGCTGATTTTTGGGAGAGCATGTTTAACCACCAGGAAGTGATGCTCCCTCAACCAAACAGGATGTTTCACCCATCAACATCAATCATCATCAACAGCCACATCTCACCTTCCCTATCAACCCTCACGAACGGCCATTTGCCACCACGATATGCCATCATGAACCACTATGTAATATTGAATATCATACTGTAGAATCACATGTTTCTTCGTCCCCAATCCTTACACAGCTGTTGCTTATCCCCTTTATATTTGTCCCCTAACCAATATGACATTTGGGATCGTTCAAGAGTAATCATCATTTGCCACCATCCCTTTGATTTTTGTCGCTGGTTTCCACTGGCCGCCATCGTTACAGACGCCCAGCAACACTTTCCCAGTAGAAATCGGCTATTTCCATCTACTTCCAGTATATAACATGATTTCCACTGGTGGTCATTGTCACAGTGGCCCAATCGATCCTACAGACACCCTACTTGGATGTGCACCCCCACTTAGTAAGTGGTCACAATTCCCATGGTTTCCAGGGATTAGTTCAGCTACCTTATAGGGCGTAACTAACCATGGTGAACCAACCCCAGGTGCACATCCAAGTACTTGATCACCACCTGGGGTGGTTAGAGGTGATTCTAGTAGGTGACCAGCAGGTGCTCATTTAGTTGGACATCTGGTTGGTGATTCTACATGGTTAGCCAGTTGGTGATTTCCAAGGACGCTAGTTGGATTACTACTGGTGATTTCAACCAGTTGGTGATTCTCCATGGTTATTTTCCCCAGTAGAAATCACCCGCATGGACCATAGCCTCAGCCCGCCACCCAGGCCTTCCGTAAGAACTTGGCAGCGCAGGGCATTGCGCAGCGAGACTGCACTGCCGGTCCAGCGCGAGCCCCACCGCGTGCGCAAGGAAGTTTGGTGAGTGGGTGAAGCTGCAAGGGGCTGCCAGTGATGAGTTATGACCGGTGGTGCAAGGATTAGGGCCATTTGTGATGCTTGGGGATTATAACCAACAACATGGTTCAACAATCTACTGGTGGCCATTAACAATGGTCAAGAATCAAGAATATATGGCAATATATCCAACAAGAATGCGGTCAAACAACCGGTTGGTGGTTTGATTGACGTTCTTCGAGTTTTCCCAATATTCGGGATTGCCCACTAGAAGTTAAGAAAATGATTCAGAACCAAGTACAGTAATTGTTGTTGCCGTCTGCGGATGTTGGCAGCCAACCCTGCCTCCCCGATTGGTTCCACGGTTCGAACAGATGGTGACTACAATCACGAACCCAGCCATTGGTGAGTGCACTTTGCAGTGAAGATCTATACCAACTGCCACAATCTGCAGCCCATGTGCAAGTTTTGCCGCTGCAGGACAACAATGGTGAAAAGATGGGATGTTTATGTGATTTATTGTCATTTGATCAACAATGAATGTTTGGCGGAAAAACCTTCCTAACAATTGGTAAGTAATGAATGACCATTCAAGATAGATTGAATCAACCGGTAATCCCAACATGATCAAAGCACTAAAAAACCATTTGCTGCTAGAACACCCCAATTATTGCTTGGAATTACTTTGTTACCCTTCCATACTTGGTCCCTATTCCATTCTGGCAATCCCAACCATTCCCAACCCGTATTTGGGTGTTTCTCAAAATAGGGGAACCCCCAAATCATCCAATATTAACCATTTGCAGTAATAAACCAGCCATTTTGGAGGGTTCCCTATTTTGAAAAAACATCAAACTAAAGTGATGTTCTCTACCTACGTTTCCCCATCATTATCCATCGTTTTCCTTATGAAATTGGTTGGTTATTGTCCCCCATAGAATTGGTTGATTAATATTGACCCATAGCCATACAAAGCTGGTATATGGCCTACTATTGTTACTTACTATACCCTATTATTAACCATTAACCATTAGCCATAGCCATAGTTGGCCGCTAAAATCCCTACCTTTCTGCGGTCAATGGGGGCGAGCTTGGGCGCAGGCGGCACCGCTGCAGCGCCCAAAGCTGCGGTTCCTCCTGAGGCGGAGCTGCGGGCGAGTTTCACAAGGTTTCCCCGTAAGATATGGGGCTTTTTCAGAATAGGAAGCCCCTAAGCCTTAGCGTAGGGCCTATGGTTGGTTAATGTTGGTTAATGTTGGTTAATTAGTGTCAGTTATTGAACAAGGATGATTTATAAATAGTTCCAGCCGATTTATAAAATATGGCTATGGGTCGATGGTGAAGCAGCTTTGTAGCTTGACGGGGTCGATGGCGTAGAAGGGTTAACAGTAGCTATCATGACCAGGCCATGGGTCAATATTAACCGACCCATTTATGGGGGATAATGACCAACAATCATATTGGAAACAAATGGTTAATGATATGGGAAGCAGGTGTACGGGGTTTTGACCCACAGCCACATTGAGGCTTTTCATAATAGGGAACCCCGAAGCTATGGTTGGTTAATTACTGTAAGTGATTGAAAAGGATGATTTTGGAGGTCCCCTATTCTGAGAAACGCTCATATTACAGGGATTCTCGGGTCAGTTTACCAAAGGGCAAGTATACTAAGTATCCTTGAACATGTCGAATCGTAAGCGTGACCGACTTGTATCATTTGGGGCTCCACCTTGTTGGCATCTGCCAATCATTGTCCTGTGTGAACAAAGCCTTTGACCAAGCACTGAGTTCGTGTTTGCTAGAAACGTGAGTCAACCAGTACTGAGCATTTGTGAATAATTATCATCCACCATTGAGAGCGGCAATAATCATACATTCAACCAACCATGTCTTGCTCATGAACCATCATCGACCATCAAACAAAACTTCATCAAAAACCAACCTCCATGAGCAAACCATTAGTGTCCAACCATTGTTGACCGTACTTTAGCAACGTTACCACCCTTGCATGAACCATCATTAGCCATCATTCACCGACCGTTTGACGATTCCTTCAGCAACCATTGATTAAGCTCTTGTTAACCAAAGAGATCCAACCTTTTGACCCACAATTCCTGAGCCAACCAGCACCTGACCAACCATTCATTCACCATAAAAACGACCTGAACCATTCTGGACATCCCACAGTCCCACCGCTGACAGCAAGGTGCTGGGTGCCTTTCGCACTTTGCTGCTTGATGCCACGGCCACTGAGGAGGAAGTACGGGGTCCCAGCAGTGGTGAAGAAGCTTTGTAGCTTGACGGGGTCGATGGCGTAGAAGGGTTTAACAGTAGCTATCATGACCAGGCTATGGGTCAGCATTAACCAACCAATTCTATGGGGGATAATGACCAACAATAACAAGGGGAACAAGTGGTTAATGATATGGGAAGCAGGTGTACGGGGTTTTCACCCACAGCCACCAGTCGATCTGAACCATAGTAGCTTGCTGGGGTTGATGGTGTACAATGGTCAACAATAATTTTCATGACCCGTAGTCACTATAGGTTTTACTATGACCATACTATGAAGGTAATGACACTTTATCATCTAAGCAACTTTTGCTAGAATGACAAGCTTTAAAATGGTTTGTCCTGACCATATACTATGAACCCTAGTTTAATAGCTATGGGTTAACATAGTATAGCTGATAGCTTATGTTTATTAAGCATGTGCTCATCATGATTGACCATTGCATCGTTGTAGTTGATGGCTCATACTGTTTGGTCACGGGTGATTGTGACTACTGATGTTCAGATAGAGCGATAATGGTGCTTCTTGGTGATAGAATTGCTGAGAGCGGTGAGACGGTGTGGTAGCGGTGAAACGGCGGTTAATAGTGCCTGCCGGTGGATCAATTAATCAAAGTCATTTATTGATCGACTAGGGTGATCAACTACTCATCCATTTCTAGTAAACCATGTTTCATTAATCAATATGTTCAAGTTATAGTGCTGGATGATACTGGAAAATAGTTGATCAAGTAAGAATGCTGCGCTGATGTAATGGCAGATGTTAGGTCATCAGTCTGGACTAATGTCCGTCATCATGGGTTGAGTTGAAGGCTCAGGGTCGGCGTTGCTCAAAATAGGGATGCCCCCGAATCATCATTGACCATTTATAAGTAGTAAACCATAGTATGGCTTATAGTGAGCAACCGAATCATAGGGAAAACAATGGTGAATGATGGGGGAACCAGGGGTACAGGGTTTTGACCCACAGCCATTTTGAGAAATCCCATATTGCTTGATTTCATTGTTGATGGTAGGAATGAATCACTTCTTTGCAAGAATGGGATGTAACGAGATGTAGTGGGACACTCATAGATGACATGTTCATTGTTTGCATGTATACTAGATTCACTCAGCGCTTACATGTGTTTAGGATTGTTTAGGCGTTTACATATATAGATGTATATATATATGTATATGCATGTGTGTAAACATGTGTGCATGCTGACCTGGGGTACTGTATTTGACAACATTTTTTCTGTTGGAAAAACAGTTTCGCAAACATTCGCCACAGGATGATCATCAACGACTGTAGGTTAAGAACTCCTGGATTACACACTTGCCACTCATTTCCGACGGTACCAGAACTCCTGGATTACCCACATGCCATGCCTGTGACTCAACTCCTGGCAACGCAACCGATCTGGTGGCCAAGTATACTCTGTCACTTTGGCAAGTGGATACAAGTGATAGAGGTAATAAAGTGGCAATAGAGACCTGTTGTTGCATGGTGACCCAAGTGATTTGGAAATGACTACCAAATGGATACTTTGTTATCTAAATCAGCCCAAGTTCCTAGAATCAAAGTTGGATAACCTGTGACGTTAAGCATTATGACCCAATTGTTGAGAGGCATTCTGACCATCGTTACACAACCGCTATTAATCATTGTTATCCACTACTGGCAGTTATCAACGAAGAAAGATCATCATACCAACCGATCAGCCATTCTGATTCAGCTGGCGTATGATCTCATTGAGATTGAGACTATCAATGATGATCTCATTTGATGATCTCATTTGTTTTTGGTAATCAGCCAATTACAAGGCATTTGCCAGTTCAGATTAAAGAATACCAATTGGCGATCTCATTGATTATCTCCATGGTTGATAATCACTATCATCTAATTGCGCCATGCTTATGTGTGTCCCTTCCTTGCCATGGCGCTGCGAGGTGAAAAAGTCCTATCGAAGGCCGGCAGAAGCCAGTCCTGGGGGATTCACTTCACGACCAGCGGGTTCTCAATTTCAGTTTGGTTGGTTTTTTGGTGCTTACAATAGTTAATGATGCTTCTTAAAAAGGGGATAATTAGCAACAATAGGAGATATGCTATGCCAACTGTACTGGTTGGTTTATCACTTTAAACGGTTAATAGACTGGCTGATGATTTGTTGCTTTCACTATTTTGAGAAACCATCATTGGAGTCTAAAAAACTTGTCTTGGATGATTTGGGGGTACCCGTATTCTGAGAAACACCCAACTGGTGACTTAGCCGTGAGAATGGCCTCATTGGCCTCCAGTGTATAAAGGTCCTCATAGCTGAGAAGTTTTGGCAACATCCATAGCTGGTAGAGTCTAGTAGGTGATTCAGCATAGGAAATGGATTATTCAACTGGTTCATAAACACCCTTGGCACCGAGAACCAGAAGAAAGGTAGTTTTTTAAGCCTCCAGAATATGCGTTATAACTTTTCGCTTTTAAACATGATGGTTTTTGGGGCCAATGGCAATCACTGTTTTTTCTTCCAGCGCAGTAAAACTGGTTCCAGCGCAGACGAGTTGAAATGTTGATGACTGGTAGCTTCAACTTTGACCTTTGTGAGTCGCTTTGGAACAGGATCACGGATGGATGTTTTCTCAAAACAGGGAACCACAAAAACGGCTGTTTCACTACTACAAATGGTTATGAAGGATGATTTGGGGGTCCCTCTGAGAAACCACAGATGTAGGTGGAACTGATTCGTTTGGCTGGAAGCTTTGTGATGAGTGCAACTACCATGTCAAAACTGGAACTGGCAATTTCACTAAGTACTTGTTCAGGGCCAGTGGTTCTCCGACCAACAATGGTCAAAACCACTCGACAAAGTGGAACCCCCAAACGTTACAACTTGGTCACTAAACCATGTAACAAGATCGTTCTACCAGAAGTGCATGGAAGTTGCTCAAAGGTGATGGTCACCAGCGTATCACCTTCACACATTGGTGGGGGGGGCTGGTGCTATCCCAACAGTACGGCCTAGGGGGCCCTGCTTATCACTGGGGGCTGGAGGCTGGCCTTGCGCTATCATCCAGTCGCTCGGCGCCAGCAGAATGTGTGGAACATCTCAGAGAGAACGGGGCATGGGGAGTGGTTAAGCATCAAGGTGCTGTGGCAAATATAGTGTTTTTATGGTTGACTATGGTTATCTATGGCTAATAATGGTTGATAAGAAGGGATAATGATCAACATTAGTGGTTCAACAAGTACCATTTGGTGGTGTCTTAAAATCGGGGACCCAAAAATTTAAAAAATGGTTTGTTCATTACTATAAATGGTTAGTATTGGATGATTTGGGGGGTCCCCTGTTTTGAGAAACCCCCATATGGTGGTTTCGTGGTTTCTTGAAATTAGGAGCCCAAAGTTATGGATCATCTACGAATCATCGGTGGTTTCTTGAGATTAGCCCAAAAGTTATGGTTGGCTTATCAATGGTGACTGGATGATTTGGGGATACCCCCAGCTACTAAGCAACGACCAGTGATGAAACTGAACACTCACCATGAGTTTCTCCGCTCGACTCAAGGACAAGAATGCTTCCAGCGACGCAGATGTTGAGCTACTGAGTGATCACTTCCGTCGTGTGTCGGCGGCCTACGAGAAATGCTTGGCCTATCTCAAGGCAGGGTCCGGTGAAGCCAGCAGAAAGGGTACCACCATCTCCCAACATCCCCACGTCGTCGATGTCGTGTTGAAGCACCAGTTTTGGCGAAGTAAATCTTCCAGCATCCCAACCGCTAGGTTCCAAGATAATAGTTCATATATTCATTCTTGGGACCTTGGGATGTTCTCTCAGGATAGCAGGTAGATGCCCAATAGCTACATTGGTTTGAGAACAATGGACACGTGCTCAGTTGGATGTCGGTTTCAGTAAAAGGATGTTGCAGCGGCAGAGCGAAGTAAGCCAGTAAGAACATGTGAGCTGAATATGTTCAACTAAGTGATATGCAAGTTAGTCTGCCAGTCATAAGGCCACTTGTTCCAAAGATGACGTTCCTCTCAACAGTGCTAACAGGACCCCAGCATCCTTCAACCCCTAAGGCTCCTTTTTGCTGCTTGCTGCTCATAAATTGGTGGCTACAACTTTTGACAAATATCACTCAATATCAACAATAAAGTGAAAACCGCCGCAGCTCGTACTGTCTTTCAGCTGGCCAAACCATTGTGAACAGCTGTTAATCAAACGATTGGTTGAAACTGGTACAGCAGCTCTCGATCAGCTGATACCAACAAATTCAACATCATTTCCTACATGATTTCAAGTTGTCACCGTGAAGTACACCCGGCATCATGCCCGAGTATTTCCTGGACCCAAATAAAATAGAGATGGGCCCCAAACCAGCTAGAATCAGAAGTGCATAACAAACTTAACTTGGCTGATATTACCAGTAATAAGGGCGTGGGTGATTTCTACCAGTTACCCTCTGGTAAACTAACATGGCAATGGAAAATCCACCATCTTGTGAGGTACACCCTGGAAAATCATCCATGGCTATGGTGGATTCACCAGCCAGCCATGTTAGTTTGCCAGAGACTATGAGGAGTCGTGGACCCCAAGCTAAGCTGGAGGCACTGCAGTGCCCACCTGTAACCCTTGCGATTCGCCTCGCCACCCAGGCAGAAGTTCAGGCTGAAAAAGGGACCCGCAGCGAGCTGCGGGTGGTTCCTCCGGTGATCTTTGGACCACGCACTGTTGGTTGTTACCATCTTGGATGTGGTTGATCCATGTTGATCCGATGGCTTATTTTACAACAATTTTTGAACTATTGCCATAATCGATGGACAATAGCCATTGGTTACAAGAAGATATCTAGGACAATTGCTTATTTACCATCATTTGTAATGGTTTCCTGGTATGCTTCTTGTAAGCCAATTGGTTGATTTGGTTGGTTGTATGATCAGGTGGTAAAGAAAGGAAGCAAACATGAATCCATATAGAAATCACTTTTAGCAATGACCTAGTCCCAGTTGTACCATGAATAGCTTGTGATTGACCAACCGAAAACATGTTGGTTCATTTAGAATACTTTGTTACTGTTGGTCACTACATAAGCCCAATAAGTCGTTCATCCAATCATCAAGCACAACTGTTATCAACCACATCACCTGGTGATTCACCCAACCACACTAAGCCCTACGGCTGTGGGTTAGGCCACCCTGTACCCCTGGTTCCCCCATCATTAACCACTGTTTCCCTTTTGTCGTTGGTGATTACCCCCCATGAAAGTTGGTTGATTAATATTGAGACCCATAGCCCCTCTCAATAGTTGACCATCATCCAACTGTTCTCATGTGCCTTGGTAGATGCGTTGATCCCTGCAGCGTTGCAATCACGTTTTTTTGAAGATCGCTGTTGGACGTGGCGTTGCCAGCTTCCCAAGGTCTAAGTTACATGGTTCACAGTTGGCTATGGGTCAAAATTAGCCAACCACCAATGGGGGATAGAGACCAGCAAAACCATAGGGAAAACAATGGTTAATGATAGGGGAACCAGGGGTACAGGGTTTTGACCCACAGCCAATTGTTTCCAGCCATCCCACAGCTAATTGTTTGATATCTTGGGACATGTGATGAAAGTTCCAGGATTTACTATGCCAGGGAGTTCATAACTACAAGTTTATGATTTAGCCTAGGATGTCTTCCATAGTATAACCACTCAGAAGTGCATGTTCCTGGCTATCCTGCATAGTTCCCTCCTAAGTCATGTGATACAAGGCAGTCCCCACTTGTAATTTGGCTGAGATTTGCCACTTCACAAGCCAGTTCCATGTACCATTAGCAGCTAGCCTAGTACCCTCCTCCTTATAACCCTTGGGTGAACTAACCTCGGGGCTGCCAGTGCCGGCAGATCAACCTCTGCCAAGGTCTCTCTCAGATGCCCTTCAAGCACGGGGCTCAGCCGGTGGGTCACTTTGTTGCCACAACTTGGCATATCCCCAATGATCCGCCCCACGCTAGTCATTGGACAATGACAGGTCAATGCTTGTCAGTTTCATGGGTATACCCACGCGTTGATCTTCGGAGGATAACATGTTCGGGAGCGATTCGAGGCCCAGCCATCATCCTTGAATGGGGGCTTGACAGGTGACCTGACGTGGTAGGGCTGGGCATGGGGGCGTCGTACTCTTGCATGTTAAAGCGACACAGATGAAACCAGTGGGGATATAGATGTAATGGGTACCCAGGATTAATAAACCCTAGGTTTATTAATTTGGGGTATCCCTTAAAAGCCTTGGTTTTCCATTAAAATGGGAACCCCCCTAGTTAATCAACCAGGGGTTGTTTAATCCTGGGTAGCCATTAGTTCGAAACGTTCCCAAAGATGTGGAGATATCCATCGATGGTATACCCAGAAGCTGGATGGCTACTAAGAACAATGATTTTGTAGATGTTAGCGTGGTACCCAGTGTTGGTTGGTACTCCTTTGTTGATGAGGCAAGTCCAATTGCACCATGCATCATTCCTTTATTTGATGGAAATTTGCTCTCAAATATTGAAAATCACCAGCTACATACTTGGGTTACATTTACTGTATCTACAAACTTAAATTGTCAGTGTCTTTTAGGATTAGACGGATTTATAGATCATACACAAATCCATCCAGCGTAAAGTTTCATTGGCGATCCTGTACATATCATAGTGCCACTAGGGGCTTAAAAGATCCACTAAAAACGCATTTGCTCATAGATCCCTTACATATCATAGCGGCTTATAGACCCACAAAAAAAAAAGTGTCGTTTCGCTAGGCCATCTACTTGCGCCGCAGCACGGCCAGTGGCTCTACCCATGGGCTTAGCAAAGCAGCGTTGCCACGAAAACGAGGTCCAAAATGAAGCGATTCGCAGCCAGCACTCCGGGGTCGCTGGGGGCACCCAGAGCAGGGTGCGAGTCATACTGATCCATGTTACAGCAGCAGAATGATTGGATTCCGTCTATAAGCAGATTCCCTCCTATTGTTGTTGTTGTTGTTGATGTTGATGATGATGATGATGATGTTGATGATGATGATGATGATGACGACGACAATGTTTCAGCATTGACTATAGATTAAGCAGTGCGAAACAGTGTTACTTGGTTGTTTGCTGACGCAAAGGTGCGAGGTTGTTGGTTGCTGACGATTCAAGGTGCTTCAAGGTGCTTCATCATATCAACCATCAGCCATTCATTGATTCGGTTCACACTCCCCTAGCAATACACGAATCATGCTTTCCATGAACGGAAACTGGAACTGGTGCTTGGGAGGGAGGAGCAAAGGAGCCATGGAGCTACCGGAGTGAATGAAATGCATCCGATCATCCTATACCATGATACCCTGTACATCTATAGGGTTTTTAACCATGAATTCTGAATGACTATATAGTTATCTATTATTAGTCATGATTAACCATGAATTAACCATAATCGATCATGAAACGGAATTCAGTACTAGATAATAGTAATTTATCTTGTTTACCTTTGGCCTTTATCATTGTTCATTATCCCATGCGCTATCATCGCCACGTTGTTTACTACCCAAGTACCAACGGTGATGGCCCACGTAGCGCGTTGTCAGTGCTGCTTCGCACTTCTCTCAGCATGAGGACCGTCTTCACTGAGTCAACCATTGCTAAGAACCCAGGCCGCTGCGAGCTGCTTCAGGGGACAGAACCATCACAGCAACTGCTGAGATCGACTATATCATACCTTCATGGAGGGCATTAGAGGCATCTAATCAAAATCTTGAAGCGACTTCCAACGACGGCAGGGGTGTTTCATGAATTGGCAGTTGTTGATACAATCAACTGCTGTTGCTGTTGTTGATAATGAACTTATGTCGTGAATCAGAATGCTTATAGCCAATATAATTAGCAGTGTTGAGAACCAATGGCCATTATTGTGAAAACTTCAATTCAAACCATCGTTGGAGGCTTGCAAGAAGAGCCAGCAACGACAGGGATACAACCAACGAAATGGAACCAAAGAGAAAGACGAAAGGATTGCGAACAATCCAACCAGCCAACCAACCCACCAACCAACCCACCAACCCTCCAGCCTGTGCTGGTTCATACTGATTTGTGCTTGCCTCTTTGGTTGGTGAATGGTCCCAGCAACGCGCAGGTCCAGGCACATACCAGCCCAAGACGCAACCGCATGGGGCTGTGGCCGATCTTCAGTAGCCCGGAGATGAAAACGCGCCGTGCGGGTTGTGTTGATGAGGCTTGGAGATCATGAAGATAGTAATGAAGTAATGATAGGAATTCAGTACTGGTCAAAATTCATAAAGAAAGATGATTTGGGGGGTACCTCCATTTCAAGAAACCACCACATATCATTACCCATACTTCAGAGTGATTAAAACTGGCTAGTGACATTCGACTATTTGTAGCGATATACTGATAGCATATCACCAATAATCCATATGTTTAATACTGGGAATGTTGATGAACAATCACAGCATATATCCATGTATGTCAATATACATTCCAGTGGAGCTACCTATTTAGGTACATAGGCCCTTGACACCCAACCATATCATTCACATGGTTGGTGCTCGTTGTTGATTGTCCTGGATACTGACTAGCAGCAAGGACCCAAGAATACTGGATAGATAGATCTATATAAGAGTCAAAATTTCATAATGGTATTAATTATCCACTATATCTTTACAATCCTTGATATATATCAAGCCACTCTAGAAACCTTCCAGGTCTAACCAGATTGGGATAGAAGGGTACAGTGTGTTGGTGGTTTCCGTGCTTGACACACCTTGGTCACTGTGAAAGTTGGCAAAGCCTCGGTGTCTCTAATGGATCCTTGTCGACACACTCTCCGTATTCAGGGAACATTTTTTGGCAAGAAGCCTTTCTGAAGACATGTTCAAGAAAATCTAGCATGCGCATACTGTTGGCCTTGGGTTGGACAATGTGAAGCCACGCCACACAATGCTCAACTGTTTCTTGGGTCCAATCATAGCAACGCATCGCCCAAGGTTAGCAGTGCAACCGCCAGTGAAACCTGTCTTGCAGGCATACCGCTTTCATCAGGGAGGAAGGATGATGGTGGACTGGTTGCGCATAACTCAGGATGAGTAAATGCCTGGTGTAATTGTGAGGGTGGTGACTATTTACTAGGAACACATCACTTCTTTGGACCAAACCCGGCCAACAGTCTGGATATGCTGGATTGCCATGTGGGAATACATCGCACGCAAGCATGTGAACAAGTAATTTGCTTGCACCCTGGGGTTGACCTTGCTCATGTGGAGGCCGTGAACAATTTGACCGAGCTACTAGCGGCCAGCGTGAACACCCGATTGCCGGTTGATTGACGTTGACTGGACCTTGTCTCCCAAAACAACTGTTTATGAGATGTTTGTTGTGCAAGAAAGGTTGCATTTGGATTTTGACGCTGTGCTTTCAGCTATTTGTGATTTCTTATGCGACCCCGATGACCCTGGTAGCATTGGTGCGGAGGAGTGCTTTCGCAAACTTGGCAGCATCTATGGTCATGTCATTTATCCTGAAATATTTGCTTTTCCTCATAAACAACAAGAATTAATCATGAGATTGACCATTCTTGCTTCAATGAGTTCCTCAAAGACAGAACTGTATGAAGTATGATTCACACACCTTGGGCAGCGACAGCACCACCCTGATCAATCATGACTCGAAGCCATTAAAAGCTGTTGCGACTCGTTGCTTTTGCGTTTTTCCACTGTTATTTGGTCACCAGCCTGTAATCGTTACGTCGACCCCTCTCGCCAACAAACCTCGGCATTGTACGAAAAGCGAAATGTACCTTAATCATTGTCAAACATATACATATATATATATGTATTATATTATATACTGTTCATTTTTTGCTGTTGAACATGTCCCTTCTTCAACCTGGTATTATACCATCAACCTTCTTCCTAATGGTTTCAAGTACCTCATTTAGCGTCTAGCACCCAATGAATGTCAACTGTAGCTGTAAGGCCACATCTGGGTGTTTCTCTGGAAGGCTATAGACAACAAATCATGGTGATCAACCTGACGTGGTGATCGAACTATCATTGGACCACGATCCTGAGCTATGGCTGAACTACATGGTTGTTTCTCCAGCCATAATCCATAGGGGTACCCCCAGTTATCATCCTTAGCAATTTGCAACAAACCAACCATAGCTTGGGTGTCCCCAGTCACTGGCTAGGTCTTCGACCACCAGGCTGACCGGAAACGCCCGTGTGTCCCTGCGTGTCCGTGCCGGGCCGTCAGGACATCCCCAAGACCACGCCTTCGGTGCCTCCAATGAGGCGTTTTGCTGGCAGATCTCCTGGTTTTTGATGCGAAAAATAGCGGATACTAGGTGGGCCCCCAACCAGCTATAAGTTGGGTTATAAGTAGGGTAACTATCAGTTATGATATATATATATATATAAGTATAGTTAAATGGCTTTATAAACCATGTTATAACCAGGGGGGCCACCTTGTACATAATAGTGTTTATTGATGGTTAGTAGTGGTTAATGCGTCACAATATTGTGAATAATGGTTAGTGGTTCATCATTTATATGGTTATTGAATGGTTTGGAATGCTTCGTCATGTAAAGTAGTGGTGATAGGGGATTATAACGAACAATTGATGGTTAAACAATTATGTGGGCTTGTAGTATGGCTATGGGTCAAGCAGTTAAGCATCAGTTGTGTGGGAGATTATAGCCGACAACAGTGGTTGGAATACAATGGTGATTGTACGCCAGGGGTTTGTCCATAGTCATGGTGGTACCTACTAACCTTGTTCATAACCATTACTATTACGGAAACCACCAGTTTTGGGGGAACACCCTTTTTGGATAACCCCCTATTTTACCCAGACTTGGCGGTTTCCATTCACCAAGTGTTATTAACAAACCACGAACAAATTGTTGAGGTAAAAAGAAGTAACTAGTCATCTAAATCAGTACTAATTATTCACCAGTTAGATAGTTGACCATACTTACTTGGATATACTCAACCAAATTGATAACTTTTGATGAAATAAGTTACTGGTTATCTACTGGTGCGATCTGGTTGATGGTGTCCAACATGCTTTTTGTTCAACCATATCTGGGAATGATTCCCAAGATGAATCATATTGTCGGGCTGAAATAGAAACAAAACCTAGTCTAGCTTAGCATGACTGGTCAGCAGTTTGATAGTCCACATTTTCGTTTTACCACTTATAGCACCTTTTGAAAGACAATCATTAGTATGACCAGTGCGAGTAGTTGGGCATGAATGGGAACTGGTTAATTAGAATTATTTGGTCCCCAACTGAGGATGACAAATCAGAAAACTGGTTATCATACACTGTCAACGCCAGTAAACTTACACATCAAATCTGGCTAATCATTTCTATTCCACTGTTTTCGCAGCTTGGTCGTTCTGAGAAAAAAATGCCAACAAAAACACACCACAGACAAACCAAAGATCTCAAACATGACAAAACAAAAACATCTCCTAAAAAACTCCTGAATACAAAACACAAGTCACAAAACTCAATGAAAAAACATCTCCTAAATAAAAAAAACAACAAAAAAACTCCACCAAAAGTCACCACCAGGGACCTCCTCACCACTCAGCAGCTCAGCGCGGCTCCGTGGGTCCCTGGGACCACCCTGGGACCACCCTGGGACCACCCTGGGACCACCCTGGGCCCTCCACGGCTCCCAGGTATCTTCCAGGTCAGGTGCCCCAAACGGAGGCCGCCACCGCTGACCTCGAGAAACTGCCGCTCGAAGATTTGAAGCGACGCGAAAGTGGGAGGATGCAAAGGGATATGTACACGCATAGGGGGTAGATATTTGTTCATATATATATTTGTTCTATATATATATATATATATTTGTTGATTTTTCCTATTTATCTATTTAGTTACTTATTTATTTATTTTTTAGTTATTTAGACGTATGGCGGGTACATATGTGTTTATTTAAATATTTGTAGGTACATATATTTATACATATTTGTTTATGTTTAGTTTGTATATGTATTGATTTATCTATCTATAGATTGATTTATGCATTTGTTTACTGAATATTCATGTATTTACTGAGTTTTACTGATATGTTTATTTATATATATATATATCTATAGGTTGATTGATTTGTTTATTAGCTTTTGTCCTTGTATTTTGTTTATTATATGTATTTATTCATTTTTGTTTTGTATTGTTCTTGCACTATTACATATAGAATTTTACAATCTGAATATAAGTACAAATATCTAAGACTTTGAGTCTTGACTTGGACTTGGCCCATGTGTTTAGATGTTGGAAATTTGGAGGTGTGTCATCACCAAAAAAAGGTCATCAAATTGGGGAGTCAGGATCACCCAGTCAGGTGAGCCTGCCCAAGTTATGACTTGGTCAAGTTTTCCATGTAAGAGGTACTGATTCTATGTACCTGGTAGTTTCCCTGTGTACAACTTGCAATTCACCAGGACAATAAATCTGACTGCCAGTGAATAACCATAATGAAACCATGAATCTTGTTGGTAAATCACTATTTGTAACTAAAACTAAGCTGGCAAATTGCTAGTTCCATTTGACTTCAGTCGCGTGAAACCACCGCTGGCCTGCCGTTCACCACGCTTCAGCACCGTTGCCTGAGTCGCCTCCTGGCATGTTGTGCCCGTTTGACGGTTGTTGTTTTCCTCAGCACTGGTGTTGTCCAACACCAAGGTTTTTGACCATGGACATGTATGTCTGGTTGGTGGCTTGATTGACATTGTTTATTTTCCCTAGTAATTGTTAACAAACGGTTGGTTAACGTAATGGGTTGAAACCACCAAGCAGGTATGTTGATATAGCTATGCGTCAAGATCAACCATAAATAATTTAGGAAAATACCAGCAATGATAGGGAATACCATGTGTATGCAGATACAACCGATGGGGCAATTTTTTTGCATAAACACGCATACCGCATACACAAATGCAGATGAGTTCGCATTGTGCAACCCATGAGGCCATGAATCACTGCCAAATTGTGCCATAAAATATAGCTGTAGTTGTTGTGACTTGCCAGTTCTAGTCCGTTCTGTGTCTTAACTAACTACAAAACATCATTTCATCACAAGGTATGTCCATCATTGCAACTACAATTTAGCAGTCCAAAACATGCATTGCCAATTGACCCGAAACCAATTCATCGTGAATATTTAGTTAGTTATCTAGTTTCACTTGACCACAAACCAGTTTCTTTAGCAATGAGTCAAGTGATCAATTCATCACCATCAATGGAGTCAGAGCGATCAACAATTGAAACCCGGCACATTTGACCATTCATTTCGCCGAGGTCGAGTCGGCATTTGGGTGAGCCTCACGATCTGGTTCGGGCACTTGAGTGCTTCCTTGGTTGCTTGTGTTTGGTTGGTTGGTTGTTTGGTTGGTTGTGGTATTGATATTAGCCCACTTCAACCCACTGGCGTGTGTTTTTGTGCAATGAATCCGTTTCAATCCGCCGTTCTTGTTGTTGTCCGTTTTGATCACGACGGTGATTATGTGGGGATGAAACAACTGTCAGAGGTGAACGGTAAACTGTATGTGAATGTGGTTTATCTTTGAATCCACCGTACCATGATGACAAAATTGAACAACTTGGTTGTTTCTTGTCTCTTGTGTTTTATTGTTCTTTGTTTTTTGCCAGATTCCGAAAAAACATAGCAAGTCCCACTCACTTTTGTTTTGACCCAACATTTTTCCTTTTAGTCAGGCGTGTTTGAATAGATCTGGCGGTGTTTGTGTGTGGGTGTAGATGATTGATCGTGTGCATACAGATACGGAAAGGCTCACACTTGATTTGACTGGCCTCGATGGACTTAGATTGGATTAGATCGACAGTTGAGTTGATGCATGGGTATAGTGGATGGATAGGTGGGTGGCAACACGGATGAATGTAACGGCTTGTGGCTGGAAAGATATTGCTCCAATGTTACGAACTTGAGGTTCTGGGGATCGGATGGTCGATCTGCAGGTTATTTTGCTTCAGAACAAATAGGTCTTCGTGCACATTTAAAAACAAACACAACCGGTCATCACAATAACTAAGATTCAGCTCTAAACAACCCCCTCTCAGTTTCTTGCTATATCACAAGCTAGTCGTTGTAAACAACTCCCCCCAGCAGTTTCTTTCTTTGTATATATCACAAGCGAGTCAGGATAAAATTGGGTGATGAATGTGGATGGGATCCGTCGCGAGAATGCCTGTGACCGGCATCGAGGCTGGACCGGGGGAGTATGAAATTCCTTCCGGATTGCCGGGGCCCTCAGGGTGTCGCCGTGGCCAGCTGTGCCTGCGGGGCACGGGATCATTTGTGGCAATGTAACACAGCTAGTGGTCGCAACGGCCTAGTTAGGTGGTCTTGAATAGTTTTGAGTAGTTTTGGGGAGTGACCACCAGTTGGGGAGTTGGTAACAACAGGTGGTTTTAAGCATTGTTGTTTTGAGTTTTTGAGACCATTGGCTGATGGACTGATTTGGGATCGTTCTAACATCTTGTATCCACCAATCAAGCATCTTGTGTTGGTTATACGGACCTGACAAACTGGCGCCGCATCGTGTGGTTGTATGCCATGTCCATAGGTGGTGGTCCAGCAGTGTATGACCACAAAGCCCATGACTTGTTGTCGTGGACACCAATTCCACTGGTTTGCTACAGAAATCTCGAGTGATATCAAACCTATAGCCTATTCCCATCCTATCCCTACTATTTACAAACACACCTCAGATGATCTTTCTGGAGAAAGCCAGGAGATATCTCTTGATATCCCCACCTACATGTATAACCCCTCCATTGATTGAGTTTGGCTGCCAGAGTCTGCCAGGATCAAAGATAGCCCCGTGACAATTTTCCGCAAACCGCCCGGGGCCCCCGGCAAACCGCGACGAGTTTTGAGCGATGAGCTTCGCCAGGGATGATGAACAACTCCCTACCAAATGGTGAGCCAAAGAGTCCAGATGAACCCCCTAAACACCTGTATCTTGTGATACTAATCCGTGGCAATAGTCTTGAACAATCAGCCAAAGTTTATCAGCGAGATGGTTGATCATGGTTCGTGGGGGTTCAGGATGATTTCTTGTTTTAGTCCCTTCAGCGTTGTGTCGGTGTCTAGGTTATCGTCGCATGTCATATGTCTCAGCAACATCAACCGAATGTGGGTCAAGATACCATACAGGAATCGTGTGGTGCATTATCAGTATCCTTGAGCCTTATGGTTCTTCTTCGTTCCTGAATATTTCACCACATGATCCTCTGTAACTTCATCAAAGTCATTTTTACGCTGCACAGTTTATGTTTGTGTTGACCATCATCTAGCCGCTGCCGTGTCCCTTCAATCAACCCGTACCAGTGGTATTGTCGAGTCCCTAACCTTCCATTTACCCGAAAAGTAGGTAACCAGGGAACCCCAAGTAAGGATGGTCACCTATTATTGTAGGTAAATGGAAAGGTAGGGTAGTGATGTCACAACTAGAAATCATTACCAGTTCTAGTGGTTCAACTGGTTCTCATGGACTCTGCTCTCTTGGATGTATCGAACGATTGATGGCCTTGGTATATCTCCATTGTAAATCACCAAGCATTCATAGATGTTGTATTTAGTAATTAGCTAGCACTTCTGACTGCTATCCAATAGGACTAGTACTCTTGCCAGGTATTCCCTTGATTATTTGTCAGGAATCACGTGTACTCATTTCAGTACTAAACACTATTCCTTCAAACTGTTGCTTGATATGTTTTGCTAATTTGCTTTGAGTGATTAGTCATGCATTTCCTTTATTCTTGGCTACCATTTCTATCATCTCTTTTCCCGTTATTTATCTACTATTTGTCTTATCTCTACCACTTAATACTTAAGTATTCAACAATACTACGTAGCAGTATGAGTCAACACACTCTTTTCAATTTCCGTAGTTTGTTATCATCTCAATCAACGACATGAGCCTTCAACAATACCAGCACTATCAATCAATATCAGCCACGATTCCCACTGCAACTCATGATTCGCTGATGTCAGGATTGGCCGGCGCTTCCGAAAGCTTTGGGAACACTCGGTGCCCCGGGCAAGTTGCAGCATGGGGAGGACTCCGGTATCGCCTTACCTCCGTCTTGGCTCGCCCAAGCTCGTTACACAGCCCTGTCGAGTGGATTTACCGTTCACATCTTAAGGCAACACTAGTTATGAGCGACTTGGCTATGTTTTCTTCGGGCTGCTTGCTGCGGTCCGTGTTCTGGGTAATGCATGTAATGCCAAGGAGACATGATATGGGCATGGATGAAAATCCAAAAAAGGCAAAGAAGAGGTAGGTGAACTCGGGTGGGATCTTCACAGGGGTACGAGGATTTTGAATCTCATGAATATCTATAAATCTATGTTTTTGTTGATTTGTACATTGTGCAGGTGTATGTATATGCGTAGATCGCATACACGTCACATACATATTCTTACGTGTATATACAGTGTTTTCATTCAGGCTCCAATTTCATTCACTGGTATTTATGTACATGCGGGTGCAGACAATACATTCATATGTAGTGATTTCTCGAAATCGGAGCATCCCCCAATATATATATATATATATATATATATATAGGCTAATTATAGTACAAAACCAAATATAACTTTGAGGTACCCCTGTTTTGAGAACACCCCATCTAGTAGTTGCGTAACCGCCCTTGTGGGTGATTATCCTCAACTATTAAGCATGATTTACCATAGTGAACCATCTGGCTTCCTTTGTACAAAAACAACCCTAGCTATATTGAAACCACGATGTTTTCTCAACTGTTTACCATAGTTGACTGTCTAGTTGTTTGATCTATGTTGTGGGTGATTATTTATGGTTTGAAAACTACTAGACATAGATGACAGGTTTACCATACTTATAATCATTTGTTTCATTTGTTTACCATCGTTAACCATCTAGTAGCCATCGTTAACCATCTAGTAGAGTTGTCTAACCCATCTTGTGGGTGCCTTATCATCGATGATTGAGCAACCACGAAAATTCTACGCGGTCAGCGAATTTCGCCGCCAGGCCGCCATCGAATCGACCATGCCCGAAAAAGATCTGCCCGGCCCTGGCACCTACGAGCCGCCCGTGGGGCAGCCTGGAGTCCAGCGTCACCGCTGATGGTGGCTGAAAGGTCGAGAGTTTGGTAAGCAGCCACCATGATAGGTGGTTGATGAAGCGTTTTTGGGGGGTTATTCTCCTATTTTTAGGGGCTGAATCAATATAGTTGATTAAGCTTTTTAGGGGATTATTATCCTTTTAGGGGTTTATGAGCCGTGGTAGATGGTTCATAAATCGCTAAAAGCGGTTTCTCATGAGATAAGAATGTTTCACAATGACTGAGAAGACTTTTTTCTGTGCGTTAGTGAAGTGATTGATTGGTCAAGCTGGTGATGACTAGCAACGATTAAATCCACGATGCCGAAATGCTATCAGCCACAATTCAGCTAGTGTCGGTTTTTATTTGTAGGGCTATATTGTGGTTTTACGGTCAGTTCCTTTTATGAAAATCTAGCGGTTGGTTTGTGGTAGCAAGGGGTTACAGAACTTGGTTTATAGCTTGGGCATGCTGGGGTTGTTGCAGCACCGTTGCAACTCCAGCCGATCAACCAGCCATGACCTGGCAACGGCATCACGGGGTTTTCAGTCCATTTCCAAGCCATTTGTTGCTTATTTGTCTGAGATGCAAATCCAATGCTGAACGGATACCAAAAGCGCAGCTTGATCGTGTCTCAATCGGCTTATTCATTCCACTTGCTCATCCGCAAATAGCAAAGACGAAATTAACATTACATTTGTATCACCCGCTGGCTATCCATTGCTTCTGAGTACTACATGTACATGATTTGCCCTTGGTGACTGCTTGAAGCCAGCCATGTTTCCCAACCATGTGCCAATCATCGTTTTCTCCCATTCAAGCCACACTACCCTCTGGTAAACTCACCCCGAAGCTACAGATTTCAAAGTCACTATTGATTAGAAGTAAACCCATGTGAATCAGCTATAAATAGCTTGTTTTTTCTAGGTAAACCATCTATCATCGGTGGATTTTGGCAACATTTGGATCCCCACACAGGCCGTTTAGCGCTAGGCACACCCTGAGCTCAAGGGTGCAGCTAGTCAGCGGGGGAAGCTCAGTGGTGGTCAGCAATGGGGGTTGAGCACATGGCTGGTGAAGATGTTGGGATTTTTTTTCTGAATCTGGTTGGTGGTTTCAACCATTTTTCCATGGTTCAACCAACTGGTTGGTTGGTTGACAAGTGTATTTTTGATAGTGGTTAATCATGGTGAATCTCGGTTCAGAATAGGGGATGCGAACTAACAAGGCTGGTTCAACAACTGCTGGTTGGTGGAAACATATTCTAAATGGATTGGTGGTGAATGGATGCATGGATCAATGATTAATGGTCGTTAATATTGGATCAATACCACATTGCAGGGTGTGGGTCAACATCAATGAACTAAAGGGTAGCTGAACGTTGTAACAAAGATTATTTTGGTTATTTTTTTAGGATGTGAACAGCTGGGGGTACAGACTATTGACCCACAGGCATATATTATTAGGACGTGGTCAAGAGATGCTAAGACTGACAAACACTGATGGAATCATCCAAGGCTACTTGGATGTGCAGGTCCAGCTTAGTTCGCTGAGATAGCTCACCGCTCAGCAAGTAGCTCAATGACGGTGGGTCTTGGTCATGAAGCCCCTTTTACTTTGGTGAAACAGCAAGTTGCGAGTTCCAAAAGTGACAAACAGTTGCATGTTCGTAGATCTGGCTACGGGTCAATAATAACCAACCAACTAATGGGGGATTTCCACCAACAATGATAGGGAAACAATAGTTAACAGGGGGGAACCAGGGGTACGGGGTTTTGACCCACGGCCAGATCTGGTTGTGCTGCCAGTTCGCTATCCCCAAAAATCGTCCATGCACTGCACCGATGCCCCAGGGAGCACTGATGGTGCACCCCATGGCTTGTGACGTGTCATGATGGTAGTGAAGGCAACCTTAGCAATGGCTACGTAGCGTAGCGGTGCAGGGTCAATGCCACTAGTGAACCAATGGTGAAGAGTTGCTCCCCATGGAGCATGAACCATGCCGAAACATTTACCATTAATTAGCAACACAAATGAACCTTTCCTGAACGAAAATAAGTCAATATCCACTAATCCACCATAATAATACATAATATGTCAATAATCATTACTTTAAACATCTTTAAACCATAATAAGATATGATATGTCAATAGTTTGCCACTAGTCAAGGCTATGATGAAGCACATCGTGGAACCTGTCGTTGGTTCCTCGGCTAGCGCTCCTTGGCGTCCTTTCAGCGTGCCCTGCCGTGTCTTTCAGGTTCAACTCCAAGGTGCCCAAGATGCCGGAGCCCTCGGCGCACGCCAAGACTCCTGGACCAGGCAGTTGCCGCGGTGGCTGAGGACAGGTGATGGATGGTGGGCGGTTCTTAAGCCATAGGGAGCCTCAAAAATGGTTGGCTCATACCTACTAAATGGTGGTTTATCCCTGTAGGGGACCCAAACATGGCTGGTTTATTTATACGAATGGTAAATAAAGTGTGGTTTGGGGGGTCACATATTTTGAGGAACATCCGGATGTTGAGGCTTAGTAATGCTTAAGATGTGCTCACCCTATGCTTGAGATGTATGCTTGAGATATGGTTAAGATGTGCTGGAAATATGGCTTAAGATATGCGCTAGATTTGTGCTTAAGATATGCGCTTGAGAGCTTTGCCATGGTTTCTCACCCTGGTCTGGGTTGATTCAGATCATCTCAACCGTGTTTCACCATCGACCAACATCATGTAAGAAATGTTGGTCATGAACCACCAGCAACCATTCTGAAACGCCATGATCAACTATTTTTGACTATGGTGTCCCTATACCAACCATGATCAAAGCGGTCGTTGTTGCATTTGTTGTTGTTGCTGCTGTTGTTGTGTGTCGCACTGGATTCTGTTCCAGAGTTAATTGCTCGGACCCAAAGAGTTGAATGCTAAAAAGGGGAACCCCCATAGTTCACCAGGAGCCATGGTATGCCACATTTAAGTATGGTGAACCAGGTTGAGTCTTGTATCATGTTGTATCCCTATTACTCTTGTTAGGAGGGTTCGGCTTAGGGTTGAGTCGCTGTGCTTTCAAGTTGTTTATCTGGCTATGGGTCAAAATCCTGTACCCCTTGTTCCCCATCAGTAACCATTGTTTTCCTGATGATTGTTGCTGATAATCATCCATTAGTTGGTTGATTAATATTGACCCATAGCCATCCTTGATCTCTGTGTGATTCCAACGTTTTGGCGCTTGCTTCAAGTCGGGTGCCTGTCGCAGGCGCCTATGATGTGCTAGGGCATATCGAGAAGGCCTCCACCGAGACTCAGGACGAACTCCAAATGAGTGGCCCAGCTTGTCGTGGAAACTGACGGAGAGTGGTTTACAATTTATCATCAGTAGTAGTAAGTTTCAAACAAGAAGTCTCAAGATATGTATCATGTCCAAGATATGTCTCAAACAAAATATTTTAATTACAGAAGTAATCAAGTAATGTTTATAGTTTATAGTGTCTGCATGTTTTTTTGCATAGTAATCTATAAAAACCAGCGACTGATTTCCTCTTAAAGTCTTTCCTCGGGACGCAGCTGAAACCTTTGTTGGGGCACGTACCTCCCGAGCCAGTGGTTTTCATTTGACACATGTTAAGATAGTTGATTGATTTCATGGGCCGCCACGTATGCTTATACTGCATCCGGTATTGTACCCATTGCTGGTCGCAATATATATATATATATATATATAGGCAACTTCTTGGGGACTTTGTGGGATCATAAACAACTGATTTCGTCAGTCAAGATTTGGCAACAATAAGCTTTCCCCCATCAATACACGATGTGATTTCAACATACACCTGCTGCGACTTGGTCACAAGCCATATATTACCTACATACTACATATATAATACCTACAACTTCGTCTATATACTATTTATACATTACTTCAACACTTATCTACATACTATCTTTCTTATATACTACCATATACTACCTATATACTGTTTATTAATTGTTTCTATACTATAAAAGCACTACTTGTATACTACCAATGTGCTAACTATATACTAGATTTCTACCTACGTACTACCTATATACTATTTATATATTACCTAAACACTTATCTACATATTCCTATACTATATACCACCATATACTACCTACATACTATCTATTGATTGTTTTTTTACTATCAAAACACCACTTGTATACTACCTATGTCCTGTCTATATATTAGATATCTACCTACGTCTGTACATATATGATCCAGGTTCCTTCAGGCCCCCCCCCCCCCCCCCCCCCCCCCCGCCGGGGGGGGGGGGGGGGGGGGGACCAAGCCCAGGCCGGGGGGGGGGGGGGAGGGGTTGCAACACTGGACCATATATATGGATATATATCCAACGCAGCCAGCATGTGCACATAGTTGCTGTTTAGCATGTCATCAATACTCATGGTGGTTGTTAATAGTGGCGGTTGATGGTTAATCAGAGCTTGTGACCAACCAAGAGAAGTGATTGGTACTGGTATTGATGATGGTTTGACAAACTACTAGTGATGCTTGTTTTGCCTTACTGACAGTTGTTCCCAACGCCCATTCACTGAGCCCTCGCAGGAACGTTGCGAAGCAATGGCTTTGAGCGGGGGAAACTCAGAAATTGATGCAAAGAGCTAAGATTTGTTCTTCGGCATATCATGAAGTAGTGCTAGGAAACAAAAAAAGTCTTTTGCACACTTGGCTTGGAAAAAACTGTCCAACCGTCGGAGGGAGAACACTTGGTCGGTCCCAAAGAAGAAGCTGTTTTTTTCCATGGCTGGGGCTATCAATGGGCCTGGTTCACTCGCAACTGTGACTGGCTATGCCAAGAAAACCTTTGTGTTGAATTTGTTTTTTGACCGGATTTAACCGCCTCAAGCAGTACAGCGAATGTAGCAAGTATTCGCCGTGACATGTGTGTTTTGTATTTTTGCATACTGCAATATATATATACATCAATTTAAATATATATATATATAGTTTTGTTTGAATGTATACCAAGTATTTATATATATACATGTATCCTGTGTACTATATATGTATTTGTTTTTTAATTGCATATAAAGGTTTACCTATTAAACATTGCGATGTTTGACTTCTAGCTTAGTGTTCCAGAGGGCGTATATGCACTGATTAGTTTGATGCTTCAATTTGCCTCAAGGAAAAGTTGAACTGAGATTTGGGTTGGTCCTAAACTGGTCTGCAATGAGATCCAAAATAACCATGTTGCTGCTATACGACTTTAACCATAAATAGCTGTTGTGTCGCCCTTCCACTATGAATTAGATTGGTTTATCATGGTCATCAACCGTTATCAACAGTCGCCCACTACTATTTGTTTTTTGTGAACTGTAGTATTCATCATTTTGAACCATTACAAACTTTATCCAGTCATTCGTTCAATATTGACCCGTGCAAGCCATTGACAACTCATTAATTCTCTCATCATGAACCATCGCTACCATTTTGAACCAGATGATTGGTGTTTTCTTATCCCATCATCGACTTATTTACCAGCTGTTAACCATTTGGCTGTTTCTCAAAACAGGGGTTCCCCCAAATCATCCCTTATTAACCGTATATAGTAATGAACCATCCATTTTTAGGGTCCCCCCATTTTGAGAAACCACCATTTGGCAGTGGGTCAAAACCCCGTACCCCTGGTTCCCCTATCATTCACCATTGTTTCCCTATAGTTTTGTTGGTGGAAATCCCCCATTAGTTGGTTGATTAATATTGACCCATAGCCATTTATTCGCAATTGCTTCACCCTTGGAGATGGACTGCTCGCAAAGTGGTGAGCCTCGTTGAGGCTTGGGCTTTGGTTCATTGACGGAGCGCGTTGGATGGTGAGCACTCTGAGGGTCTTGGGAAGCACCGGGAGGCGGTTGGATGTTTGGACATGACATGAGGGGACGTGAGGGGACAGTTAAGGAGGGACATGAAGGGACATGAGGGGACATGCCATTAAGGAGGGACATGTGGACAGGGACATGTGGGGACATGATGTTTACCAACGTTTACTTTTGTTGTTGCCAATGGACAGTTTGTGGGACAGTTTCAGGGACATGCCATTTTTTTGGAGGTGTTGACATGTTGGTTTATTTCGTGACTTTTTCAGAAGTCCATCCGGGTTTGCATAAGATGGTATTGACCCACATACTGTATATTCATACACTACTAAAACTGTTTTATGGTCTTATGTTTTTTCCTGTACATATTCTTCTCTTCAGCTTCCAGCTTGCATGATCGAGCTCGGGCTCACGGTCTATGACTTGCCTACTGGGGATGATACTCTATTGGCAATTGAAGCTCCAGAACACCAGGAATTGGCGTTTCGCAAACACCATACCACAACTATCATGCATGGGACATCCAAGATAGTGCCAATCCATTTGGGTGAATTCATACCAAGGATCCCTTTATGATGTTTATTTTTTTCCAGCCTACCGACAATGTTTTTCACCTTGACACAATTCATGGACACACGATTTAATCAATAGTTCACGGGGAATCTAGCAATTCACCCAAATTAGCGGTTAGCCATCAATTCAATAACCATCCATCAAATCTCTCAACTTATGAGCAATCGTAATGGTATGAGTCATTTACCATATGCTCCTAAACATGAATGCCACTCGCCGGTTAACCATTGATTGACCTTTCATTGACCAACAATTCACCATAACTCAGCCATTTCCCAAAGAATTACTGTAACCAACAGTTCATACTTAACCACTCACCATTAACCAATTAGTGATTAGCGCTTACATGCGCTTACTATCACAAACCATTGATATTTCTTTTAAATACATTCAGCTGATTGACCAATCATGAATTGACTGAAACAGAATCAACCAAATCAACCAATTCACCAAACGTAACCAACTAACTATCATTGACCAAATTACCCAATTTACCAACATTAACCAACCATAATCCATATTGAGACTGTAACTACCCATAACCAACCACTCATTCACCATGCAACCGCTGAGCCACACGGGGCTTCCGGGTGCGAGGTCTCGTGAGGTGGAACATCCTTACGCAGATTCCTACAACGTTGGGGTCTAAGTCAGCGAGGGTCGCATGGGCGCGGTGAAGGTTCGATGCGAACCAATGAGGATTGATGAATTGAACCAATGGGGAATCCGTCTCAAAATGGTTAGTTTATTAGTATAAATGACAGATATTAAGATGATTTAGGGGTCCCATATTTTTTGAGCCGCAGATTTCAACGGCTTACATACAATAGTCCATGATTAGTGATGGTTGTTCGTTGATGGTTTTGTTCCCAATGTGAATGGCAAACTACTGTACCAAAGCAATGTCCAGTGGGATGAATGATCAAGCGTTTTTCTGGAAGCATGGCCATTTCGTTCATAGCTAGACGAATCTGCACGATGTAGCCGCCAAACTGCTATTGTGCTGCCCAAGAATTGGGTTCTAAATGGTTCCACATGCTTCCACCTGGTTTCTAATAATTCCCCAGAAAAATTAGCATCCACATTTCACCACGTCACTGGTGAACTGGGCCAGTGTCCCAACATTGTCACTAGTCGATAATATGAGTGTTTGTCAAAATGGGGGTACCCCTAAATCATCCATCAATAGTCACTTAGTGATAGACCAACCATTTTGGGTGTCCGCTATGACTTGAGAAACCACCAGATAATAGTTGTTTAACACTATTGTTGGTTATTATCCGCTATTGAATATCATCCATTGATAACCATATAGTTAACCATAGAATATGGGTACCAACAATGGTTACCAACATAGTTAATCAACAAGAGTTAACCCACGATTTGCTCAACAATTTGGTAACCATAGTTAACCAACCATTTTGATATCATCCATTGTAAGTTGTATACCCACCATTTATATCATCCATTGTAACTGATTTATATCATCCATTGTAAGTGATATCATCCATTGATTATAATCCATTGTTATATACCCACCTGTTGCAAGCCGAGCCGCGCCGAGCCAATCTCGCACCCTTGGCCTCAACTTCAGGTGACTCATGTGCCGGGACCAGGACGGACCGGGGGTCGTGAATGCTGTGGCCTGGTCTGCCCATCACCAAGGGGAGGTGTTGGGGTCGGCATGGGTCGGCCAGTTTTTTGGAAAATTGGTGCATGTTTGGATCGATTTGATTTGGATCAATCCGTTGGCCACTCATATCGCCAAATCCAAGTTGAAGCTTTTTGAGCATCAATTTAAGTAAGCCATCTATATAAAAGGTGAATTGGTTTTAATGTGTTTCAATTTCCGCTGCAAAGACTGCGAGGTGCAGCAAGCTGAAACGGCATGTTTGTTGTCGTAGTTGAACCCAGCAGCACAACTGAATGGCAACCTTAGCTGCTCATTTCCGTGAGCAGTGTATGTTGGTAGCCGAAGTCACAATCCCCTGTGAAATGATTCTTAGTAAGCCAAACCATGTGAGCGACAGCTTTGATTTGGAAGAGCAGTGTTGGGGCACGCCCAGTTTGTCGAGGAACCAACGCCCATTTTTTGTTGAGCACAGAGTTCTGCTCCAAAACGAGGTCAAAACAAGGCTAGATATGTTTGCAACTTGCCGTCGACAAGCTGTTGATATGCAGATTTGGAGGAGGCCTCCCGAGATGGGTTCTCCTTCCTCCCACTACTAATCACAGTTCACCATCGAAAATTACCAACTATCAATGAATCATATCAACCATAGGAACCCCACCACCATGGTTACCCCCTATCAACACACCATGGTTACCCCCTATCAACAGTTTTTAGAAACGTTTTGAATTGTAGCCAATGCAGCCATGGAGTGCAGACCGCCGCAGGTCACACACATCGCCGGCTTGCGAGGGGCTTGTGGGTCGTATCCCAGACCTCGCTATTGTTCATGTCCCAAAAATCTGAACAGCCCAGAACTGATTCATGTGAAGTTTCTGTTGACCTTCGTTTTGCTTGATTTTTTTGATGACAAAAATAGCATCATCATTCATCATGAATCATGAAACAGCCATGATTCTTCACCACGACTGAGCCGGCTCAGTGACACAGGGACCTATGGCACGCATATGGGGGCGAAAAAGCGCATGCGCACGATCCAGGACACTATGGCGATAGCGTCAAGGCTGGTGATTTGTTGATAACGTGGGTTGGGGTGAACCAACGTCATCATCACGGTCACTGGTCCAATAACCAAATGATTGGAGATAGTTAACTTCTGTTAACATCGATAATCAGGTATTTGTTAATAGTGCTTGGTCAACTTCTGATAGCGTTGGAGAGTGGTTATTCAGATGATTAACCACAAACTGTGGTGAATTGATGGTTGATACCGGCTAATGAAAGGTCAACGGTTGGTCAATCAATGGTTGGTTAATGCTGAAGCTGACAGTCATTGGTTGTGAATTCATGGTCATACTATGAGCTGGTCAATTTATGGTCAAATCAAGCCAATGGTTTATGCAATGAGTGCTCAATCAATGACATAATGTACGGAGTTCATGTTTATCATCAAAGTTGGTCAGTGAACGGTTCCAACACAGAATAGTGATCTAGCAGGTCAGCTAGTTAGCTAAAACAATGTTCGATTCAGGGTTGCGGAGTTGGCTGAGTTGGCTGAGTACAGTTTGGCCTTGCCCTTGCAATCCAAAATATGTACGACCCAATGTGCGATTCCCAGCTTTAATCAGTATAGTGGGCTTTCATTTGATTGTTTTTGACCGTGCTGCATTAGCATGCACCCTCCGGCAGTTCAGCATCAGAGATCAGCTTGCTGTACATTGTAGATAATTTGATGAGGTGGCAACTTTCTGTTGACATATCGATTTTTCTTGAGCACAACTGGCACGTGGATGAACGATACATGTCTCAGGCATGAACCGGTCATATCTGGATGGTCATCATGCTGTAGAAACATCCAGTCTGACATCTAGACAGGCGACCACCTGGGTGACAGGTTGTACACTGCCAAATGTTTGATATATTTGCAACATATTTGAGCTTGATAGAAGTATCCCAAAGCCCAATGATTTCCGCTGGTTTGTACATGGGGTACGCATGGGTCCACCAAGCAACTGCCCTTCCTCATCACTTTTGATGCCGCAGTTCTGGTGCCCTCACTGTACTGCCTAGCCGGCTTCGGACTGCAGGAAGCACTGGATAAAGAGAAAGTGCTTCCCAACAGGAAGAAACTCTATGGAGTCCCTTGGCTCGCGCTGCTTCAGCATGATAGCGTCTTCCAATTGAGTCTATTCGAGTTATTGACTGCCTGTTGGTTGGGAGGGAGCGCTTTGGAGCCAGAAGGAGTGTTCTAAACAAAAGAGGGACTATGGTGAGGAAGCACATGGAAGCACGATTAATGAATCATTCTCAACAAGTACTAAGTAGGAACCATCATGAATCCTTACTACCATTGTTTATTATCCATTGCCGGTCCATTGCTATTGATGCTGGGGGTCAAATTGTCACATGATTTGTGAAGGTTGTTGAACCCGGTGAGCGCAGTTGCTGGTGTTTCCTGGGCCTTGCAAACAGGAACTTTTTGCGCAGTGCGCACTCCAGGTGGTGCTAGGGCTTGGATTGTCCATTTGTCCCTGCAATCGTTTGCATTAGTATTCCTACAAGTTTGTGCTGATTGAATAGCTGCTTATTCCATGTTAATGTATCATTGTTTCACGTGCAAATGTTTTCAAAACATGTAGGATTCCCAAAGCTGTTGTCTTGCCAAGACCAATATGGGGGTTTCTCAAAATCGGGGACCCTAAAAATTGTTGGTTTATCGCTATACATGGTTGATATCGGATGTTTTAGGGGTACCTCAATTTCGAGAAACTACCACATGCTCAAGAATCTCAGAACTACCTGGGGTTGCCTGAGGGTACTACCATGATAGACATGTTCTTCCCAGGTGGGTCGGGGGAATGCCTGGGACATCAGCCTGACCTTGCTTGACGAGCGAGCTGGGGGTTTACACGACTCAGATGAGTCGAATGACGCCACCGAACTTGGGCCGGCCAGGAGCATCCTGTATTCAAATCGCATCTGGCTGGTTTGAGCTGGTTGGTGGTTGGTTTTATAGCCATTGATAATGGTTAATAATAGGGGATAATAAGCGACAATAGTTTGGTTAAACAATGACTGGTTGGTGGTTTCAAACATTTTTATTTTCCCCGTTATTAACAAAGGATTGGTTGGTTGACTAATATATTTTATAGGGATTGAAACCACTAACCAGACATGGTGTTTTTTAATCTGCAAAATGGGGGACCCCCAAAGATGGTTGGTTTATTGCTACAAATGGTAACTAGATTGGATGATTTGGGGGTATCCCATGTTCAGAAACCTCCATACACAATCATTGTTGAACCATGTTATCGTCGTTTTTAATGATCAAATAATCATTTAACAACTCTTGGAGCCATTTTAGTCTCAGAGTTTTTGTTGGTACAGATCATCATCATCATCATCATCATCATCATCATCATCATCATCATCATCATCATCATCATCATCGTGCCGAGCCGTTCGATTGGTTGGGAATGTCACGTTTTTGGAAACACAAGAGATGTTTCTAAATGATCTTAAATGTACTAATACATAGTATAGAATAGACAGAGGTACATATGCATTCTAGAGATCATATGTACTGTGTGTATATAACATTTTTTGTATGTACATAGTTGTTATTGATATTGCATAGTAATTTTCTTGGTGCATTCCTACTGTTGGCCATAAGCTTTTGGTATGTATCATGAATTAGTCATCATTTACTGTCAGTATCACATAGTAGCATTCCCATATACACATTGATTGACAATGATTGATGTTATGTATGTACATACGCTTATATGTACAATTTCAAGCTCAATCAGTATTAGTGTACTAGAATGACTTTGGTAGATATTGAGCAAGCCAATTATGGATACTTAGAACACCAGCATTGGGAAGATATATTGATATATTTATATAGCATTATTGGTATGACTACTATCTGAGCATCTCGGCATTTGGCTGATTGATATCTTAATGCACCATATTTGCAATTGCATACCAGTTCTCAATTGTACTAGTATTCTTTATTTGCTGATTTCTCAAAATGGGGGCCCTCCAAAATGGCTGGTTTATATTATAAACGATCACTTGTGCATCATTGGGGGACAACCCTACTTTGAGAAACCACCATATACTACAACTACTTTGACCAACCATTGTTACCTAGCAAATGATATGCCGGTAGTAACATGTCAACAATAAATTTCAATGAAATGCATGATTTAAATTATTCCAAGTAATTTCTACTGGTATTTAACAATATCAGTAGGTATTACAGTAGATATTAAACAATATTAGTAGAATACATGATCTGAGTTATTCCCAGTATTTAACAATCATATTCTCTACAGAAGTTGCATGCCGCATGCGCCAGATAGCACCTCAGTTCGGTGCGTCGTGCATCGCCCGTGAGGTTCATCATCCCACCTTGGTCCTGGCCTTGCAGGAGACCGAGGTGCAAGTCTGAAGTTGCTGGATTTTAGTATTTATTTATGTATACTAAATGGTATACTAAAATATATCTATCCATATATGAATATATGGGTTTTAGCTATGTATACTGAAGCTATGTGCACGGAAGCTATGTATACATCTAGCTATATGTATGGGTTTTAGTACGGTTTAAAGTATATATTTAGCTATGTATGGATATTGTCTAACATCTGCAAACAGTGTATCGACATATACATACGCCTTGGCAGTACACTATGTTTCACCACTTTGCGATATCTACGCGACATTTATACATATGATATATTCACATTATAGGCAATTGCTTCGATCTAAATATACTCTCATGATGTGTATAGCATGCAATAGATATGCAATAGTATGTAATTATATGGTCTAGGTGTCCTTTCATAAGCATGCAGTGCAGTCGCCCAAGTAGTGTTGACAGTGAGTGTGTACACTACATGCATAGTATGTCTAGATATATGTACATAGTTAAACTGCACACCCTCAGTTTGAATATGTGGATTTACACACTCATATATATATATATATGTGTGTGTGTGTGTAGGTTCAGTGTAAACATGAAGTGCAGATATATGTTTACATAGGCATATATGTATTTATATACATATTCACAAACACACACACAACAAACATACGGTATGCATATTGCATGTATAGCTCCATATGTGCGCATATTGATGAATTGCTTATAGTTGTGATAGATTGGACATAACATACATTGTGTGCATTTCTATGTGCATTTCTATATAGCATGTCAAACTTATATACGACGTGTGTCGCACAGACTATTTGTATTGCATGCACATATTCACATGTAGATTACACATGATTGCTTGCAATATATCGCAAGATGTACAAATATGAAATATTTACGTGCAATGTACACATGTTGCATGTATAACATATATAGCAGACATTCGGGCAGTTTACATTATGTATCTATGCATGTGGTAGACATATGCACTACATATACTATTCAGATCTAAATTGTATATTGTGTTGCTACTTCTGTTATAATGACAAGAAATAGTTTTATAATATGTTCATCCGTTCATCAACCGATCAGATCGACATATGAAATATGTGTATAACAACAGATTGCCCGTGCAACTTCAGCGTGCATTTCGATTCACCAGGAAAAACCTGTGATTCATACTACGTGTGACAACCTGGACCGCCGGACCATATTTGATTGTTTGCCCTTTCAAGATATTTTTCACAACAAAATCAACAAAAGAGCCTTCACAACACTACGCAAATAGTGCCATTGAATGAACATCACCGCCTTATTACAAGGTATTGTTGCCATGAGCATTCTTCAGTAGCTAGGGTAAGTACCAGGCTAATGGGAGAGAGAACTGCCGTAGTTTGTGGCATCTTAACCTTAAACGACTTATGACCCTTGGGGGGCTCGGTCCCTTGTATGTCCTCCTAAATCTTCTGGCCATTGATTGTGATCAAGAATGCAAGCAGTATCAAACAATCCAGGTATTGATGGTCAGCAATTAATCACAGTAATCATAGATGTATCGAGTCTGATTCATCAACCACAATTCACCATCAGGGAACCAACCAACTGAATCGTGGTTAGTGATGAGTGAACTAACCAACTGAACCAGTTTCAGCACCACTGCACCAGCAAAGCTATGCCATGACTGCTGTGCTGCAGGGTCCCTTGCAAGCCTTCAACACCTCGGACGATAGGCGAGAAGTTTGATGTCAGCCCATGCGCCCCATGAGACTGAAGGGTACCAGGGAATCATGAAGTGAAAGATCGTTTGAGTGGTGAATGGTGGTCAGTGGTGGTAAGTGCTTGTGAATGGTGCTTCATGGTGATACCGATATTTTTTCATTTCTTGACCATCAAAAGTCCTGTTTCATTTCTGCTGTTGAGAAACCTCCATTTGACACCATCACTTGGAACTGTAACTCTTCCTCTGGTTGGTGGTTTCAATCATTTTTTTCACAAGGGTTGAAACCGGAGGTAGCAGCTGCCACGGTTCCGATGGCCCCCCGCCACCCAACAGCTCGGGCTACATCGCATGGATGTGGTTGCCGTTTCTCTGGGCGAGCCCACGCTGGAAACTGCAACGGTAAGAGCACATGAGTGCCACAGCAATGGACCAATCCAGGCTGGTTTAAAGTGTGATCAAGTAGATGTGTCGTTTTAATATGTGCATGCCCAACAAAACCGCGATGAGATCTTGATTTTGGGTCGTTCACTGGGTGAAGAATCATGAGCAGGTACCTTGGCAATCCACCAGTGTTTTATAGTCAACCACAAATTAACCAGTATTAACCCCTCAATATCCATTGATCAGTGGTTTAACCACTAATTAACCAATAATTGACCACTAATTCACCGCTTAATATCCACTAGTTAACCACAAATTAAACAGCGGCATCCCGGCATCCTGTTGTGTCACCACAACCGTTTTTCGTGACTGGGTTCCTCTGCACCGCCACGAGGCCGTGCAATAAGGAGCTGGAACAATGGACTCCGGCCCCCTGGCAGTGCCCCGCGGCGCATCGCAGATGCTTCCAAGAGTTCAAGATGCTTAGTGATCAGCAGATCAGTGCTGAAGCTTAGCAAGACGAAGTGCTTGAGAGACCTGATTCTTAGTCACTGACCTTTGGCTATGCAATTTGTTAGAGTCCGGATGATCCCTGGGAAAAAAATCTAGGCATCAGCTAGCGGGCGTGGTGACATCCGAATGGCTGGGAAAGGGTGGGGGGGGGTCGTCTGCCATGTCGAATACTGCTTGGCCAGCTCTGATGACTTCGATTTGCGCTGGTCATAGCTGTCCTGTTTTCTTGGCGGACTGTTCTTGTTGTGTTGTTTTGCAGAATTTCATTTTTGTCCGTACATCCATACATGATGGTAGCCCCAAGACTCTTGGTTTCCCTGTTTCAAGTGGATGTTCTTGGATCCTTTCGGATACCCATCATTTTGGACCTCAATTTGTTGGTATAAGCAATTACATGAGTGGTACCGCTACCTGGAGCAGTGGTGCCTCAAATTGTAAGTTGATTTGGACAACATCGAAAAAGAATGGTCTACCAGTAAACTGGCAGATGTCCCCTTGGTATGTTTAGTCACTTTTCTCAGTGACAGAGCTGGTCATATCCTTAGATGCTTTAGTTATGCCATGACTATACCATCCTGAATTGTTGGTCAGACTGTTGCATACCATGGTCATCACCATCCTTGACATCCAGATACGCTTTAGGTCACCCAACCTGTTGTAACGATAGTCTATCTACACTACATCATAAATATGATTAGCGTACCGATCATGAAACACCTAACTATTTAGCACACTACCATCTATCTATATGGGTATGGGTCAAAATTATTAACCCCCAACATGGCCATTTATAATGGAAATCTATTACTTATAAAGCAATCGTTTTTGGGTACCATTATTTTGGCACATAGCCGTGCCATTTACAGGGGTTTCTCAAAATAGGGGACTCCCCACATCATCCTTGATATTAGCCATTTATAGTAAGAAACCACCATTTAGGGGGTCCCTATTTTGAGAAACCATCATACCGTTGTTGTTTAACCATTATTGCTTGTGATTATCCCCGTCTAATCCCTATATCATGAACCATGATAATCCTACAATAGTAAACTATCCATTTTGGGGGTTCTTATTTTGAGAAACACCCATGTTGATGTATGTTGTACTTGATATATGGCGGTTTCTCAAGTCATGAGGATACCCCTAAATCAACCTTTGTTGACCATTTGTAATAATAAGCCAACCATTCTTGGGGGCCCCTTTTAAGAAACCACCATTTGTAGTAAGAAACCATCCTGTATACTAGCCATTTGTAGTCATTCAAAACCCCTCTCTGTAAATTACTAGCAATTTAAAGGTTTTTTAGCCATTAATAGTCATTTGTACTAGCCATTTATAGCCCCATTTATATATAGCCATTGATTTTGAGAATTAACCATTATAAGTAATCATTTTAATTAACCATTATGATTAACCATTATAATTCTTTCCCTCCCTATCATTACCAAAAAAAATTCACCATTCTAATCCCCCATTCTTTGCCCAAGACAGATCGGCGACCCGCCCGAGTGTCAAGCTGCGCCAGGTACATGCCCGAGTCCGCCCGGGGCACCTCCATCACCGCGGACCTTAAGGAACGCGCGAAGGTGGGGACCGAAATGGGTGGGGGAACGAGTGCGAAGTTGGTAGGTAAGCCATCCGAATGGCGGTGAACTATGGCTCATAGTGGTGAAGGTGGGATTTTCTATGTTGTAGGATGGTGGGTAATCACCCACAATTGTCGTGAAATAGTGTGAAATAGTGGATAAATAAGTGTTAATAGTGGTCAAATGATGGTCAATAAATGGTTAACTATGCATATTGATGGTTAAACAAGTGTCAATAATGGATGATGATGTTTTTTTTATTGGTTGATAGTGGCTTACGAGTGTTAGAATATCAGGTAAATGTTATAATTAGTTCACTATGGTTAATAGTAGTTGGTCAACGAGATATGGTGAACTATGATATGATTGACAATGATATGTTTGTCACTAGTTGGTCATAACACTCCATTTTACCACCGAGTTATATCTATAGGATGATTTGGCAGTGGGTCAGTTCACCCCGTACCCCTGGTTCCCCTATCCTTAACCGTTGTTTTCCCTACTATTGTTGGTGGAAATCCCCCATTAGTTGGTTGATTAATATTGACCGATAGCCATTTGTAGTTATCCTGTAGTTATTTTTTCACCAACGCTGATTTGTAACATTTTCTTCGCAGTTTGTCCCCTTTTCAGCTTTGCGACTCCAAGGCACAACTGGCTGATCACAAACTTTACAATACCCAGTGGGGTGACCAATGAACTCGTCTAGGGATCATGGTTCGAAAGATGTTTTTCTCTCCAATTGGTGGTTTCAAATGCTGGGTTAGTGCCCTTTTTATGAAGGAAAAGTGGTGGTTTCAAACATTTGTTGTTTTCCCCCAGTATTAACCAATGTTGGTTGGTTTAACCACAGGCCCCACCTTACACTTTCCAGGCCTGACATCGGTTTGTCACTTCTGAATTCCGGTGCTAGGTGGGGCGGCGAGGAGTTTTCGGCACATGTGGAGAGCTAAGATCGCCACGTCGCGGATGGGATCATTGGCAACCAGCGGTTGGGTGGAGAACCCCGGTCATTTATGGCTATAGACTTTGCCTACAAGGTGGGCCCCTTTAGTTAGCTAACTTTGGTTATAACTAGGGTAACTACCAGTTATGGTAGATATAACTACTATAGTTAAATGGCTTATTAATCAACTTATGACTAGGGGGCCCACCTTGTATTGAACATGGGTGATATTTTTCGGTAGGACATAATGGATCAACAATGGTGGCATATAATTACCCACGTCACAATCACTGGGACAAATGTAACCTGTTACATCAAACCCAGCAGTTTCAATGAGGTGTTCCAAAGATGGCTGCCCTGGTTCTTAAAGAAAACATACGGTGGTCGGTACAAAGGAAAGACATTTTGATTTCGGGTAGTTGGGCGTAGAGGACTGAATATTGATAGGCTAGATTGTTAGAGTGAACGTGGTGTGGGTAATCATCATGTGCTGAGACCATTTTGATGCATTTTGATCCTTGTTGTTGCATCCCTATAAAGGTCATGGTCAAATTGCTACTCCCTCATCATAACTCTAGGGGTTGGTCAAGTTCCTCTCTGTTTTCGGAACCCCTGTAGCTTAACTTTCTGTAGTGACCCTGGAGTAGAGGCTTACCGTTTGGTACCCTCACTGTGATAAATTCACCATAAATCGGATCGATCATTTCCTAGGGTTTCCCTCTCTCTCTATATATATATACATATATATACAATTTATATATATATATATATTTATATTTTTATTTTTATATCTATATATATATAGGATACAGTGATTTTCCGTTGCCATGTTTGAGTACCGGAGTGTAACATCTCATCCATTTTCACCTTGGAGATGGTCCACTGAGCACGCCAGGATGGTCATGTAACTGGTTGGTAAATCCCCTTGTTCTGGGCGGTGTATGTTGATCATTCAATTACTATCAACTAACTATCATCAACCACCATGAACTCTAGTATTCACCATGATCAAGGATCATCAATTCTACGAAGTGGGCCCCCAACCACTTATAAGTTGGTTTATAACTAACTTATTAACTAGGGTTAACTAGCAGTTATAGGGGGTTGTAACCCAACTTATAACTACTGGGGGCCCACATTGTAGTATCCCCCTATTCTGGTGCTCTATCCCATCAACCATGATGATCCCAAGCCCCGGAAGCCTCGGCAGGGCCGACCGACCTCGACCCGAGGTGCAGATCGCTTTTATCGCAGCCCTTTGAATGCCAAGGAGGGACCGGAAGTTGAGTGCGGCAGCTCAGGCCGAGAACATGGGGGTGGTTGACTTAGTGGTTGCTGTAGTGGTTAAGATGGTTGCTTGTAACTTTTGATGGTTATACTTATAATGACTAATGGTTACCTATATAACAAATGACCTTTCAGGTAGTGGTTACCTATCATGATGAATATGATGAATGGTTACTTCTCATTGTTACTTATAACACATGACCCCCTCAGTTCAGGATGAAAAGAAATGACTGGCGACCTGGGTCACCTAGCTGCAGCTCAGAAACCACTTTGTCACCTTTTTTTTTGCCATGGTGAACGCTGCATCGACATCATTGGCTGACGTGCTGATCATAGAAACGACGCTGCTACTCTCGACGCAGAAAGTTAGTCGTCACCCTCAACAATGACACGGTGAGGAACAGGAGGGCCTATGGAGGGCCTAGTGGCAGGGGGGGTTTTCGCAGAAAGTTAGTCGTCACCCTCAACAATGACACGGTGAGGAACAGGAGGGCCTATGGAGGGCCTAGTGGCTGCAGCGATTTGAGGCTTGCTTCCGCCCACAGGATGACCCTGTGATGCTGAACGACCCGGCGGACATGGCTGCAAAAGATCTTGACCCGCACATGTTAGAGCAGATGGTTGGCACCTCAAACAAATTGGCCAAGGTCGTCGATGAACGCTTGAAGCTGCGAGATCAGTGCGGTGGGTGGACTTAGCGTTTGTCCACGGCTTTCACCACGGGCGAATCACAGACGTCACCAACAGCTTTTGTGCTGGAGTTGTGACCAGCATCCTCCAGGCGAGGGTGGTGAACATTGGTTAAGTTATATATGGTGAAATTATGGTGAGCAAGCTCAGGGATGGCTTAACAAGCTTGTCAGGGATGGTTATGGGTTTCACAATTTTTACTGGTCGAATAATGATGAAACCGAACCATTGAAACAATTCGATCAATTTGATTGCCGAAACAATTTCGTTCCTGTGCTGGCCTATATTGGTCCTATCTTTTGTTCAGATGTTTGTTTTCAGTTTCATTTTTGCTAAATCCTGGAGGTGCCTGCACATGCGAGCTTAATTCTTTCCCAACCAACCCTGTGAAGAAGAAGTCCACTACCGTCATTGGCTACACCAAACACTAGCGATGCGACATGGTTTAATCAGGCCCCCTTTGCACCAGTCGCACACCATCCATTTTTTTTTACACGTACATCCTTATTATTGCTTGCCATGTATCATTTGATTGACCGACAATGCCCAACTATTGTTACGTTTAACCTTGAGACATGTTCTTGTTTGTGTTGTGGATAAAACTAGCATACAGTAGTAATTGATTCACAATCATTGTTCAGCAATTGACAATTGAACATAGGATATTCAAAGTATTTCGTACTCAGCAATTTCAACTTTTTCTGCTACTCCACCGGGAGGTTCTTGCTTCTTTTCAAAAATCCAACCGTGCGAATCTACTTACCCTGGCTTAACCCAGCACTTTGATGCCGAGAACAAGCATTCTTAACAGGAAAACCATCCCCAGAAAGGAAGACTTCAACTGTCAGGTGAACCCAGGGTACATCCAACCATTGACCTTAACTGGATGGACATGCTTAACTGAATGGACACTGAACCACCCGTTGTTTATCATGGATAGGGTCACCTGGCAGGTTGCCAGACTGGTTCACCCGGGAGCTCTGCCTCCGCACCTCTCAGTTGGGACGGCGGCAAAGCCAACATGGCGAAGGATCCCACGTCGCCTGAAGCGAGGTCCGACCGGTGCCAGGGGCTGGTGCCAGGGGCAGTTTGTGGTGCTGCTTGGGTGGTCAACAGTTGCAACGCTGCTGAGCAGTTCCTTTTTCGATGATTTGGCTTGCTTTGAACCATGGAAACGGATGGCATTGGATGGTTTTCCAGGTTTGGAACCAGAGGAATTGATGGTTTCCCAGGCTTTCCCGATGAATTAGAAGACATGGTTTCCCAGGTTTTCTCTATTGCTAAATGGATGATTTTCCTAGGGTTTATTAAGAATGAACCAACAATATATAAGTTGGTTGGTAGCTAGATTGGTGGGTTGGTCGGTTGGTTTACCTAGCATTGTTGGTTATGTTGGTTGTTGTTACTGCGCTTCAGAAACAATTATAAGCAACAAGGCTCCCTATAGGTCATGCAGTAATTTGAGCCTAGTGACTAATTGTTGGTGTAGTTTTGGTTTGGTTTGGTTCGTTAGTTTTTAAACAATGTCACGTCATATCAAATCGAAATTTGTGGTTGCTTGTTCTGCCAACTACAACTCGTTAGGGAATATCCGGTCAAGACCTAAAGGCAATAATTGATATAGCTCGACGACAGTAGAGGTGTGCGTCATAAACTTTTGCCTTTTCAAGGCACAAAACCACTGTAGGCGCGCTCAATGTTTTCAAAATAATTACGTGTTTTGTTTGGGCGAAATGATTACACAATAAATATATGAAAACAAGTTTCGCTATAGATCTTCGTTTCACAATTCATCAAAGGGGTATGTTTTGGGTGGAGAACATCCGGCCAAGTTCATGTCATGGAGCTGGTCGAGGTGCTCAAGTCAACCTGGTCGTGAGAAAGCTGAACAAAGGACGTGTAATTGGATCAAATGAGCCACCTCACGCGGGCAGTGAATCATGTTGAGTTTTCTTTGCAGTGTGTCCAGTAGCCTATGTTCCTGTTGGCCTTGTTCATTTGCCCAGTGTTATCAGCTTGTCTTACCCCATGATCAGCACAACATCAAGGGCGTGTGCAAGCTAACATCACATGTCGCCTCGGGGCGCCGCCATCAAAAATAAATGTGGCTATTGGTCAAGCAGTTAACCAACCAAGTTTATGGGGGATAATCACCAGCAATGGTAAATGATAGGGGAACCAGGGGGACTAAGGGTTTTGACCCACTGCCATGTAGTTACATTGCACATGCGTGGATAATGTTCTTGAAAGTGGTATATGTGTTAAATTACTTTTGGATCTGTATATATAGAGAGAGAGAGAGCAACACTGGTGATTACAATATATTGATTATTTGCATAGTTTAGGTGTTGCATTTGTCTAAAATATACATTTGTCTAAGATATACCCTCTGGTAAACTAACATGGCAATGGAAAATCCACCATTTTCTTAGGAAAACCCTGGAGAATAATCCATTTATGGTGAATTTTCCATTGCCATGTTAGTTTACCAGAGGGTACATGGGTTTGCTCACGTACATACAAACATGTGTAAATTTTCTATGTAGACGTGGTAAATCTGAGTGCACCTCCCTGATCACTAGCGGCGATGCGCCTCGCAGGTCATCCTTCAAGTCGACGTCTCCACGAATGCGCAACGAAGGAGCGAAGGAGGCACCGTTGACACGGCAGCAGCGCCGGGAGAGAGCGTGGAGTCTGGGTTCGAGCACAGCTGAGATGGGAAACAGCTTGGTTGGTGCGGTGGTTGCATCAGTATGTCTTCATTTTTTTATGGTAGAAGAGGAACACATATATATATATATATATATATATTTACTAAATTTTGATATATGATATATATATATATATATATATATGCATTTGCACCCTATATTATATGATCAAGGTCAGTGATGACTATCATGATAGTTGATGACAGTTGTGATGCCGGTGGTGTTGTTTGGTTGTCATGTTGGACGCCTTGTTTGAGTCTAACCCGTAATGGAACTGGATGAACATTCTGCAGCAGTTATGTCTCAGCAGATCGACATTCGCCTAAGTGATATCACGATTCAGCTAGTCAGCTCTACCATTGCCGCTACAAAAGCTTTGCCTCAGCTACTCAGCTACCATGGCACCTGGTGTGACTCAACTGTTGATTCGTTTAGTTTTATTCCGTTGAGTCCTGGTTGTTAAAGTATCTCTGTTAATTATCAATCAGTTACAGTGGCACAATGAAGATACAACATATTCGGGCATAACACTTAACCCAGAGGTACCTCGAATTTTGTTCTTCTTTGCTGCAAAACATGTTCATGGAATGGGAAGTATAGAATGGCACTCACCCAACTTGATGGACATGTGTGGCTACTACGTGCTTGACCCCCTTCAAAGGTTCCCAGCTGCTTTTCGCTACAAGCTTGGCCCAGGCACCACCTTTCTTTTTTTCAACACGACCAGGATCAGACATATCAAGATGCATTAAGAAGTCGCGAGTTGTTGTTCAAGTATTCCATGGTATTCCTAGATTTTTTCTACTTGACTCTTCACTCACTATTCATAGTTTGATGAATTGTTCCACCAAATATTCACAGGAATTTGTCTATCCTTGGCGACTACTGTCCAAACTATTTCATAGTTTGATCTTCATTTTTGGTCACTCCTTTTGTCCATCCTTCCCTATAACTCAAACTATTTCCCTGCATCCTCCAGGGTAACCGCACAATTTCTCAGTACTTTCAGTCGAAAAAACAACCCACCTCAGATTAGGCTCTGAAATTTTGGCTAGGGTCATCTAGGGTCTGAATTTCGCATTTTGTTGATTTGCACCACTTATCCTTGTCCATCCTTGGCGGCTCTTGGCCGGGGCAACACCTGGCGCATGCTGCCGACCTGGCCATGCGGCGCCTCGATTCACCATGGTGCTGGCGCAACATGGCCTTTGCGCTGCGTACGTGGGATGTCAGGCGCGGGGCTGGTGGAGTCATGATGGCGTACCCCCAAGATGCTTTGTCCATGATGTTTATGATTGGAATGGAATGGATACTTAATAGAATGGTTATAATGGTTTCTAATGGTTAATGATGGTTATTAATGGTGAAGAATGGGTTGATGGATGGCTATGTATCAGTGGATGATGGTTATCAGGGCATTCAGAATTGTTGAGAATGGTTATACGCTGAGAAGAGTAATAGAGTGATTCTATGGTAGTACTAATGGCTATCATGATGGCTGTCGGTCCATGATGGGATACCTTTTGGCAATCGTTCACAGCTAGCTGGATCAGTCGAGGCTCAGCCAATGGTTTGGCGATTGAGAAGGCCCCATAACTCTCAGTCACCCGAGAGTGCCGAGAAATCTATCGTCGTGACATCCCAAGGAACAACGGCATGCGCAACGTCTGCAATTATGAACAGCGGACGAAGCTGTTGACAAACCTGCATCATTGGGCGCTTCTGTTTGTTGGACCATATTTGGGTATGGGTCAAAGTGATTAACTTCCAATTTTGCCATGTATATATAATGGAAATCTATTACAAACTAATGGTTTTTGGGGCACCTATTTTGGCACATAGTGGGCAGTCAGTACTAATCCCATGGATGAACATCCCAACAGAATAACAGACTAGTTTGGTCAGGCGCAGGGGTACCCACAGTCATGTCTCAACTCTAGATACCAAAAGGTATACAGGGGAAAGTGTCCACGAGTAGATATCTAGATTGCTTGGGTATTGTTACCTTTCCATGTTTGTTGAACAACCTATAGATTGGCTTGAGGTGGTGTTGATGTTCGTCTTCCTGCTGGCAGACCTGGAAATCTCAGATCACTCAGCGCCCGCGTTTTTACGCGCGTGTAGTCACCTGGCTGTGTTGGTCACTGTTGTGATTGCTGGTCGTGTTCGTTGCCGTTGGTAGTTGATGTCGCTATGATTCTTTTTGCTGAAGCAACGCCCTAGTGCTCAAACATAGCCTGATCAACATTGATCATAGCTATCATAGCTACTCTTGTTGAGATTGCTCAAAGCCCTGCTGAGTCAGCTTTGTTGATAGTTGATGTTGCTATGATTCTTCTTGTTAAAAATGCTGAAGGCCCTTGTTGAGTCAGCTTTTTTGAGGAGTAGCCTTAGCAGAAGCTGCAACGTGCTCAGGCGACAACGCGTGTCATGCTTCGCTCAGCGCCCTACTTTGGATCTGCACTCGCTTGCGCTTGAATGTTTTAAGCGGCGCGGGCGACGTGCGCGGTGTCTGTGGCTGAACCCCGCTGCCAGCGCTGGTGATGAATGATTGTTTCCCCAGGGATGAGCTTTATGACTGGCCGGCGGTTGGGAGGTGGCGAGGCCAACATGCAAGGGTATCCCGAGATGTCCCTTGAAAGGGGGAGCGAGACCAGGAGCTCATCTCGTTGGGCAGTGGATTTAGCCGTGATAGATCCGCGTGCTTTTTCAGTAGGGTTTGCGCCGCTCATCTCTTTGGGGGCACAGCTTGGTGTTTGTGAGCATCCACACCCTGGGTTTACCAGCGATTGGGTTACCAAAGCTCAGTACAAAATCCCATCACTTCACGAGACCCCCTGTTCATCAACCCACATTTGCTTGGCACGTTTCGTTCTGGGTACCACCATGGGGTGGTTCATGGAAGCATTTTGGAGAAACAGCCAGGGGCAGGGGAGCTCTTGTCACAGCTATGCGGAGCTTAGGTAGCTCCACATCAAGCTGTGTGCTTGAAGTCTTTTTTTCAATGCTGCATGGCAGGAATTGAGAGCTGGGACAGGTCAAAACCCGGATGAAATCCATAGGTTTTCATAATTTTCTGCATGGCCCGTATTCATATTGCAAAGTCCAGTTGGATATAAGTGCTCAAAAGAGTTGCTGTTTTTTTTTTGGTTTGGATATTTGCTATATAGGATTAGACTCAACGTCAAGGTCTTAATCACCGAACAAATGCATTCTATCTTGTAAAACAGGGTTTGAGGTGCACATGGTATACCTGGTTTGTTGCACAAATGACACGATGCGCATCAATGCCTGTCCCTCAAGTGGTCAGCACCTTGATCAGCCACTTTGAGAGCTGAAAATCCGCCACTTTGATTTGACGTTGTGAAACTGTCGTCATTAATGTTGAAGGTCCGAGATACTTTCTTCAAGTATTTGTGTGAAATAGGTGTTTGTTGATTAAGATCCCTTCACACATGTGTAAGCCTGTGTCAAGACAAGGAATCGCTAGGAGCAGCATTTGATCGTTGTCTCTTGCAGATCCTTTCTTGGTTTTAAAGTCTCGTCCAATAAGCCGTTTTCTATGTCTTAAAAGTTGTCGACCCATGAGCCGATTTAATGAGACCCTCTAAACCCTATACCTGTTTTTGCCGAGTAGAACTTGCCAGAATGAAGCCTCAAAGCTGATTCGTGTGAGGTTCCAAAACCTCAGCAGTACCCAGGCCAAGTTACCATCAACTGACGCAAGTTGAAGCATCAAAAGTATCAGCTCTCCAGCTGTGGGACCTCACTGCAGGTTGCTTGGCAGCCTGGTCGACCTGGATCACTTCGTGGCTGCGCAGTCCCTGTCCTTGGACGCTGCCACGCATCTGGCCTCACGGCCCAAGGGTCACAACTTGCTGTGCTGCGGCCTGCTGCCAGTAGTGCCTGGGCAGCAGATCCCAGCTGAGTTGTGAGTTGTGAGGTGCTCGGGAGGTCTACCATCCCAGGTTGCCTTGAGGCTTCGCTCCCTTTCTTCACTGGATCCAAATGATCTCAGAAATCTGCAGAAGGGCAACACATATGGAAAAGTTCAGCTCCTGAACATGGAAAATGGCTCGCCATTTCTTCGGGTACATCGTTGGCTCACAAGCAGTGTTTGTTCACATTGCTCAGGTCGTCTATTGCTGCACGCGCCATTTGCGCTTGAGCATGTTGGTATCTGGGCGCAGACATTGCTGGGGGGGTTATGCGGATTGGGTAGGCCAGTCTTCAAGGTGGGCCGTTGTGCTGAAATGGAGGTAGCTCAAAAAAGGTTGGTGGGTTTCCGCCCAGTTTTCAAACATCATGGGAGCATGACTTGGAGCACCTGCCGTGCTTTTACCAGCTTCGCGGTATTTTGCTGCAGTGTCCCGGTAGTACAAGCACAGTGAGTGATCAGCCAGGATGTCCAGTCTTCGGCAGGTGGTATGTACCCCATCCCTTTGGATGCCACACGATGTCCCATGGGTTTTTCCATATGGCTCGCACACCGAGAGCACCTCAGGGGTGGTCCTTTGCTTGGGAGATGGTCCATGACACATTGATGGTTGGACTTGGACTCGAACCATGACCAGAGCTTCTGAGTGGATGACACTGCAGTAATCTGAGTGGATGACACTGCAGTAATCCAACTAGAGAAAAATTATTCCAACCCATTTTATGAGTCAGATTCACCAATGATCTACTCATCAATCCGATGATATTGTTGATGAGTAGCTAAGCTCAGTGACCGTGGCTACCCTCAGGCCTTCTCTGGGTATTTTGCGCACCTCCTGCGCGATTCGGTTCGTAGAGGTTTGACTCTCGGGCCGTGGACGGAAGCGGCCACACCACCTTTGCCGTTGGCGCTTGTGCCTTTGAGAAATCTGAAACAGTCCGTTGTTGAGCAGAGAAAATTGTTGGTTGCTACACATTGGCCGCTAATAAATGTGTAAAAATTGTTCCTTACTTTAGCACTTATGTAGTAGCTTCTTGTACTACGCCCTTGTTCAGATCTACATCAATAACCCAACCTCCCCATACTTGATGGTAAACTACCAAGTATGGTAACCCAATGTCTGGGCGGTTTGTTTCACAGATCTCACATTGGCTTCGGATGGTCTTCGATGAAGTCGGAAAGGTGACCAACTGTCATGCTTGGGATGGGAAGGTTTTTTGCCGGTCACTTGCTCATTGTTCGCAATAGTAAAGGTCCATTGACGGTACCTTGTTCAAATCACCGCACATATATCAAGGTGAAGTTTATTTCTTCTCGCAAAACAAGATTCCACTGATGCATGAGAATCCCCAGGCTCTTTATTTTCAAGACTTTGATATTCATTACATCCCTGTGGCATGCCTTCCACTTCGCCTGGTGGCGTGGAACCGGTGAACCTTTCTTGTTGGTGGTTGGTGGATAGGTGGCTGATCGCTGGCTCTGTGCGGGGAGACAAGGGAAGGCGCCTCCAGGGGTGATCACTTTGCAGCAGTGTAAATGCGCCTGTAATCCCCGACTGGGTCCCAGCTGTCAGGCGCTTAGTTCGCCAGGAGTGTCGATGATGGCAGCATGTATGACCTGTTGTTGGCAACGTTTTTTGTTTGCCCAAGAAAAACAGCAAGTCAGGAATACGACCATTCAAAGAATGCAGCTAGCCGCTAGGGGAATCTAACATGGCATCGGAAGATCACATTTGTTCGTAGGGCCCATTGGGAAACCACTGGGAAAACAACTATAGTTAAAAATGGAAGGAAATTGTGGATTTTTCCTGGCCATGTTAGCTTTCCAACATATATTATTGGTTTAGTGGCATGTTGCCATAGGTCAGCAGCAACCATCCAAGAACAGGCTAGCTGAAGATTGCATCAAAGATTTGATGGGTCATTCAGGGGATGTGAACAGCCAGGGGTAGAGGGGACCCACAGCCATACAGTGACATGTTGTTATTGGCGTTGCACTCGTGGTTACCACATGTTACCACAAAAATTGCCACCATCAACCAACCATTGGGCGTGACACAAAAACACATCACAACTCAGGAACCCTTCATGGTGTTGAGCTATGAATACCCACCATGCCAATGCCAACTGGCTATGAGCCAAATTCCTGGCACTGCGGGTGAATATCCCACAAGTGACCAGATCAGTCTTTGTTGGGATGTTCACCTAGCCTTGCCATTTTTTTACTGGTTGGCAGTTTCAAACTTTTTTATGTTCCATATTTTGTATTAGCAGATGGTTGGTTGACTAATATTTCACATGGTAACGTGAATGATTTTATGAGCATCCATGAGCATCATCAGCATCCATTGGCACCATCAGCCTCCAGGCGCCTCCATGAGCCACGTCACCCCATCACCCCCAGGTGTTTGCCATTTACTTCGTCCTACCGTGGCTGCTGGCACAGATCCTGGCCAGTCGGGCGGCCATGAAGTCATCCATTTCCGCTGAAGAGCAGGTCTAGGTGCAGGGTGAGCCCCCGCTTTGTTTCGTCGAACGGTGGACACAGGGGTTGGGTAGTCGCTGATTGATGGTTGAGGTAAACATAAGGCCTTTTCATGATGGTTAATTAGTGAATGATGATTATGTGATAAATTGTGGTTAATGATGATTGATCACCAACTAGGAATCCACTAGAGATGGGTAATGAATCAAGATGAGTGTTGAGTTATATAATGCTTTTGTTGTTTGACGGGGTTCAGAAACCCACGCTGTGGGGGCATCCCGCCACCCTGCAGACTCCGTTCTTCTGCGTGTCTAGAGACTCGCCGGGGTGGATGCCTGGACAGCTCCACTAGCGCAGCAAGACAAGCTGGACAGTGTTTCGCTGGGCTTCGGTAACAAAAAATGCAGAGGGCGGCCGCAGAGATCCCTGATGTGCGGAGATGTTTTGGCGAAAGTTTGCGGCAATGTAATTCGCCAACCTATCTATGGTAAAAACTCGTGGTGGCTTGAGATTTGGTGGCTATGTGTTGCCTGACCGGATGTTTCATTCGATAAGCAATTCACAAGTTGGCTTCTGGGATGACTTATAGTCCACGAGGATAGCCATGAAAACGAGCATTGGCATCGCCAACAGGAATACATCAACATCAAGCAATATTTAGCAGCCAAACAAACAAGCATTATCCAGACATGTCCAGACATGTGGTTGCTTTGATGTATGCACTGCTGGGTAGAAGTGATTAGCAGCATTGGCCACTACTGGACACTCAGTTTCAACCAATCATCGAGAATCATCAGTTAAGCAACAGTAGCCAACCCACAATTACTTCCTAGCATTGGCACCAAAACCATCATTTCGAAAAGCTTATGAGTTTGACTAATATCAAACTAACCATTAACTATAATCCATATGTTGCAGGGCAAAAGCTCTATCTAGACTGCAGGTGGACATATGGCAGTGGGTCAGTTCACCCTTAGTCCCCCTGGTTCCCCTATCATTCACCATTGTTTTGCGTATTAGTGTTGGTTAAAACCTCCTATTATTGGTTGGTTAATGTTGACCCCAAACCATATATAGCTGGTATATCCCCTATAGTTGCTAGTTATCATCCCTACTATTAACCATAAACCAGCTATTATTGGGTGGTTAACTGCTTGACCCATGGCCATATTTTTGTAGGCCTCTGGTGGCCAACATAGACTGACGAATCCGCTGCAGGTGGACATCGTGACCCTGGGAGACGTTCGGACGCCGGTGCCACGAGGGCTCAGGGCGGTGCGGTTGTGGTTCCGAATGGTGGTGGTTTCTCAATAGAGGAAACTCCATGGGATTTTCTATGGTGAATTTTATGGCATCTACCAGGTGGCCCCCCCTAGTTATAAGTTAATTAATTAATAAGCCATTTAAGTATAGGTATAACTACCATAACTGGTAGTTACTCTAGTTATAACCCAAGTTAGCTAACCAAGGTGGCCCAACTTGTATGGTTTATAATGATGGATTAATATTAGGGGATAATCGTCAACAATACTGGTTGAACGGCTGACTCATGGGTAGTTTCTCAAAACAGGGGAGAGGTGAGTACCTCGATCTATTGCTCCAACAGCTGTGAATCTCCAAAGCTATGAATTTTCAGCTGCCATTGTTTGATTATCTAAGGGTCAGTCTACCATATTTACAATATATACAGTGATTCAAAAGACGTGTCAAGACTTGATTCACATGATAGTATATTAGTGATGATTGTGATTGATTCTTGGTGTTTCCTAAACGGGTCTGTCAAAACTGAAAAGGTTCCAAAAGATACAGTCCCAAAGGGGTACCATTGTTTCAGGAAGCGCAGAAATCAGCATTGTTTTTGGTGATTGATTTGTGACCTTATTTTGACACATACCGATATGTTCTGTGTGCATTTTATGACGTGCTCAATGCCAAGATCAGCACTTTGCTCGGGGATATTGATTTGTGAATGACCACCCGTGCGAATCAAACATGGGTTCATTTGGTGAATTCTTGACCAGATGGGTTGAGCGGATAGATCCGGTGAGGATTAATGCCCCAGAATTTGAGACCAACAGTTGGGAAGAGGATCCCTGTTTGCATTTCTGACCTAAAAAAATAGGACCTGAGTCATCATTTGGAAGAGGAATATCCGAAAGAAAACCAGAAAAATGAAGGTCTCGCGCATTTTGACCGAAAAGTTGCATGGTGTTGCCCATGATCAAAACGGCGAAACGGCTGTTCACTTGTGAGCTCGTAGCCGAGATGCTGAAAAGTAAGGAAGCCATGTTTCTTCCCCACAGCATTCGAAGACACCGTCATCAAACGATATATGTGCGTAGATGCACTTGAGTCGGTACTTGGATGGCTACACCAAAGATTAAACCATCAGATATCATTTGTTTCTATATGTTTGATGACTTGTTAGTAAGTAAGAGCAGCAGACGCTTCAGCTGTTGCAAGTCGACTATTTTCACGTTATGGATTGGCTTGTATGTATTAGAATGTTTGTCATAGTCTTGAATAGTTGCTGGTCCATTAATCACTAAATTAGCAGTAAATGCCTAACACCTTGATCATTCCCTGGGCCGCTGTTTCCAAACAGTTGTGACCATTGTTCACTATATATGTGACCATCATTTGATTATAGCACCTTTTCGTGACAGAAATGGCAGATTTATTAAAGACAATCTGATTATATAACCATCATTTCACGGAATATTCACTATATGTAACCATCATTCTATTGATATTCCGTCACATTCTCATTAAAAACCCTGGATCACATCACGCTGTGACGGCTTCGGTCCAGGCACCAGGGGACTATGAGATCAAGGACGGTCCTTCGTTGCGGAAGAGCTGCGATGGTGATGCCAAGGATAAGTGGACCACTAGAAATGGTTTTATAGGTACAGTAACCAGGTTCTATCAAATGAGTTAGCCTTTTTGTAATCAACCACTAATCAGTCACCATTAGTTGGTGAACTAACCATTAAGCATAGTTAACCGACCTCTATTAGTAATTGTTAGTACTTGTGCTTAACTGAACCATGAATAGTAACTATATCTGCTTTTTTCGGCCTGACTTGCCTGTTTTGCAAACTGTTGGGCAATGCTCAAATCCTTTTGAGGATTGTTTCACGCTGGGAGCAATGAAACCATTTTCACTTCTATCATCATGACACTTTTGGGGGGCCAATGTGCGAATAGGATCCGATCTCTGGAAAATTTGAGAAGCATTTGTTTGTCCCGACAAACATTTGTGGAGGCCATTTGTTTGGCCATGACTAATTATTCCATGCCTACCCAAGAAACTACGTGATTGACTGAAGAAACTAACCAACTTACAAATAGAAAAAAACTTAACGTTTGAGTAGTGAGTCTGCATCATTTGTTTTGCACTCATTTCCTGGCTGGTCGTCCTAGAGAGCCCCGCAAGACTAGGGCTGGATCAAACCGGTATCCTGGTTAATGTATTTTGGAACCAAAGCTCTAATTACTTACCTAATGGTCCAATAATTGTCAGGTTTCTTTTGGATTATATTAAGTATTTAATGCGCCCATATGAGATATGTCAATCTTCCGTTTGGTTCGGGTTCAGAATTATTGGCATGATATGAACTTGAAGAATGATTAATTGTGTCAAAACAAAAAGCATAACACGAACTTGGTGGGAATATGATCAATGATGTCTTGGTGTACAATAAGCCATATTATGAACTTGGCTAAGATATGGTTCGCAAAAGTTTGGTTGCTTTGGCTTCATTGGGCATGTGTTGACATCAGTGTTCGGCGTGTCTCCCAGAACTTGCGGCTCATCGGACACCGCAGATGAGTAGATTCTCAGGATCACCTGGCATTACCCATTGAAATGCTGGTGGGTCCATATTAACTATTGACCAACCAATTTATTATGGGGGAGAATCAGCAACAATAATAGTGGAAACAACGGTTAACAATCATCCCAGACTTGGGTAGTAGTTCCCACCGCAAAAGCTGGCCGACTGGTCAAGTTCACAGCCAGGGGCCGTGGACCCATGGTGATGAGTTTTTATCGTATCATGCTTCACCTCGTTCAGATTCACTTGTGAATGATGAGTAGTATCCTGTATTCATGTGAATGTATTCATGAGTTTATATTGTATCTTGTGAATGATGACTAGTATCATCATTAGATATCAGTTGTTCTACCACGGGAAGGCGCTTTTATCGAACTCAACCCATCGTGCCGATGGAGCATGTTGTATCACAGAGTATTATTAATGCTTACCGGTTCCTGTTACCATCGGCGACCGGAGCCATGTGAATTGAACCTCGCCTTGGCAGGAACCCAATTATCGCTCTCCGTACCGCATTCCCAGGCACAGTTGGTTGATGTTGGGTGTCACAAGGTCCAATTGCACATAATCAACATGCCCACATCATCAACATCAATCTACCTATACCAACATCATCAACATCAATCGTCGTCCATTTTCCTATGTACCAAGCAGTTATAGATTGATCAAGCGTGGTCAAACATGTACACATACACTAGTCAACTAAGAGTTCAAGATGGTTGTTCGTTCTCTGGTATTTGGATGTTCTTTCATGGAGATACCACGACGCATCCAGCCGCACCTGACGGTTGTCCGCTGGGCCGCTTCGCTTATGGGCACACCGTGTGTAGCCCGCAAGTTGTTTGGCTGATGGTTGTGAGGGAGCGATGAGCTTCGCCAGGGGTATAATCCCATGGTCTCCCGTTCTGGCCGTGTAAAGGGGGAGCGGTTTGGAGCTACATTGTGATCAGAAAAGGATGGAGGCATTTTTTAGGCATGAGATTGTCTAGTACCTGAACCAGCAGTGGTGTAACCAGATGGTAGTTGTACCAGGATTTTGTTGATGCTGATGGACGAAATGCTGCACTTGATTTGCCTACGATGTTCATTGATGAAGTATGTAGTTTCGACCATGGCGGGGGTGTTGCTGTTTATTGGCATTGATTGCCCAAATATCAAACGTAATGACATAATATGTTCAGGTTGAATTAAGAGCATGGATTTGCCAAAATATTATTTCTAAGAAAGGAAACAATAGAAAACACGAGCACTGTGAAGAATAGCAGTCACTACTTATCCAGCACTGCTTAGGAGTCATTATGTCACCCATGACTTGGGAACAGTTGGTCTGTCACACATTCATGACCCAGCCTCACTTATTGTCGGTGAGATGAACCATGAAATCACGCGCATAAAGATTCAACATAGACGAACAGACAGGCGATGTATCTATTGAAGGACACTGTTTAAGAATTTTTTATTGATTAGGCAGATTGTGTAAACTGAATTGGTGACGTTGAAGTAGATGCATTGAACGGATTGTATGACTCTGGTATTTTATTAAATTCCTTTTAGATAGTGTGAGGTGCAGCTCGAGGTTCATGTGAATTGCGATAGTAGTCCACTAACTTGAGATTCTCATGACAATTAGTAAACTGACACTGATCTGTATTGATAAACCGCTAATGTTGATCAATAATGTTGATCAAGAGATTATCCAGTGATCATACTGATAAACCCAACCCGTTTTGATAGTAAACTCCCCAGCCATGTATGGTGAGCAACTGATGATGGTTTCTTGATACAGATCTGAGATGATTTCGGCTACTTTCCCCGACGCTTCGAGGCTGTCCCGAGTGGGTCCCCACTGCCACCACTTGAGACTCCCAAATGTGTGACTGCCATGGACCATCTTTTCGGCAACCTGTGCGGACGTAAATAGTCGTAGATTAGTAACTTCATCTATATATTGATAGCTAAAACAATCAAATTAGTAAGTTTGACATCATTCATTTGTGCATCAAAGGTTAAAGCATCATCACAAATATCAGATACACGTTTGATCAGGCAATAATCATCACCAAGGGAATTTGGTAAAGATACAATATACCTTGTAAAGCTACAAAGATCGACATGTTTGCTGCTTTTTGATGGTTGTAGCTGCTTCACTCAATCGATAGGAATGAATAGATCCTTGGGTGAGACCGGTCCTGTAGAGTGAAGGGTACCTTTACGGCTGTGGGCCGCTAGTGGACATATGCACCATTCAATTTGGCTATGGGTCAATATTAACCATCAATAATGGTAGGGAAAACAATGGTTAATGATAGGGGAACCAGGGGTACAGGGTTTTGACCCACTGCCAGTTGGCTATTTAAGACTATGTTTTGTTTGGTTTGGTGTCAAAGATTAGCCGTTAACAACTATGAGCCACCACTGAAAGCAAAACCATGAACGATTCGACCATGCATATATTATGGCTGTGGGCACCCTGTGCTCCAGCTGTTCGCATAGAAATGGAGAACATACCCCTCTGTTGGGACTTTCATCTCCCCATTTTTGGTTGTGAACCTAAAACCTTTAAGGCTCGGCAAACACAGCTCCAGGTCCGATCACTTGTCCTTTGGCTCGGGCAAGACTCGTTTCACTGAAAAGCAGGAGCTTGAACTGGTGGCGCGGGGCACTGCACCCCACCATGATGGGCTGATGGATCAGAATCAGCTGGAAATCTCCAAGGATCCATGCTGGTAAATCATGCGGAAATAATCAAACAACGTTGGCAATGATGGTGATGATTGGGTTGATTGTGAATGATGAATGGGGTTAGCAAGTGGACTGGTGATCGTTCAATAATTCATTCAAATCAAGTATTTGTTAGTTGCCTGTTGGAACACACTGTTTCGATATTGGCAAATGGAAGTTTGGAGTGATTAATGGAAGATTGGTTAACGTTGTATATGACATATTTGGTGACATGAAAGCTAAACCTGCTTGGAGGTCTAGTGTATTATTATCAGACCCCCAATCTCCATTGCACCCATGATGGGTGAGCAATACACTATGATGAACTATTAGTCTATGATGATGTTCATTGTCTATGTTATCTATAGGAAATATGGGTGTATTGTTCTTTAGAGAGAGGGAGAGAGAGAGAGAGCTATACAAAAAAAGGAAATCAAATTGATTAAGATGACCCAAACAACATCTGACACCTGAAATAAATATGCAAGGACAAAATTCATGAAATGATTTCCTATTCGCCAGGCAGTTTCATAGCTAAATACGGTGTGACATGCATCATGAACCGTGATCCACCTTCACTAATTCAGCATACATATGTGTGCATGTGCAGATTTATATCTAAAGATATAGAAACGGTTGATTGGCCTTTGTTGACGCATCTTATTCATACTCAACCACTATCAGGTATGCATATATGTATGATATGATTTATACACGGGTATACACATACAGTATTTCAACTAGTATCATTTTGGGTATACATCCACAAGTCAAATATCCACCAGTAGCTGATTCCCTCACGGCTCCTCCAACGCAAGCTGAATGCTGAATCTAGCACTCAGAATCCTTGTTGTGCTCAGCATCGGAATTGTTTTGAATTTTGTACCCATTGGGTGGGGTGTTGTCATCCGATGATGTTCACATGGTTGGTTAGTTGGTTCTTGGATACGCACCCCCACTTAGGAAGTCACAATTTGCATGGTTTCGTAACGGGGTTAGTTCAGCTACAAGGTGGGCCCCCCAAACCGGTATAACATGGTTTATAGGGCCATTTAACGAGCTAGCTATATATACAATTTACCTGGTAGTTTCCCTACTTATAAGCGAACTGTAGTTATAACTACCATTTGCCTGGTAGTTACCCAAACTTATAGCTACACGTATGGGTTACCCCAGTTATAAGCCAATGGCAGCCGGTTGGTGGCCCCACCTTGTACCTTCGCAGCCATGATGAACCCCCAGCCGCGCTCTGCAGCTGTTCGGCTTGGCTGTGGTGAAACGATGACGGCTCCCATGGAGGTGGCGGGGCAGCTGCAACGGGACACGACGTGGTCCTTTCTGAGAAATGCCCTGGGTGGAAAGATGGAAGCTGCGGAGATGCTCGGGAAGCGAAGCACTTGGGGCGTGTAAGCTCCATTTCATCCATGTCATCTGAAAACTTGGATCTGATGGGTTCGTTGGTTGGCTGAAGGTTTTGGAGACCTCGAAGAACATAGCACGAAAAGATCCGACAGGTTGGAAGGTGATGTTTTCCACCAGTTGATGGTAGTGACAATAGTTGGTGAATGCCTTGTTAGGGGGCATGATCAGTGGTCAATGATGGTCAGTTTTATGATTGATAGTGGTTGATTGGTGTATTTTTGTGAGTTTGCACGGTAAATCGATAGATCATGGCACTGTCTCCAGCGTGATTGATGTGAAGGTTCATGTCTCTCTAGTGTTTCGCCGGAGTTCATCCATGAGCAGTGGGAATATTTTGCTGAACAAAAAAAGGGACTCGCCCAGTTGATGATTTCGTGGATTCTACCAGCAATGCCATTCAAGCTACGAGTAATGCGTGTGGTGATTTCAAAGGTGTTTTTTTCCCATAGTTGAAATCTGAATGATTTGGTTGCTCAGTCAGTTGAAAGTTGAAACAAGCTCTAGACTCTATAGATTTTGGTAATAGGCTGAATCTACCGAAGATGAGATTCGCCGCAAGTCAGCTTAGCTTGTGTGGTATATCCACAAAGTCGTTTCTTGTAACATTGTAGTTGTTCAGATCACTTTGGCTTGGTCCTCCCAACATTTAAGGTAAAGATTGGCATGTTGCTATGTTCGAATCAATGATGGTTCATCCTCATTAGTCGGTTAGAAGCCAGTTTTAGCTGATGTAATAACAGTTCGGATATCAAGTATCATACAGCTAGGCTACTAATCAAACAGAATGAAACTGCCAACAGGACCATATATGGTTGTCCGGTTTCAGATGTCAGATTCTACATAAAGCCAACAGGACGACTAGCTGGTGGATAACATGTTCTTTTTCCCTGGTATTCACGGCTCAACCACCAACCAGATGAACTAGAGAAAGTATGTTCATTGCTTTGGAGCTTTCTTTGGGATCAGATTCTCAGGACGCGTCGAGATTTTACTCAGAAAGCCGACGCAGCTCTCACGTTGGTACGAATCCCAACAGCCATGGTTGTCCCGTTGGGATTGGGTTGCTTAGTTCAACGTTTAAAGTCTTAATCTTGATGTAATAAGAATGGATTTCTACTGACCATCAGCAAGCAACATGGTCAATCTTGTTTGTCGTGTGCTCCAAATTAATTTGTGTTTGCAATATTATGTTTCTTCCTGCGTATATTATATATTTCTTTTTTTTACACATGCACATTTACATTGATACCATATTCGCAAACATGGTATTCACATGTATGAGTTAACCATGTTCACCATTCATTCAAGACATCTGAACTCCAACTCTGAACCATCCCAGCACCATTTTCATCACCATGATGAAGCAGTCATACCCAAGATCAGCATCATTCCTTCGAGCATCAATATACCATATGAAGGCCGTTGTCAATCTTATTTACCAGAGGGTAACCTAACCAACCCGTCACCATCGAACATATTGCAACATCACTCAGGATGGATGCGGGCATCCAACGGCTGATTGGCAGCTCAACTTGCATGTTAAGCCAAGGTTTGTACAGTTTATGAAGGGTGGTGAACCATGGTGCCTAAAAGCTTAAGCTGGTGAACAATGGCTGAGTGATTGTTGATGTGCTGGTTGATTTCAGGTTTCGTGGACCATTTGGAGTGAATACATCGTGGATAGGTTGTGGCAGATGATAGGTGGGGAGTTGATGGGTAGCTGCCAGCATGGCTAAGAGCTGTTTCATGGACGGTGAATAGGTGGAAAGTAGATGGGATAGGGACACCCAAAGCTATGGTTGGCTCATTGGTGGTTAACGATGGTTGATAATTAATGGGAATTAACACGCGGATAAACTAAACAAAAACAAAAACCATAATAGGAGATATACCAACTGTAATGGATGGTTTACTACTACAAATGGTTAATCAATTGGATGACAGCTGGGAGCCTTATGACTTGACAAACCACCAGATAGTTAAGAGTTGGTAGAGTGAGCTGACAGCAGTTAATTGTTCGATGCTGAAGCCCAGTAGTACTAAGTGATGTTCGTGGGTCAGAAGCCTCTACCCCTGTTGCTACATTGTGGATGGTAGCCATCAAGGAGCCATCAATCAACCGTTATTCATAATCAATTATTGGTAACCATGATGCTGGTGGCTTGTTCGTTTCAGGCACTGGTTCATCACAAGGGTGGAGCACGGCATCCCCGCTACGCCACTACAGCCGACACCATTGATGCATCAAGATACCACATGATATGGCAGTGGGTCAAAAACCCGTACCCTTGGTTCCCCTATCATTCACCATTGTTTCCCTATTGTTGTTGGTTATTATCCCCCATGAAATTGGTTGGTTGATGTTGACCCACAGCCATATCACCTGATGTAAAACACTCAGATCCTCAACTCACTGTGGGGGATAGCACTCTGATGGCGTACTCACAATGCTTGGCTACATAAGTCGACTGTCGCCGAGGCTATCCCCCACTGTGGTTGACCCAGCGATAGGGAATGAGCGCTGCCCATGGGATACACGGAGGATGGCAAAAAATGGACGTGTCATAGCTGTGTGTCAAGGAACACAGTTATACAAATGTATTTCTTTGTGTGTATATATGTATGTAGGTGTTTTCTGTAAGTACATAAGTACATACGCACACAACCATATTGATATGCTTTGATTGTAGGTTGATAATGTTTAATAGTGGTTCATAGTGTGTCATTTTGATTGTGTCCGCGATCGGGAAAAGTTTATCGATGATTTCGCACAGTTTTCCGTATTTGCTTGGCATCATACTAGCATTCATCCATTTCAGCCATTATGAACATTTGTTTGGTCGCAAACATGAAATTGTTGTTTATTGCCTTCATCTCACTAGACAACTGATTGTAACAAATGCTTGGTTGGATGACTCCTATGGTCGCTTCTCAAAAAAAGTGGTACCCTCATACCATCCAGTTTCCAAACCATTTCTAACAATGAACCAACCATGACTTGAGGGTTCCACACGGCTCAAGAAACCCTGCATATAGTAGTTGTTGACCCGCTCTTGTTGGTGATCATCCCTGATTTTTAGCCACGATTAATCGTAGAATTCACCATCGAAAATCCAATGGTTCTTCTATATTTATCCATAAGGGTGTTTCTCAAGGGAACCCCAAAATGGTTAGTTTATTTTCATTATATACTATACAATGATTTAATAATGGATGATTCGGGGGGTCCCCTATTTTGAGAAACACCCATATTTGTCCTGGGGGTTGAGACCACCGTTGGACGATCCTTTCCATGGTCTCAGGTGCGGGCTCTGGACGTTGGCTGAGCGCCCGCGACTGGGAGATGCTGCTGAAGCACGTGGCGAAAGGTGGATCCTGGCTCTCGGCAGTGACGTTGCTGCAGGAGCCATGGATGATTCAACTCATGGCTGCGGTGGATGGTCAAGTGCCCATCGTGGAGACCGCAGTTGGTTGTTTATCACCCAACCAGAGTTTTTCTACTTGCTCGAGTTCGTGTACTGAGAGGCATGGGGCGCCTACGGGTACGGAAATTATCATGTTTAATCTGTTTCACACTTATGTTCGCACCATCCATACCTTTGGCACGCAAGAAGAAGAGAAGAAGAAGGGAACCCCTAAAAAGGGTTGGATTTATGAAGAACCATGATTAATATTGGATGACATTTGAGGGTAGCCCTAATTTGAGAAACCACCAGTTGAAGACACGTTGGATGTTTGTTCTTTGCGGCCATTCGAGGTCCTGGGGCGGGTTTTGATGTCTCGATTCGGCGAAGTCAGTAGGTGGATGGCCATCAGCCAAAGTTCAAGTGGCCAAAAAGCACCAAGAAAGGAACTCTCTTCGAATCATTAACAAGACATCGATTTTGTCACATTGTGGACATGATTTCGGTGAATCACTTTAGGTTGCTTTATTTCTTACAGTTATCTGCTTGGCAGCACAGGACCTGCGAAAACGGGACTTGCAAATGGACTGGCCATTTTTCTTCGGCCTCGCCAGCAATGCCTGCGAGAGACTCCCAGTAGCATGGAAGGTAGATATTGACTGCGTTGTTGGTGGATCTGTGGGGCGGATCATGGGTGGTTGGCAATGCCCTGATTTCCCCTTTCTGACTGGTCACTAGCCTGTTGTGGATATGATCAGCGTTTCTCAAGTCGTAGGGGTCCCCCTAATCAATGATAATGAGAGATTAATGATAAGGGACCCCTAATCATCGAACACTGGCACGTTCTGTTCTGTTGAGCATACGCTTTAGCTGAGGCAACGCAGCGAATGCAGTCCGCCTCAAAGTCAAAATCATCTTAATAAGAAGCCATCCATTTTGGGTCCATTTTGGAGTCCCTTATTTTGAGAAACACCCATATTATTTGTCACTGCAAGCCATCTCTGGGGGTTGCCCATAGATAGATGCAAACTTGATTGTTGATCGGATATTAGGCTATCATTGTGGCCATCATAAATCCTTATATTAACATGCGTTACTTAGTATGAATCATTATTAATCAAGCATCATTACTCTACAGACTGATTATAATCTACCATAGTCAATGGCTCTATTATCAACCATCATCAACCATCTGTTGCCACTACATACTAAGTAGCATTATTCGTTCTCGATGACCACTATAGTTAACGTCAATGCCATCATGGATTATCAACATGATTACATCATTATCACCATTTCCCCAATGACTTTGGGACCTTTGGTTGGTCGACTTGCGCATATTTTTTGCAGGGGGTTGGTCAGCCACCAGCAACCATCAACCATCTATTGCCATTACAAGTATCATTAAGCATTCTCAATGACCATCATTCTCAATGCATTCTCAACGACTACCGTTCTCAATGACAATTATTCTCAAGTTCCATTATTAACCACCAACCAGGTTTTTTCTCAATGACCATTATTAACCCTTCTGAATGACCATCAGACCATCAACATGATCATTGACCTTTATCAACTATTATTAACCATATTAGATGGTTACAGCCATGTGATCACGCAGATTATTTACAAAACAACTTCGTTAACACACATAATGAACACATCATTGGCAAATCATTAACCATCATTATAGCATCATAAACCATCACCTGATAATTATTGACACATCGAACAAGTCACATGTGACGATGATCCCCGAGCAACTGCGCGGAGTGCCCAGGTGATCTGGAGAGACCATAAGGAAAAGTGTTATTAGTTGTTTCAGTAGTAATTTGCAGATACATGGCTATGGGTCAAGCAGTTGACCAACCAATAGTAGGGGATAAGCACCAACAATAGGGAAACCAATGGTTCATGATCGGGGAACCAGGGGGACTAAGGGTGAACTGACCCACAGCCACATGGGTGTTTCTTAAAATATGGGACCCCCAAATCATCCAAATATTAACCATATATAGCAAGAAATCATCCAATGGTTCTCCCATATTCATCCATATGGGTGTTTCTTAAAATATGGGACCCCAAAAATGGTTGGTTTATTACATACATGATTAGTAATGGATGATTTGTGGGTAGCCCTATTTTGAGAAACCACCAGATGGAGTTACAGATATATTGGTATGTTCTTAACATTATATGGGTAACACATGTATGGAACATAATTTACCCATAAATGGGCAATCTGAATTTAAGAATGTTTTGCAGATATTTGTTCGTTCTGATTTGGACAAACATTTTTGGTTTTATTCATGGACAATTTTGATTTACAGATATATGATATATGGGTATGTTCCAAAATAATGGCACCCCCAAAACCAATGCTTTCCGAGTAAAATGAACTCTTTTTGCTTATTTCTACTTGTACACACATATTCAAATGCAAGCATAGATAATTTTGGATACAAGTAGCAGCTAAGACATCACTGTGACTGTCCCAGCACCATTCTGTTCATCAATCGTGTCGTTAAGTATCGTCAAGTATCGATAAGTATCGTTGAGTGTGTTTGATGATGGTATACAATGGTCAGAAAATGTTGATCATGTTTGACAAGTAGGGTCAATGATGATGGTGAGTAACAATGGGCAATACCAGAGGAATGGTTAATCACTACAAACACCGCGACCCCCCAAACCCATCATGCTTATAGATCTTAACCTACATGTTTGCTTGCGACAAACCCAACTTTTTTTGGGCAATTTTTTGGGCTCATGGTACTACCACAACTCAGATGCTCCCTTGCACTAAGGACAAGGACGCTGGGCCTCCTCGCTACGGATTCTAACAATGCTGAATGACATGCGTCACTCGTCACGCGAATCGTTTCGGCGGTCACAGCAGTTGTCAGATATAGCTTTGGGTCAATAAGAAACCATCAATCATGGGGGATAACTCACGAGCCCTACATTAAGCATCATCATGAATCACTATCGAACCCATCATGAAACACAATACCCCATCAATACTATACAAGGTGAGCCATTTACAAGTTCGCTTATAACCCCATAGAACTGGTAGTGAACCGCACTCAAGCTACTTATAAACCCACCTATCCGTGGTTGAAGACCCACCTGGTCTCAAGTATAGGGCTTATAGCCCCTGTACCAGGTATAGGTCATAAGTCATAAGCCTTGTCTCCATGGTTGTAACCCCACTTACCAAACGCTCTAAACGGTTGCGGCGGGGGCGCCTGGGGCCGCTCGGCATCACCACGGGTTCCACAGCAGACCGCCCTTGGCCCGCCCCAGGTGTCCGTCTTCAGGACGCGCACGCACGGGGAGCCTGGCGCTTGGAAGAACGGGGCGCAGCCGCCGCGCAGCCATTGGAGGCGGGGCCCGAGAAGCCGGAGAGTGGTGGTTGGTAACCAATGGTGATTTCGAGCTGGTTAATGGCTAATAATAGGGAACAATAACCAGCAATAGTAGTGGATATACCAGCTATAGATGGTGGGCAGATGGTGGTTGATCATTGATGGTGGTTCTTGATGTTAGATATTCATGGTTCAGTAATAGGGGATAATAACCAAGATCATCCAAGATGGGCAGATGGTGGTTGATGGGAACCAATGGCTGGGTTTTCAAGCCATAGGGAACCCCTCAAAGTTATGTTTGGTTTATTACTAGAGATGGTTTGTAAGCTGGATGATTTGGGGGTACCCCATTTTGAGAAACCCCCAAATGGCGAGCTGGGTCAAGGCTTCAACCATCAATAATGGGGTTTAATAACCAACAAAACTATAGGGCAAACCATGGTTAATGATGGACTGGTTGGTGTTTTTTTACGCGTTTGTGATGTTCCCTAGTAGTTATTTACAATTGGTTGGTTGACAAATATTTTTCATGGGGGTTGAAACTACCAACCAGATGGGCATGTTCACAATTACTGTATGCGCGCAGTCATGGTGCTTAATTATCCATTGATGGTGGTTCATCATGGTAGATATTCATGGTTCAATAATAGATGTTTGTGATGAGTAGTTCTTGATGGTGCTTGATGATGATTGATGATGGTCAATGATTGTTGATCAGGGTACTGGTTGATGGTTACTATTGACCATAATTAGAACCAGAGTATCCATCAATTCACTCTTGATCCGCTCTCTTTGGTTGATGATGGTTTCAATGATTTATGTATGTTGATGGTTTCTGTAAGTCCACAGGTGTACATCCATATCGGTGTTTCTCAAAATAGGGGTACCCCCAGTTATCATCCATTTTATTATGTAGCCATTCATAGAAATAACCAACCATAACTTTGGGGTTCCCCATTTTGAGAAACCACCATCTTCACAGTAAACTCTTCGCATCACTGGAAACGGGTGCTATCGCCAGCCCTTCTAGATTTTTGTGTGGGGAGCGATGGGCGACCTTGGGACGAGAGGCATTCTCCCAAAGACTCTATTGGCTTGGTGGACATTGACCATTCACCTACAAACAGGATCATTTTATGCATTTGCTAGTGATTAATCATTTTATGCATTTGTTAGTGATTAATAGTGATTAATGGTACGCAGGGGATAGTAACCAGCAATGCATAATGGTGCAACAACTACTGGTTGGCGGTTTGATCCACATTTTCGATTTTCCAAATATGTATGAACAAATGGTTGGTTGATTGACTTGCGCATATTTGTCATGACGGGGTGCCTCAACCACCAAGCAGTACACCATGCACGAGGTTAGATGATCCACCCAGCAATAGGTTGGTATCACTCGACAAGCCACTGGTGAACCAGTCACCTGAGTTCTTTTTGGGTGAACGGTTCATGGGCAAGTAAGAAGGCCTGATCATCCTTTCTCAGTTTCTGATGAAGATCAGGATGGATTTTTCGCGATATGAAACATAGTGCAACCATGTGCAACCATGTGCAACCCAAAAAGTGTGCGTGCACCAGTTTCAAAATGCAACGATTGACGCTTGCCTCCATTTTCTGCCAATGGTTCATGAGGGCTTCTCACAGGATACGACTGCTAACGCTGGTCACTCATGTGGCTGTGGGTCAGTTCACCCCGTACCCCTTGTTCCCCTATCATTAACCATTGTTTTCCCAATGGTCTTGTTGGCTATCATCCACCATTATTGATGGTTAATATTGACCCATAGCCATGTATAGCTGGCATATTCCCTACAATTGCTAGTTATCATCCCCTATTATGAACCATTAACCAGCTATTAATGGTTGCTTAGTGTTGACCCATAGCCATGTTTGCTTCAGCGTTCACGATAGTACCAGCTGCGCTTGGCCGCTAAGGTCCCTGAGCTGGCAGACTTGAAGCTACCTCCCCGAAGGGCCTACCTTGAAAGCCACTGGGAAGCGCCAGAAGCCGAGTCGTGGGTTGCGGTGGTTGATGGTTCCATGGATGTTTCGCACATACTTATAATCCATGGTGGGTTGCAGTGGTTGATGGTTCCATGGAATAATGTGTCGCAGATATAACTGTTATAATTTAAGTATGACAAATATATACTTATAATATTAGCGTCGATACTTTTAATATGGAAAGCAGCAGTGGAAGCAATGGAAAGTAGCAGAAGCAAAAGAGAGTGGCAGAGATTGATTGAGAATGGTACCATCATCCCCGAATTACAGCGGGATCATGAAAGACCGTAAAACGATATGGCCCCCTCAAAGAACGATAATGTTTGGTTTTGGTCCCAGGCCATGTAATGTATTTCGACCGGAACTCATATGTATATAGAAATCTTTTTATATCCATACCTATTGCATTTACATGTATATTGTATATACATATATTTTGTATATACACATATACTGTTTATATTTGCTGTTTGTATACTGTATATATTTATATATAGGCAAACATGTTTTTTCAAACAAACACATTTATTGTTTCTGTGTGCATGCATTGTTCTGGATGATTAGATCTAGACTTGGTAGAGAACATACGCAGATAGTGGAAAAAAACAATTTGGTGCGTCATTTGCATCTAGCACACACCAGAACATGTGCATACACACCGCGAACTCACATGTAGTACAAAATTTCCCTGGCAGACGTTCAGAAACAAACAGGCATATACAGATTTATTTTTGTTCATGTTCAAACATGCATGCATGCATACATACAGACAGACGGACCGACGGACAGACAGACAGATATATGATATACATAAATAGATTTATATATGTAACGCAAAGACCATCATTCCTTTTGGGGCCATCTTTGCAGACAAATCATGGACAAACCACTAAGATGGGGAACGTGTGCTTGGAGTTGTTGGAAAGCCAAGTTTTGCAAAAATCCCAACCATCACGGACCAGACATGTTTTTTTTGTCAAGCAGGATTCTGTTGCCACAAACATTGTGAGAGTATTTGAACTTTCATGATGGCCGGGCACAAAAAAACACAGACCTGCCTGTTCACTTCCCCTAAATTTTCTTGCAGCGAGCCCTGACTTTGGATTTTTTACATTGTGTTTTAATTTGCTTCTGTTTCCGAGTGGCATCAACGCTGCTTTGTAAAAATGTTTTTTGTTTTTTTTTCGTTATTTGTTTTTTAAGTTTTGCCACGTTTTTTCATGTTTCTGGGGGGGTATTCCCCAAAATCTTCGGTTTCACACTACAATGGTACCCCTCCCCATGGTTTATCCATCCCGCCTTAACATTCCAACTCACATCCAACCCTTCGACCACCAAACCATCCGATGCCATGAACATACCAGGCCCTAAGCCGACCATGTTGCCCAATACCACCCACTGCATTTGCGAGGGCGAATGACACTGACACCGCAAGACGCACACACGCGCACACACACCGAACCTCATGACCAGGATAACATCCAGCACCTGCTCATTTGTTCATGTTGATGTTCAACCCTTACCCCAACCTCAACCCCGTTCATCCTTATCCCATTCAAGGGATAGCGCCCGCCACCAAGATAGGTCAAAATACCAGTTTGTATATCCAAAGATCGGTGTTTCTGGCGATAGCTAAGTTGGTAAACAGAAACAAATTATCAGTGATGGTATGTAACTAGGTGTGCGATGGCGTGCATATATAGTCAGATGGTGGGTTAGAAACCGACTCTTGGAGAATGGTCATTCACGCGGCAGTGCTTGTACACAATGGTTCAAGGAAATTTGTTCATTATCGTGGGCATTGTGTTTACCCAACCCCAGTCTTGAGAAGCAACAAACAATTTGGGCAAACACTACGTACTACTGCCGATGGTCAATTTTTCCAAAATTAACCATCAGGAACGACCTGGTACATTGGAGTTTGTCATAATTATCAATGACCGTTCATACCCATTTCATCAATCAAACAATTTGATGAAATAGTTCTGCATGTTTTAAGAATCAGATCACCGAAACATCGCTTGATGTGTGAGAAATGACACCTACACGGACCTACACGGGCTTTCTCTGTGCTCTCTAGCAGTAAACAAGACTGCTCCACGTGATTGCAGTGCACAAACATGTTGCTAGTTCGTTGCACATTCACATTATGTTGCTACACCATGGATCCTTGCAGACATAGTTGTTTTTTCACGATACCAAAGCCCTTCAAATCATCCCATATTAAGCATTCATATCAATAAACCATGCATTACAGGTGATATATCCCCCATGACTGTTTCTTAACATGTCTTATCCCCTTGCTAATAGCCATTACTTGACCAGTGCTAACCACCAATAAACCAGCCATAACTCTGGGGTTACGCTGAGAAACCTTCTGAGGCAAGACCTTCCTAGAGCCTGCAGATTACCGGCAGCTTGAAGAGCAAGTTGACAATCAGCAATGAACATAGCTAGGTGTTTTTGACAATGGTAAACCCCCAAAATGATGGGATTGTTGCCAATAAGTTGTTAATATTGGATGATTCGGGGCCCAATTTTGAGAAACCACCAATTAAATAGCTGTTGGTTGTCAGGGAGCGAGGCCACGATCCAGGGGTATCCCATTCTGGCTCTTCAAAGGGGAAGCGATTTGGAGCTACCAGGAGTGGCCGAACCAAATGGTAGTTAATCATCACTGACCATCATTAGGCAGAAACATTACACAACAATATAAATCATTTACAAGGTCGTATTTCTAACATTTGTGTTTTTTAAAAACATTTGTAAGCAGCTGGACCACCATCAGTAACCCTAGTTCAGAAATCCTGAACCTTGAGATTACACTTGGTTTCAATTTCGATCATTTGCTTAGAATTTCAACTGGATCTTCGTTACAACTTGGCCTCCGCCATGGGATAAGTATGGGAATCACCAAGAGGTTTGGTCATTTGCTAGAAGGTAGGAACCCCCAGTTAGTTCAGTAAGGAAACTACATGTAGCTACCAGTTATGGTAAATGTAACATGTTTGAATGGCCTTATTATCCCCAGCAGCACAGAAATCCCATGGTTGTGCTGTTCGCCCATTTTCGCCGGTTTGATGAATGGGGTGACTGGACCTCAAGGTTGTAGACGTTCTACGACGGTCTAATGGATGAGTCGAACGTATGATCTTGTCATTCTAGTAGCTGTACCAGGATACAACGCAACCGATACGTTGACCTAAAGGATGAGTTGAACGTAGCTGTACCTGAATACAACATGTCCACCAGTTCAACCGACGAAGATGATGAACGCAGAATCACAGCGGAGCCACCTGCCCAGGAAAATGATTTTGGAGTATGGCCACATGAGTTCTTGGCAAAAGGCGTGGGCCCGCAGCGACATGCCTTACCAGGACCCATGAGTCTCAGGGGGGCCCCGTAGACACTTCAGAATCTGAACCTGGCATGCAGATGACTAACAGGGCAGTTGACTGATATCCGAAAAAAGCAAAGATCGACCCCAAAATGTTGCGATTTTTATACCGCTCAATAAACAGCTTATGAATCATAGCAGATGTGGTTCACATGTTGCATATATGCGATATGGCAGTTTGTCAGCAACAGGTCACCGGTATTTCTTGGGAAGCTTCCACCCAAATGTGTGCTGAAGTGTAAAGCATTGATTCTAGGCGCCCAAGATTCTCATGCACAGTCACTTCAAAAAGACTCAAATAGCTATGGCTCAATATTAACCAACCAATAATGAGGGATAATAACTAGGAATAATAGGGAAAACAATGGCTAATGATGGGGACCCAGGGGTATGGGGTTTGGACCCACAGCCAAATGATGGATGATGCTTGACATACATTGGTTTGTCATGATTATGAGCGAGGTATGCAGATTGTTCTACTTTGCCAATCTCAAGTTTCGTTATTGGTACTCCCATGGGAGCTGTTTCGGCTGTCCCCAATCCAAGCATTTGGAACTGGTGATGATCGTGCGTATCCTATCAACACCATTCTAACCGTACTCATAGCAACCTAATGGAACCGTGTCTAATCATGCACGGGAAGCACAATGGTGTTTAGTTTAGACACAGATAATCTCGTGGTATAGTTTGTAATGACACCCCACAATCTGTCACAGATCAGTTCCTCAGATGTCTCCATGGGGCATGTTCTGTTCTCTTTCCTGCAATGCCTGCCATGGCTCTTGCATGTCAGGCATCAGAAATCTTCAGACGGATGAGAGCACAAGGGCATGCTCCAGCTTTGGAGCAACTTGGCGTGACATGGCGGTTCGTTATGGAGCATCCCTAATGGGGCGCCATGGGCGGGGCTGTCCCCATGGCTCAAGCGCGGACAACAACAATTATTACAACAAAATATGTATTTTTGTATATTTATTTTGAGATAGAGGTAGTCTGAAATCATCCAGTATCAGTATCAATCATTTAAGCATCCAGTACAGTTGGTACATCTCCTATTATTGCTTATTACCCTCTTGTTTCCAACCACACTTAACCAGTGCTAAGCACCAACAAATCACCCATAACTTTGGGAAACCACCATATGTAGCTGAGCTTGCACAGCCAGCAACGAGCCCATGTGCATGTTGAGGGGTAGCTCCCTGGAGTCTGCGATTCGAACAATGGACTGTTACTGCGGTTTCTCTTAGTTGCCTGGTTTCCCAAGGGAAAAACGCAACATTTACGGGATGGGACCTGCGAACTCGAGCCCAAACACGATTTGTTGGATCTCGGCATTGAAACATTCTGTATAATTCTGATGTAGATGTCATGTGTGATCGTACATGTGCATACACACAAAGTATTGCACATGTTGCAGTCGAATCAGATTCATGAAATTTTATCATACTATTATAATATCATATTATAGTGTTTCCAACGTCAAATGAATTTTTGATATAAGATTAGTTGAAATGCTTGAAATAATACATCACCATTTACTATGTATATGTGATGTAATGATCAATCATTAGGTATCTGTACATCCACATATATATATATATATATATATTGTGTTTACATTCAAATATACATAGAAGAAGAACATGATAAATTCACAGAACTATATAAACTAAAAAAACCTCTGATTTCAAAGAAGTAAAAACACATATCGACAATTCAAAAGGTGAAGCACCTGTACCGCGCCACAGTTTTGCCAGGCATTTCAACGGGGCACTGGTTGCGTGTGAGAAGGCGCACCGGAGCGAACAGGTGCTCCGGTTGTGGCACCATGGCATCAAGGGAGTCATCCCCCGGTAGAAATCTCAACACCAGGGCGCAGGAGGGTCCAGGGGGCTGTCAAGTGAGTTTTTGGTGGCTTGGGTACCACTTATGGTAGATTGAGTGTAGTGAACTAGGTAGATACCAAGGAGGGTACCACTTATGGTAGATACAATGATAGTTCGATGGCTTAGCAGAATTCTAACTGCTGTTTTGGTGGATTTGGAGCCCGCCTTGTAGCGGGTTGAGTGGTGGTGCCTGGTGGTTTGTTGCGTGTGGATCCAGGCTTGACCGAGCACAAGGCCACAAAGGCCAAACAAGATGACACATGAGTCTTTTCTAGGTTGAACTGTTTGAAGTTGAGAACTTTGATTCTCAGCATTTGTTCATGGACAAGCAGTGAGTTCATGATAGGTCACGGATGGCTTGCGGGTTACCAGGCACGAGATGCGAAGAACTGCCATTCTCCCAAATGTGATCAGCTACACGGCGACTTGGCGGCTCCCAAAGAGGTGGTTTGAACCACCGGCTCTTGTGGTTCCTGAAGATGAGTCACACCAGCCATGGCATTACAAGCAGAGGCACAGGGAACATACTAAGATTAGGTAGTGATTGATATGCATGTTTACATGGAATATTATGGAACAAATAGGCGAATACATGCATTCCGCGTAATGTACAAAATTAGACATACACCATCAAATATACATAATTACAGTATATGCATTATACACACTCGTTGAGCATGTGTCGGCAAATAAATAGCATTCACGCAAATCTATTCAATACACAGTACTCATTGAGCATGTGTCGGTAAGCATTCAGCGGTGCCAACATGACGCAGATCGCATTGATAAGAAGTGGCGATCACTGACAGTGGCGATCACTGTAGGTTGCACATGCGTGATCCCATCTAGAATCTCAACTCATAAGGAAAGGCTTTGTGCTTAATATCCATGATCACCCATTTATACTAGATAGGTCATGGATGATATACTTGGACAGATCGTAAATATCCATGATCACCCATCTATAGTGCACCTGCAGGAGTTTTCCAGCGGTGTGCTTTGGCAGATGCCTGCGGGAACTGTCAGACAGCTCATCGCCATGACCCGTGCAGTTACTGCCATGGCTCAGCTGTAGATAACCAGCTCGCTGAGGTCAGTTTTTGAGTTTTTGTTGGTGATGATAGCATGGCGGGTCAACGATATAGCAAGGTATACCGCTTCAGCATGCCAGACAGGTTCCGCCTTGGCAAGGGTCGGTAACACCATGAATTGATCACAGGTGGTTTCTACTAGTCCTCTCAGCTTATTAATCACTAAGACCCTTGCCAAAATAAATCATCACCTGCAGTATGATGTAACAGAGGGAATTGGAGAATTGCAATGAATTTCGAACATACCTCTCATAATTCACACAATTGAAAGGTAGTAGAAAACAAATGAATAGAGAGGTTTCAGTAGTTGGGGGAAGGGAATCATGAGAGATCCAGTTGGAAACGAACCACCTCATCGTGTATATAAAGGTAAAACTGCAACAGCTGATTCAACCGGCGTTGGTTGACTAACAGCTGGAGTCTCCATTAAGAACCATTATTTCACAACCACTACTATACGACTTAATTAGCTGTGATTTTGATTGACCATATATTGTTTCAACTTGACAGCGATTTCGACATCATAAGCAAGCTAGACAGGAAACTGGTGATTAAACTCCTGGTGGTTATGACCATTTCAACTTAACCCCATCATTTCACCAAAAGTTAATCAAACACCAGAAGTTAAACTTAACCCCATCATTTCTACCTATGCGTATAACTTGCATGCTTCAGCATTGATGGTGGCTGCGAAAGGCCATGTGAGCCCGAGAGCGCTTGCACCAGGTCCTGCTAAGCAACTATGGCCGGCAAAAAGAATGGGAAACTTGGCAGGTGCGAAAGGATTTCCAGTCTAATGTTGGTTTCTGATTAGTGTAACCCCCCCTAAAGTAATGAAAATAGATGAAACCAACAGGTAGATACTAATCAGAAACCAACATTACTTGGAGAATCAGTCCACTTGGACACTGGTTAGTGAAAATGGTTAGTTCAGCGATTCTATCAATGGCACAACCCACCTACGGTAGTTACTAAGCAAAGTTACCAACCACTTACTAAGTGAGTGGGATCTTTTGCGGCAGCTCTCATGGGGGGAGGCAGAAAAGCCACCACGCCGTCACGTGGGACGTGACCGTTGAGAGTGATGGACTGCTTGCTGGATTGCTTGAGAGTAATGGGGGATAATCAATACCCAACAAACTCGTAGGTAGAACAATGGCTAACGATGCCGCAACCAGGGGTATAGGCGGTATAGACCCATAGCCCTGCTGGGTTTTTTGTAAACAGTCAGCAGGTATAGTATTCGCACTGCACAGCTGATGATGGCAAACATCTTCCCGCTGGTAGACAGGCAACCTCCATCCTCATTCTTCGCTGATAAATTCGTCTCAACTTCAAGTTTCTTGGATCCAATGATGGATCGGTAATCAAGATTGAGATGTGCACATTCCAATCCAGCCAACATGTTTTTTGTTTTATGGGAGAAACTTGTTAATTTTTGTGTGCCTGAATGTCTGACAACATTTCAATCGAAATCTTTATCTCTTCTTTTTTTTTTCTCTCTCTCTCTCTCTCTCTTTCTATGTAGTCCTACATATGGGGATTTCTCAAAATAGGGGACCCTAAAAACGGTTGGTTTAGTTCTATAAAATTGTCAATATTAGATGATTCGGGGGTACCCCTATTTGAGAAGCCACTAATATGGAATTACAGTTTATAGACACATGTGTATGTATACACACGGTGTAGGTAAACCATGGTAAACCCGACCGCCTGAAGCAACACTTTTTTGCCAAAGCTGTCCCGGTTGATCGATCATGAATCATTTTCCACTTTGACTGGTTTGTTGAAAGTTACATTGCTTTCAGTTTCAGCCTTAAACCCTAAAAGTTGACTGGTTTGTCAAAAGTTTGACTGGTTTGTTGTCCACAGTCAATCCACAGTTTTTGGTTACTATATCAAAAGCAATTAGATGAAGGTTACTGTTCTCTAACGAGTACCTAATGGAGTCGATAAAGTTAAGGCATTTCTGCTTTTGATTGCTCGTTTGACTGGTTTTGCTTCCTCTCCAGACGGTTGTTTGATGATTGAACGTCTCAAGTGATATGTTCTGTTTTGCGATCAACAGCTAACTTTCCAATAGACTTTAACTTTAAAGCATCAACACCCCAGCTGCTCATCCGACCTGCCGGGTTGCCAACAAATTTGACCGGTGTCCCAACGGGAGGGGCTCAGGAATTGGCTCTGAGGGCGTGGAGTGAAATGGATGATGTGGACATAGTGGCTTGCAGCAAGGCCCATCGCGGTCTTGCGGAACCCGTGGATCATGGAGGCATTCAGACTGGTGAAAAATGGAGTTGTTACTGGTAAATAATGCTAATTGCTTGTGAAATGTCATCGATAGTGGTTGTTCACTAATTCACTAATAATAAGCATAGTTATAGCTGGTGAACCATCAAACAGTTTGGCAACCATCGAGCAACGAATAGTTGAAGCTATAGTCATGGTTTCTCAGTTATAACTGAAGCTACAATAGCATGTTCTCAACCAATCCTTGAGCAACCAATGCTTGACCAATGGCTATCATGTTCAAAGCATCATTTCTTGGGGAGGGGAGTCGACCCACTTTGGGGTAGCATGATGAGCGATTGCTTGCCGGAGAACAGGTCGCAGGTTATTCCAGAACTGCATATTTTTCAACGGTGAGGGCACCCCTGAGCCGTGGCAGTACTTAGCTGGTTGGTAGTGTGAAACATTGGTGATTTTCCCTAGCAACTGTTAACCAATGGTTGGTTCACAGTGGTGATTCAACCATCAACCAATTAGATCTACTGGGGAAGATTCAACAAGGAGTGCCCCCATCAGCCACGGCAGTCCTTCAATTTTTGGGACTGGCAGTCCTTATAGTCCGGAAGATTCCACTGATCCCATCCTGCCGGGGAGGTCATGTCTGCTTGCGCAAAAGCGGGGCAGTGGTCCATGACCCTGGCACTACTGGAGCGGATGGATCGCTACGAGCTGGTTCCGGACGAGGTCATCGTGGGCATCTTGGCGCCAATCTGTGGTCTCCAGGTGGTGGATGGGTACCCACGGATCACGGGTTGATATGGAGCCGGTGGTTTCTCAAAATTTGGAACCCGGAAAAATGGGTTTACAGTCGTTTATTACGAATAAATGATTCATGTTGGATGATTAGGGTACCCCTAGTTTGAGGAACACCCAATTGGTCAATGGCTGTGTGGGATTTAAAATTGGCGATGGTTGTTGAACTGGTGAGTTGTAATGATGCTGTTCGTACCGTTGCGGCTAGCTTCAGCATCGCGAAAACAAGCTGCAGGTATTGTGGCCGAGTCTTTAGAAAAGGCTCGGAAATGGCAACAAGCACTGGCCTGGTTGCAGAGCCTGCAGCCGGAGTCTGAAAGGCCACCGCAGAAGGCGCGCTGCGGCGCTGCATCACATGGGAGGCACCTTCACTCCAAATCCATACGGCGAGGATCGAAGCAAGTGGATCGAACCTGCAACCACGAGGATCAAAGCAATATATGGGGATTTTTCAAAATAGGGGCACCCGCAAATCATTATTAACAATTTATAGTAGTCAACCAGCGGTTTTTGGGGTACTGTACCCCATTTTAAGAGACCTCCACGTGGATTTTCAAAAACTGAGATCTAAGTCAAGAACTTCCAAATGGATTGCTGGGAAAGATCGCAAGCTGGTGGGCAACAAGACCTCTGCAATTGTTAAGCTTTGGTTGCTCCTTCAGCTATATCCTCACCGCAAAGATGGCTCAACCCTGCCGAACCCCGGGGTCACCAGCTGACCATTCTTGTTGGAGCCAGGATTTCTTGGGCATGACAGCGGAGGACTGGGATGGCTTGGAAGTATGGGTCGAGACCGAGGCGGGGGTCCATGGAGGCCGATTTCCATGGCGTTTCTGGGGGTCCCAACATGGTGAGTTACGGGGTAGGACCGGGGGAGGAGGCTGATGCTGAGGGGATATCCAGCAGTTGATCAAGCCATTGGGCGAAATCCCTGGGTGGTTTATCCTGCTGGAGGGGTTGCAACTACGCAGGTGGTTGAAGTTGTGCTCCGGTGGAGCGACTCTGTGACTATCCTCATGCTTGAATGTTCTTATCATGTAACCATAGATCCCGCTTGTTCATGTTGATATGTGCTTGAAGCACATTATCCATGGACCACTTGCATTCACCAGCACTATGCATCATCACTTACCCCAAAGATGAATGATTTTGCTGACCAGTGGGTCTGCATGGTTCTGCGTTCTGCTAGCAATGATCATACACAATACGCAACCACCTCTAGCAACTTCAAAGGCTTTTGACCAGTGCAACGGGATGACATGTCGGCGCAGATCAACCATTCTTAACCTTGAGAACAGCGATTCCAGCCGTTGCAACTGCTGTTCTAAGCGTGTGCCGGCTGAAGCATTGGGGCTGGTGGATTTTGCATGTTCATGGGTGAGCTGGTGAACCCATCAAGTCCTGTAATAACAGGTAATTAACAGTTACATCAATCATCCAATGGTTCTAATTGGTCAATGGTTACACTCCGGTAAGCTAACACAGCAATGGAAAATCACAATTTCCAATAGCTAAGCAATCTACAAATGGTGGATTGTCCATTGCTATGTTAGTTTACCAGAGGGTAAGAAATAATGATCAACCATGACTATTGATTATCAGCAATCCAGTTTGTATCAACAATCATGGACAGCTATCCCCAGTGAATGGGAGATCATCAGGGTCAGTACTAGCCAGTTCGATCAATAATTAACATCCATTAACATCAGTTGATCATTGCTAAACGCCAATTCCTTAACCATAATAACGTCAGTTAGGTCAATAATCCCCTCGGAACACTGGTTGATGATTAGTTGCCCAAGCCGTGGATCCCCGTCAAGGTGCTGCTCAGCAGTGGTGAATAAGGGTAGACATTTCAATTCATAAAGTGGTGAATGATGTTCACTAGTTCAACAGTGGTAAGCAATGATATTCATTGATGTTCAATAGTTTATATTGATGTGATCATATACAGTCGTGGTGAATGATGTTCAATGGTGGTAAGCAATGATGTTAAGTGATTCTTAACCATGGTAAATCATGTTTCATTTGTGAATGATACCCAAGGGGGGATGATGATGGTTCTTTGATGGTACCATGGCCGCCCCGCACATCATTACCATCATCATGATGTCATCATAGTCTGATGCTTCAGCATGTTGATCATGATTCATGCAATGGCTGATGGTGCCATGGACAGCCCCAATCGGGTTCACGGGAAACGAACAGGAAGACGATGATATTGGAGACGACGTCATGGAGGAGAGATGGCAAGAGTTCCGCCAGAAGCACCTGATCGGTGACGAAGCCTGGTCGAGTTGGGCGTGGGCTTGGCGTTGAAAACGCTGGGGGCCCCAACTCCGTGACTGCTCACCGTTGCTTCACCAAGGAGAGGAAGATGGCGCTCGGTTCTCCCGCTGCAGCTCGGGAGGCTGCCCGAATGGCGGCTCAAGGCGCCATTGATTCGACGCCTGCAAAAGTTTGAGTCGAGCAGTCTTTTTTTCGGCAGTTTGAGCCTTCAAGTTCGCTTAGTTGGTGATTGAGATTAACGGTTGGATGTCGTTGTTGCTGGTTGGTTGCTGGTTGTTGTTATTTTGGCTCGTTTGAACTGGGATTTATCGGGCATGGGTCAAGCCGTCAACCGGGCAAAAGCGCGGGGTAGGCATCCAAAGATCCAGATACCTAGCACAGGTCTTCAATAACAATTGCTGGACGCAGGGAACTGGCTTTGGTTCACCTCCAAGGTGTTAACATGAGCTACCAGTTGCAAGTAGCTTATACCTGCAGATGCCTAGTGAAATCTGGTTCCTAGCTGTGCCCAGTCAACCTGGAACCGCGAATGGTCAACTGCGATTGATCTGGGCCTAGTGATCTGGTGGAACGGCTCCAGATCAACATGGTACATGACGACACATGCAAAATGTGATCCTTTGCTCCCCCCTCGTTTGAATTTCAAGGTAGCTCTCTAGGATACAATAAATGAAGGCACATATCTACCATTAAATAGATCTTTGATTTTTTGCTTATCTATATACATATAAATCAGACAACAGTTTGTTTGCCTTACATATAGATGGCACATGTCAAGACTCAAGGTACTTCCACCTAGAAGAGTTAGTCATGGATTGTCATAGCTTCCGATCAAGTTTCCATTTCCTCATACTTCTATGGGTCATTGCACCTTGTACCCCTGGTGTACCATCATTGACCATTGTTTTCGCTGGAATTTTGTTGGTCAATATCCCCATGAGTTGGTTGGCTCAAGCCGCCTTGACCCAGCTCGCCATATCCATCCCTGAGGATCGACGTTCATCGTGCCCCAACAACGACCGATGTGCGCCTCAATCACATCATCTACCATAGCACGGTGAGTGCACTGTGTCGGGGTTGCTCAGCCGCAACATATATTGGGCACGAAGATCCCTTTGAGTCACTTGAACAAACTCCGGCTTTTCTAGGCGCCAGAATTATGCGGTAAGCTGCTTCATACAGAGTGGTGCTCCTCAGTTTCAAGTTAATGAACATAACTATAACTATTATGCCACGGCATACTTCATCACTGGGTGCTTCTAATGCATGAATCATCCAGTAAGCTGCTTCATACAGACTGGGCTTCCCAGGGTAAATACCAGGTTCAATTGTGCCTCTCGGTGTCCACTGCCAGTGAAGCCAAACCCGCAGCTTGCAGCAAGCCGCACTGGCTGCAGGTTATCAAGCGGATCGTGCCCTGCGAATGCTGGAGGACACGGCAGGGGTGCATGGCTGGGACTCCTTGAAAGAGATGTGCCCCGAAGCAACGTCAAGTGACAACAATGATGTGGAGGTTTCTCAAGAAATGGAACCCCAAGAATGGTCGGTTTATTGCTATAAGGCTGGATGGCTTATATCCACTAACTTAGGTTTTTAGTGTTTTTGGGATATGATTGATTGACCATATAACCACTAAAAATATATTTTTAGCAAGGGATCTATAAGCCACCAAGATGATGTGGAGGTTTCTCAGGAAATGGAACCCCAAGAATGGTTGATTTATTGCTATAAGGTATTACTGAACAGGATGAAAACTGGCGGTATCCCTTTTTTGAGAAACCAGCATATGAAGTCCCCCTTGCCAACCCAATAATGATATGGAGATATTGCCCATTGTTTTGCATATGCTGATTTGATGATTATTAATTGTTTAAACACAATGAAGGCAATAAGGGTACTGTAGTAAGTACTTGTAAGTATTGCATATTGTCAGCAACAACAGTGGTCAGTCAGGATCATTCTTAGCTGATCATTTTCATATTGCCACCCACTATCATGAACCATTGTAAACCACTATGCAACCAGCATTGAAACTGTCGTGTTGACCATAGTCAACCTTTCTGTGGCTGTTAAGGTCTAAGAGTCTTAACTCTTAACCACCATTGACAATCATTAATTACTCACTACAAATCAATTGCAACACATGCTGGGTGGTTACTGCCATCTTCCACCATCCAGAATTGGCCATTATCATACATATATATACATATATATATATACATATATATAAGTAATTTTCCATTATATGATTGCATCTCTTATCATCAACCATCAACCAATGTTCATCACAATTAAGCATCACGATCCACAACTCCCCCACTCCTAACCATCATTGAGAATCCTTGATCATGAACCACCATCATCAATCCCGCTCTACATCCCACTAAACATCCTTCAACTGATCCATCAACCCATCTAACCATCCCCAAACATCCATCAAACCAACTCTTCCAAACCTTCCAACCCATCCAACCCAACCCATCCAACCCAACCCTTCCAACCCACCCAACCCACCCCAACCAACCACAACCAACCCCAGCCCCAGCCCCATCCGTTCCCAGGACCTGGGTCACCAGGGCCTGCAACGGCACCTGCACCATTTGAGCGCCCTCGGCAGCAGCTTCGCGGACCTGCAGCGCTGGGAGGAGGCGGTGCAGCTGCTGGAGACGGCGCCAAGGAACCTGAGCGAAGCGCGCCAGGGGAGGGGATGCCGGGGCCCACCGGTTGGGTGCCCGGGTTGGGCGTTGAGAGTGGATAGATGTGGATACACATTAGTTGGTTGAGGTTGGTTTGTAGCATCTGGTTGGTTAGGTATGTGTTGGTATATGGTTGGTATATGTTGGTATGGTATATGTTGGTGTATGTTGGATAGAGATTAGTTTGTACATGGTTGCTTAGATATATGTTGGTAGTAGTTTTTATTGGTTGGTATAGCTTGGTAAATGTTGATAAGAGGTGCTAGTTTTTTTTTGGTTGGTTGGTAGTTTGTAGATGATAGATATGTTAGTAGTTGGTAGTATAGTTGGTAGTAGTTGGTAGTAGTTGATAAGTTGGTAGGTGGTTCGCCATGGACAACTTTGAGCAGTTGTATCAGTTGTATCTACCATCATGAGGTGGTTTCTTGAAAAGAAGGTACCCCGGAAATCATCGGTTTTTTCAGCCATTCATCGTGGTACTGTATACCAATCATTTTTTTGGGGAGCCTAGTTTGAGAAACCACCAAAACTATCCAAAACTAATACCACCAAGACTAACAGCTATTAGCTGGTGTCATGGGATGGAAATAGCCGAGAGGATTTTTGTTGTTTGGACAAACCCTGGCCAGTGCAGTTTGGGATAATGCAACTGCTGCATGCAGAAGTGTTTGCCTCCGGGAAACCGACATGTTGTGGTCAGAGCGTTATAAATCAAGGGCAGCGAGGTTTGGATTTCATTTTTCCATCATTTTCAAGGACCAAGAATCCTTATCAATGACCAGCAAGCATCATTAACCACTGTTCTTAATGACCACTCAGCTGTTGCGACGTTCGACAAACATTTTCGGCAAGACATCCCTGATTCTGTTGGCCGAAGGAAACTTGGGGTCAAAATCTAAGAAGTGGACATGCATGGAGCAGCAACAAGAAGCTGAATTGTTGATCAACGTGAAGCTGTAAGCCGTCCATTTTTTTGGGGCCATGATCGTTATTACTTCCTCAAAGATGATCGCAGCTTTGCCATTTGTTTGCTTGGAAAGTCATGAGCATTTGTTCCAAGTTGTAAGTCTTTGAGGCAGCCAAGCAAAGATGTTTGTCACACTTTCTGAAGAACCCCAAAAATGATGCCAGATCACAGCAACATCAAAGCAACCCTTTGGGAGATATGCCACAATTACCCCAATGCCATATTTAACCCTCATCAATCATCACCATCAAGTTAATCCTTGGATAATGACGATTGATGAATGATGGTTAATGGTGAGTTTGGGATAATTTTGGCCAATAATTGAATATATATATATATATATTAATTTAAATAAATAAATACATATATATATATATATATATATATTTGTGTTCTTCAATATCATAATTTCAAAATGATGATTGGTTAATTTACAAAGATCTTTCGCCATAATGAAGCCCATTGAAGCCCCTAAACATCCATCCTGAACGGACTCAGGATGGACGTGCTCTTCGTGAACAGCATCATGTGGGCCTTGGGCCGCAGTGGTCGCTGGCAACTGGCCACTGACCTACCGCGGCTCATGCGGTGCGAAACGCTGCAGCCCAGTACTGCCGCTGGGCCCTGCCCGGTGTTGCAAGGCCTCACCATGGCTGGCACTTAAAGGCTACAGGGATCGATGGTTAAGCTCACCTACCTGAGTTCATCTACCAAGCCAACTGTTTGCCTGTAGCCTATTACTCCTAAGGAGTGTACATTATTGATCATAAGTATAAGGCCTGAACCATCCAAGTGGAGAACCGAAGTAGGCATCGCTGGGGGTTCACCCTCTGAACCTCCCAGAACTGGGATCCCAGGTGAACTGAGGGCACCAGGGGGCAACCAATAATGGAGGATGATAATGATAAGCAACGATAATAAGGAAACCAACGGTTAATGATAGGGGAGCCAGGGGTACAGGGTTTTGACCCACTGCCTTGTGTTGAAGGGAAATGTCTGGTGTGTTTATTTGAGAAGCAGCAGCTTATGAGCAATAGATTGATGCTGTCAACAAGACCATCCCGTGCCCATGCTTTATTTGATTAAAAACTGAGAAGCACAACTACACAAAGATCTAGTTTAATTAAGAACGATGGAAGACAGCAGAAACAACTACAACATATCTTGAGGCATTCGCACAATAGAACGGTAAACTGTAACAAAAAACATCCTGAAAAGATGTTCCCACAAGGTGTTTTGCCCTTACGAGCAGTGGTAAAACGACCCCGCTTGGTACTATGTGAGATGTTGTTTAATGAAGGCATCGAGATATGCTGGGCAATCTTCATGGCAGGAATCTGAGTCGATATGTCAGTGGAATCAAACCTTTGCGGTCAGCAACCCGAACTTGCCGTTTTATCAGATGTTGATTCCCTTTCAGTTCGTCACCCCTCGTTCGTGGCTAGATGTCTTCCCAAAGGGCACCATGTTTTGGAGCTTTCACCCACCTCCATTCATCCCAAAATCACAAGCCAGGTCGCTTGTGCACTGGAATCGTTTCCAAGGTCACTTTGAACATTTTGCTCACTGGTGCTTTGGAGTCAAGGGCCAGTCCTTCTGCCTGTCAACGCTTGCTGGACGACATGATGAGCCCTCCTTCCCGTTCTCGGAGTCGAGGGAAGTGTGTGCCAGACAAAGTGACAGCCGCTGGACTTCAGAATACGAACCTGTTTGTTGTATGGCGAGCTGGGTCACTAACAATAACCTCCCAGCAAAACGGTTGGTGAACATCCCAACAGAAAAACTAGTTTGATCATTTCTGGAATGTTCACCAGGAGTAAAGGGTTTCACACCCACAGCCAGACCCTGGGAGGACCATGTTAAGAGCTGGTTGCTGGTTTTATTGACATTTGTTTATTTTCCCTAGTGACTAAGTGGTTACTAACCATTGGATACAATTGGTTGATTGACTAATATTGCCCATAGGGGTTCAAACCACCAACCAGATCATGATCAGTATCAACCATTATAACCATATATGACCATTATTAACCATACATTAACCACTAGTTAACCATATATGACCATTACTTAACCATGCATTGTAGAAAGCATAGTGAATGATATTGAATGCTTATTGAAACACCATTCACGTGGATGTGCCCCATCCATCAGGTGGTTTTCCAGCCACGCTCGTTACATGATGTCTAGATGCGTTCATGACAAAATGATTCAACATGACAAACATGATCGAACTAAGGTAATTGCATACACATATGACTCTATATCATACTTATAGCTATCTACTATCTACCGCTGAAGAGAGAGAGAAAGAGACATGCTGTTTTTGATTCTGCCCAGGGTGCAGATTCCCAAGATGACAGGGAGGTGCTTAGGCAACTAAAGAACTGGAGAGTGACTCTCTGTTGTGGCGATACAACGAGCTACTGATGCTGTCCGACTCTGTAGCTCGTTGTAGCTGTGACTCTGATTGCTTGGGAAGCCAACTATTTCACTGATAACTTCATGACATCGTTTGAACCCCTGGCACGCTGAAGTTACGGTGAAAAGATGCAATTGCAGCAACTGGGGTAGTGTATGATGACGCTTAATGATACTTCATGATGATTGGACATAAAGTGCTGATAGAATGATGTTGAATGATGGTTCATCATGCTAAATGATGGTTGGTTGGTAACTGATTGACTGCTGCTTTTTGCTGGTATTTTTGCTCACCGAGGTTGGCTTATTGCGACAAATGCGAGAGCTGCGGCTTACAACGACGCCGTAGTGTGAGAGCCGGTGCCAGAACTGTGTGCCACAACTGGCCTGGCCTGACAACTCAGCGCAGAAAGTTGCGTGTGTTTCTGGGTCCTGAAACCGGGGATTCGCAAGAATGATGCGATACTGATGTAGATGTGGTGGTTTCTCAGACTAGGGCTATTCCCAGATCATCCTCTATAGTTCTTAGTTGTGAGCCATCCATTTTGGGGGTCCCCTATGACCTGAGAGACCACCATGTGAAGCATGGAAAGATTGATGAGTTTTGATGGCCACGAAATGATATAAAATATCTTTGTTCTTCAGCTTCACTTGTGTCCGCTTCACCAAAGGCACCCGGTTTCAGCAGATGCTTCGTTTCAACGCGGGCGTTGGACAGCTTGGGTGTCAAAAGCCGGAGCAACCAGCCGTGCTGAGGTTGTTGCATTTGTTTAGCGATTTGTGGCACAAAGTATCTTGATACATTGACAAATATCAGGCCGTTTTGGCAGGTATGCTGGGGCTTAACCCTAGCGAGAACTGCATGACTGAAGGGGTAGATCCCAATGGTACCAAGGGGGTGGAGTTTGGTAGCCGCGGTGGCCCCTCCTTTGGCGGTCGGCCCAGTGCGTACCCTTGGTTGTTCACCTTCCATGACAAGACTAGGTACCTTCACCAACCCATTTTTTGGAGGCCAGCCAGGCAGCGGACTGGCTGCCCCCCCGCAGAATCGCAGAAGGCAGCAGAGGTCTTGGATGTCTTGGTCAGGGGTCAGTGTGGAACAGAATCAGGTCCCAAAACATCAGCAAGACAGTGTCAAATGGTCAAATGAGCAACCCTAATGGTTGGTTCTGACCCATTATCTTATGACAGTGGGACTCACCGGTTCAATGCCTTGTGCCACCACAGGAGGTCTTTGTGGATTTTCAGCCTTTGCATAGCCCATCGCCGGGCCACTACACGTTTCTGGGCAATCGTTGGGGAGACTGCTGATGCTGTTTGGTGGTTTCAAACATGTTCATTGTCCTTAGTATTGCCTGGTTGATACTTTTTGTAGTCGTGGTTTCTAGTCATACTCGTCATCCTTTGCTGTCTTAATCATCATACTTACAGTAGTTATCAACCACACTTCAAGATCATGAATTATAGCGGCAGCAAAAGCATCAACATGAACGGAACCTCAATAGAACCACTATCACCCATCAAAACTCAGCCACTACAAATCATCATGATCGTCATCATTCACTACCGGCCAACCAAAGCGTGATTGCAACAGAACTGTTAGCGTTTCATGATAAGCCACTGTTATTATTGTGTAATCATTCACCATCATCATGATCATGACCATCATCATGTGTCACCATGATTCATCATCCTTTCTCATTTTCAGCAAACCGTTACAATGCATTACGCACTTGATCAGTGAAATTCATCTCATGAATCATCCATGAATCATCCCCTGATGATTGCCATTAGAGTTATGAGGATTATCCTAATGAATCAGAACCAATGATCCTCATTAACAACTAGTAATGATCCTGAATTTGAATCATAATGAATCATCTCAATCAATCATAACTAATGATGAACCTCCACATTTGTTCCAGGGATGATTCAGAACTCGTGATCTCATCACTCATGATCACTCCAGGGATGATTCAGAACTCATGATCATCTCAATCCTTCCCCTTTCCCCATGGCGTGATCCAAGGATTCCCTCCAAGAGGCATATCCAGGGTGGCGCCGGACTCAAGGAGCGTACGGCGCGGGTGAAGGGAACCGTGGTTGGTTACCAAGCCATGGAACTACCCAGTGGCTACCATGATCACTGACCCATAAGCATGGAACTTCCCATGTGTCTTGGGTTAGGTTATACCATTTATATTGTTATAACGGTATAACTACTTAGATGGCAGGAACTAGCTATTTGTCAACGGTAGAATCCCAACTTAGGATAGTTACAATTCACAGACGTTCACCACAAAGTCCCAAGTGGTTTTTAAGCCGGGTTGGTGCTTGACAAGCTGGAGCTATTGCTGTGATGAATATGCGGTGCTGTCACCATGGACAAGCAGGGGAAATCACCGCGACCTTGCTCCGTGCTGCCTTGAAGGGTCCTCCTCATGGCTACGAACAATATTGATTGATGAACCAGAGTACATATATTAGAGAATTCACCTAACCTACTAACTGCGATTATTCATTGATCAACCATATTCAGTATATTGGATGACTAACCACCATGAATCCCATCATTTATCACCATCCATCCTTGCTGTTTGCTTGGCTGTTCATGGAGTAGCGGCCTATCATCAGCTGGACCAAGGACTCTGACCCTTCCTTCCTTGAGGTCACGCCTTTCCCCTTGTGATGGACTACGGGGTGGAAGAATTCGTTCACAGCATTACACAGCTATGATTATATAATGATATGTATATGTATATGTATATGTATATGTATATATATATTTATATATTTATTTACTCATTTACTTATTTATCATTAATTGGGACAATTATATTTACTGGTACACTGGTACAACTTATTATGAAGACGCGACTTATCCAACAACAGATTGCAAGGAAACATCTTTGATTAAGGGCTCCACGAACCTTTGTCACAGACATGACCATCAGTGAAAACTTTCACTGCTTCAAGCAGAAGATCTGCCATGGGGCTCCAATTTAATTTCCTCATATGTTCCGTTTGTTTTGCAGTTGTGGGTCGTTCCGCTGTTGTTGTTGTTGTTGTTGTTGTTGTTGTTGTTGGTGGTGGTGGTGGTGGTGGTGGTGGTGGTAGTTCTCCTGTTGATGTCGATGTTCTCAGCTTGGAATTACCTCCAAAAGATGGAATGTTGACCACTTGGTTGGGCGGTTTCATGAACGGTTCTGCTTCCAAGTTTTTGAGACCTGGCCATGCGTTATCGAACATGATATGGTTGGGATGTGTTGGTTCTTTTTTTCCACACTGAGACCTCAAAGTCATAGCTGGTTTACTACTATAAATGGCTACTATGGGATAATTGGGGGGTACCCCTATTTGAGAAACCACCACCATATGTTGAGGATAGTCACCATCGTCAACCATCAATGAAGCGTTGAGTAACCAGAAATGAGTCATCACCACGATGACCATACTGCTTCCTAACTGGTTAGGAACCATGGTTAGCACCCTATTTATCAATGTTTTTAACCCCCTCAGGCTAGTTACAATCCCCACGGCTCCTAATCAGTTTCCAGGTGTGGGATGATCATCCGTACGTAGTCCAGGAATGACCCGTGGCCCGTAGCCAGTGATGAGTCGTCGTCTACGCCAGGACAAGAGGAAGCCAATGCTGGTGGGTTCGACCAATAGCGGTGTCGGAAAGCTTGGGTGCGCGGAACATGAACTGGGCTGAAGTCAATGGTTGCTGGTGGTGACTATAGGGGTTATATGACAAGTTGCTTGATATGGCTATGGGTCAATATTAACCAGCCATTGATATGGGATAACCACCAATAATAATAGGGAAAATAATGGATGATGATAGGGAACCAGGGGTACAGGGTTTTGACCCACAGCCATATAGCTGGCCAATAGTGTTCAACAAGGGTTCATGGCCGGTCATGGCTGATCGTGGTTACTTATGGTTAAGTAAGAGTTGATGAGCAGGTCAACAGTGGTTAATATTAGTTCATGGCTAGTAAACATTGGTCATGGATGAGGAAAACCAAGCAGCAATAGTGGGCTGGTCAGGCTTGTTAAGCTGCCTGGAAGTGGTATCCATGGTACTGATATGGGTTTTATGATCCAAGTGGGCATAGACCTACTAGTGGTGTGTAATCATCGCACGGTAGAAGGGGTTGGAATGAAGGTAAAATTGAAGCAACCCTGGTCAATTGAACAATTTGTGATTTGTGGAACCTTTGTTTGCCCACTGCTGTATTGTATGTGTAGCTATATAGCTTGTTACCGATGAATTTGTGAATCTTATGGCCATCCCATTGCAGTTTTAATGGGAGATCTAAATCAAGATTCCATCCCAAATTTTATCGTGAGAAGCCAACTCCATCACGCACACACACACACGGATATATATATATATTTACATATATATATATATATGTATATATATATATATATATTTATGCATATATATATATATATGCATGTTGCAGTGATCTATCCAATAGAGATTCAGTATTCTAATGGCGGGTTGTGATATAATGGTTTAGATACTTCCTCCCAAATTCTATTGTGAGTGAACAGACAGTACGGTTAAATGATGCCCATGATCCTTGTCGCCCCTAACCCGTAATCCACTGTGAATCATCATAATCAATTCATACAATTAACTGGCCATGATTAGTCATTGCTTGCGTCAATGAATCATGGTATATTACTTAATGGTAAAACTATTGTCATAACTAATTACAGTAATTTATATGAATCATTTGTTGTGTGAAGTAAATCATGGTATTCTAATAAACCAGTAATTCTTAAAATGTTCAAAGGTTGAATCATCGCTAGCTATCGGATCCGTCCGAGGTTGGCCCTGGCAGCTATGGTGGAAGCAACACCGATACCCTGCTGAAGAAGACTTACAACGTCACCACGCAGGCGGCCCTGGGCATGTTGTTGGTATAAGGTGCATTCACGCATGATAGGATGAAAAGGGTTCCCTATGCTTCCAGCTGCCATTATAGTGGGCAAGCAGCTGGTTCTAATATTGTTGTGTGGAATGAATTACCTACTGTAACGGTGACTGGAAGCAAAGGGGTCAATGGCTGACAAAAGGTGATCATAGCCAGTCGAGAATAGGGCATTTACCAGCTGTGACGACTAACTGGGTCAATATGAACAAAGCATCCAACAAATGGGTCTTCGCATCCCAACAGCTAGACCTGTAAGTGCTTTTTGTGTTATGTGAACAGCTGGGGTACCAGGGTTTTGACACGCAGCAACAGGGCGAAATAAGCTATTTTATAGTTGTATGACATGAGCTAGTGTTGTTTTTTTTGTTGCGGATTATTAGAGCAGCAGAATCACCTAGCAATATTGTCACAGTATCATTATGAAAACTGAGCTGGCAACATGAATTGCACCATCATCAGCTACCAGTGTTATTCGGGATACTATGTCAATAGCAACAATTGCCAGTCCCACGAATTGTAATAAGTAGTTTGTAATGAGAACAAAACAATCGTGAACAATAGATGATGATCACTACTAGCCCCAACAATCATGACCAAAATTTACTTCTTTACCACGGTTCTATCGCACTAAAATTGGCCCAGGACCTGCATGAACATGATTTTTCTTCCTGCGAGTAAGTTGGGTCCACTGCCGACTGAGCCATCAAGTGATCTGCCAACTAGTGAACAATGTCAGAAGCAAACTACTTCAATGTTAGTTCCATTCTGGAGTATTGGTTGAATTTTCATTAGTTGGTATTACTATATTAGTTTGCATTCATTGGTTCGTATTAGTCTTTATTAACTAGTGTTAGTAAGTATTAGTCGATATTCATTGACATTTCATTAGTTCTTAGACATTCATTAGTCTAAGCGTTTTTTCTTTTACATTTAGTTCGCACCAGTAAGTTTCACCAACTATTGGAAACTTAGTATGCGTCAATACATGTATGTAACAAATATAAAGTTACCGAACAATGTACACAATCATTCACAAGATTATCGCATCAACAGTTAGCATCAAAAACTACGATTCTTCTTCACAGTGGTAGTTCAACCATTGGCAAAACCCTTGACTGTTACTAGGTTGAGCCATTGTTCAACCGTTATTCAGCTAAACGGTGGTTCAACCTGAACCGTTGCTTGGACCATTGTTTGAACCACTAGTAATCACACCATCAGTTTTCACCAGCGCGCTACCCCACCATGGGTCGTGTGACTAGGCGCGAAGCTCCATAGTCACTGCCTCAGCTGTATGGTGACCTGAGCATTCATGCGTACATGCATGCATGCCGCATTATTCGCTACAAGGTGTGTATATGTGTGTATACAGGGAATATTATGGAATTAGATATTATATGTATATATATATATGTCAAAAATATTGAAATATACATTGGGATGTGGATTATGTTGTATGTTTGCTCAAGTTTTTTAGATATAGCTTGGTTCAGACGCCAGCATCTACAAAGTATTGTGAATGGAATAAGATCATGATTCGTGTACTTTCAAGTAGTGCAGTACCGCAGAATCGCAAGCCACCCTACATTTCAAGGACGAAACTCCAATTAAGAACATGGTAGCTAATAAAGCCTTCATACGTGAATTGTTAATGGCAGTTCATTAATCCATACCCTTTAGGTGATCTACCATGCAATGGACAATTCACTGTTTCAAGTGGCTTAGCCATTTTATGAATACCAAAAGGTACCACGGACAAAACATTTGCAGGTATCGTGAATACCCTGCCATTTTATCCAGCATGACCCGCTTCTCAGTAAAGCTTGACGTCAGGGGTTGTCACAGGGGGCAAGGGTGGTCATCCCTGGCTGTTCACATCCCATAAACCAGTCACTCGTCTGGCTGTTGGCATATGAATTCCCATTTTTTGATGATGGCTTGTGACCTGATTCATCCCAGTCAGCAAGTGGGCTACAACTCAAAGTACAAGTGGTACAAAGCTACTTAGCCTACTTGTGACTAGGCTTATTGACCAGCTACCCTGGATTAGACTTCTGACTTCGATGTCCTGAAGCTTCGCAAGGGCTTCTGGCTATCTATTTCGAGACCGCTTCCTTTAGTATTTGTGTGCCGACCAAAAGGACACATCCAAATTCCCTCAAAACCGACCAAATCTAGCAACAGTCACATAGATAAACCAATCATATACTGTAGTTGTTTAGCAGATAAACCATCGCAGTCTCCGTTTCTCCCATGTACACCAGCAGCTCAAGGGAATTGTTGCACAGGAGACACGCCTCCATCAGGGTTGAGGTCAGTGGCTGCGCTTTGCACCAACTGTGGTGAGCCTGTGAGGGGCAGATCATTAGTAGGGTGGTACACACTACATATATGTATGTTACCGTATGTTTATATTCATGTTTTTACTTACATACACATATACAAATACGTACATATATGTATATTTGGTATTTATATTTGATGTTTCCATATATATATATATTTATTTGAGTTATATTTAAATATATATAATAATATATAAATATTTTTCTGGTTAGGTGATTTATAGAGGCGAACTGGTAACTTTTTGTGAACCACTCATCATCGTTGCTCCTCAAATATTCGTCATCATCAAGCAATCGCACCCTGAACCTAAACATGAGCGGCTTTGCCCCCATTGGTACGCCCCCCCCTGTGGCTCAGGCATGAGCGCCGCTGGCTGGCAATTTGCTGCGGACCCGCGGCGCCAAAAAGGGAGCCATGATGGAGCAGTGCTCCCAATGACCCAACTGGATCCAGGGTTGCGACGCGAGCTGAATCCCTTCAAAACTGGGTCAACATTATTCATCATTCTTGGCTATCTTGGCCTACTATGAACATCACCATAGACAATGACTTATTGGCTTTCATTGAGCGCATATCCTATATTCCCTGGCTGTTGGCAGTCAACATTTTTGATTGACCCCAAATATTTCGGATAGTTGTTTGGTTGATGTTCTCTTAAAGGGGCTGACACCAACCAGTTTCATTAGTAAGTACGTATATGGAATTGTTTATAGGTGCACCATCATTAATTATCAATTATTGAAGTATATTTATGCGCACGCACACACACACATATATATATATAACATTTATAGACATGTATAGCACGAGGCCTCCAACAATTATAAGCTGACTTCTGGCTGTTCTAAGTAGGCTTATCTACAATGTGTTTTGGATGAACAAGGGAACACTTTTCGACATAATTAGCTATGCTCAATATTCTAAACATGTAGACGAGAAGGGTATTTGACAATTTACATGACAGCCTTGTGGCTGAGAACAACCTATAGGTCATGTAACTATTATAGAATAGAAACTGCGTATTGAAAGACAATGGTTTCGATTCGTACATGTACAATAATTACATATATTATTCACCCGTTGAGCATGATGCACGTTCCGTTGTCGATTCCTCAGAGAGCAAGAGTCTGAAAGTTACCAGCACTTTAGGGCTGGCTATACTTGAGGACGGGATCGTAAAGTCACATGAATGGTCAAACAAACCTAGCTTTAGACTGAAGTATTGCGATGCAAAATCATTTTGTAGCGATGAGTTATTGTTATGAAAGGCATTGTTGGGGAACAACAGCACCTCTCTTGGTCATGAATTTGGTCGTCACGAACTATATGGAGGATTCTTAAAATGAGGGACCCCCCAAAATGGTTGGTTTACTACTATTAATTTCTAGCGCTGGATGATTCAGTGGTCCCCTATTTTGGGAAACACCTATGTTGTCTTCTTTTGCATTAAGTTTGGGGGCAAGACGTATGCAATGCCACGGTACACTGTGATCATCCTGGCGTGGGCTGTCACACTTGACGCTCCATGAACTGAAATGAACGTGGTTTTTAGTAGTTCGCTGCCGGTTTTCAGCTGGGTTTGCAGCATTTTTGGGTGAATCGCCTATGACCTAGGAGAAAGCAGCATGTTGTAGAGAAAGCCAGTATGACAAGCCAGCAAACCAGCAAGCTCAGCATGGTCTGTTGAGTGTCTAACACACCAACGTCAAAGAAAGCGCCCGGAAAGCCGGTATGACAAGCCATTGACAAAGCATTCATGAACCGACAAGTCCTCTTCTTTTCATCCACCGGGAAATATCTCCAGCTTGGGCAGGAATCACAGGAAAATATCTCCAGCTCACCATGCAGAAGCACCATCCACAGATGGCCGGCCATTCTTCTACAGGGAACCCCCATGCGACTATCCTGATGATCATTTTAGCAACCATGAGCAACTGGTCAATCAACGGGGTGAATAGCATCCGACTGATGATTCCGGTTATCCCTACCTGTTTCGCAACCCCAGTTTCTTTGCAAATCAGCGAGTGTGTCACCTTCCCACCTTCTCGGACCGAAGCTTATAGAGGCTCACAGAAGCAGCACATGAAGCCAACAGCAAGCAGCAACAATCCGATCAGGAAAACGACATGGATATGGGATAGAGGCTTTATAATCTTGATAGCGCAAATGCTTATTTCCAATCCTTTTTGAATACACTTTACAGTAACTCGTGGATGTGGATATATCAATTGCAGCTATATGTAAGGCTAAGAAAAAAGCATCCAATAAAGATAGTACTGAATGATAAATTTACAAGCATAACTGTCAGATTCCTAGGATATCTCCACTAGCAGCAGAGCTGCCATAGTTCTCAGCAACACTCATAACCTCAGCCCACATTCGTCGTGTTGTGTCGTAGTGAACAGCTCCTGCTCTGGTTAGCGGTCACCAGGATCTGCAGGTTTAGGCCTTTCGAAGAAACCAACCACAACAAGGTCAACCAACAACAGGTAGTTCATCCGAGAACTCTGGGTGAAACCAACAAGGTCAACATGAAAATTCTATGCCAAAGCGCCACACTTCGCCAACAACAAATGCCTAACTCACCCAATTTTCGCACCACGGACCGCAACGGTTCCGAGTCGGTCTCCGGTTCAGTTGTCGCTTGCGCAGCGCAATTTTGTGCCATGTACACTGTCGGCCTCCGCTCGGCATTGCCCAGCGGTCGGAGACAGTTCACCTGGAAGAAGCCGGAGAATGGAACCAGAGGAGGGGAGGCTCACCAGGTGCTGGTTGGTCATGGCTTGGTGATGGCTAATGATGGTTGGTGATGGTTGGTATATGCTTGGTGGTTGACCCTGAAGTCTCTAAGGGGTGGCTTACCCTGAAAGTGAGAGGACGTTGTCAAGTGATCTCCAGCTTGATGAGCGGCAGCCTACGCTCAGCACCGATCCTTTCGCCCAGCTATGCGGCTCACTGGCGTGGGAACCATGAAACTCCTCAAATTGTGTGTTAAACTCTGTGTAAGTATAAAGTTTGTAAAGTTTACCCTTCACTGATCAGTAATTATCATTTACCCTCATTCCATACGATTTACAACCATTATGAGTTGGAAGTTCATTAATTATTAGCCCATGATTTATCATAATTCAGCCTATATTACTGTAGGATTGGGATTGGGGCTAATATATGCTGATTAATTATTAGTTATTAGCTATCACTACTACCTTCATTATCAGTTTATTTTCATCCCAATCCCCATGCTTTTTATCACCTTTGTTGGTTGATCATATCACCATCATCCCATGCCTAAGCATGGCTGCCATGCCAGGGTTCATCGCGTCACCCTCTCAGGAGAAAATGACATACAGGAAGTCAACCAGATGGAGGAGGAGGAGGAAGTACCTGATCTAGGCCACTTTCGCCGGAAAAGCAGCCGGATGCCCACAGGAACTGAACAAATGGCTGTGGCGGCTGTGGGTCAGTTCACCCTGTACCCCTTGTATACCATCATTAACCATTGGTTTCCAACTATGATTGTAGGTGATATTGGTGATCATCCCCCATTATTGAGGGCTAATATTGACCCATATCCACATGTGAGTTGGTTGGTTGGTTGTCGATAGATACTATATCCCTCGGATGGTTGACCATGAGCATGTGTCCCAGCAACGAGTAGTACGGCTGTTTGGAACTCGACGCGAGAGGGACGAGCTGGGTCAACTCGGTGTGCACGGCCGGATCCAGCTGCGCAATTGGGAGAACTGAACCGGTTGTGTCCTACTGTTGATGGAGGAAATCCTGCACCAGCTGGTTGGTTGTTTATCCCATGATTTATAAGGTTTAATCATCCGAGGTGGTGCAGGATTTCCTCCATCAACAGTATCACTATCCCTTCACTGATGGACAACCAAGGTTCATCCCAAAGCATGCTGAAGATGGGATAAGCTTCACCGCAAGTTCTTGGCGGCTTCCAAGATGATCGTGGGGCCGGGATGGGAGTGAATTCATGGACTCAACAAAATACCAGTAAAAACAGCAAGTTGCAAAAAGTTGCGCAATCATGCTCATAACTACCATTGATATACATGACGGTGAAGCGTAAACACACTGGTTGTGGGTGTCAACTAGCATTTCATAGTTACTGCATTATGTAAGTAGCTTCACCGTTTGAATTTGGGCATGTTTTCAGGCCAGGGGGTGTACCTAATCTATCGTTCGCCAGAGCCGTCATTAATACTGATCAAAGCATAATCAATCATGATCATTGTTCATTCATCAAGGACGAGTGATGCTTCACGATTAGTGCTTAACAATAAATCATTAGGTAATGATCCACCAAGTATTTTGATGAATGATCATAGTGAATCATCAATCATTCACCACAGACTTGCATAAATCATGAATCATTCATCATTCACAAACCATTCACCTATTGTCATTCATTCATCATACATCATTCACCTCAGTTGATCATAAATCATCAATCCTAAATCATTCATTCATGAATTCACCAGTTGCCATTCAATCACCGTTCATCACAAATCATTCATCAATCCTAAATCATTCATTGATCATATAATCATTCACGAATCATCAAACATTCACCAATCCTACAAGGTGGCCCCCCCCCTAGTCGAACTTGGTTTAGAAGGCCATTTGACAAGCTAGTTATATCTACCATTTGCCTAATAGTTACCCTAGTTATAACCCAACGACGAAAGCTGGTGAACGGGGCCCACTTGCTAATAAATCAGAAGGATGATAGCCCTAAATAACCTTGTTAAATACTTATTATTTCTTATTATCTAAGTCTAAGACAATTATCCATTTATAACTTCTATATTAACCTAATGACTATCCATTAGATAATAGTCTTAGATCCATCATAACCTTGTTAAACACTTATTATATCTTTATTATCTAAGCACTTATCACTAAATACATGGATTAATCCTTAAAAATCCATCGATAAATTATCCAAGCAGATCCATTGATTACCTTTTTTACTCGAAAAAATCCGAAAAAACACGAAAAAAAAAACGAAAAAAATAAAAAAATCCCACTGATCCCACCTTCAGCTTCCTGGCTCCACCCGCGGTGCCAGGGCACTGGAGCCGCTTCCATCCGCTGCCGCGGGGCGCCAAAGCCTTGGCCGAGAACGCCGTGGAATCGGTGAAGCTCCTGGCGCAGGAGGTGACGCCATGGCACGGGCCATGGGAAGGAAGGGAAGATCTAGCTCTGGGTCAAGCAGTTAACCAACCAACTGATGGTGGATTTCCACCAACAATACTAGGGAAAACAGTGGTTAATAGTAGGGGAACCAGGGGGACTAGGGGTGAACTGACCCATAGCCATCTGAGAATTTGGTTGGTTTTATGGTTGGTGTATGGCACATTTATATGGTATATGTCAGATGTTTGTTCATTTATATGTGTTTTATGCTTGGTGTATGGTTTCTGATTGGTCTTATGGTTTGTTGATGTATGTAGTTTATGGATTTATGGTTGGTTTAAAGATGGTTTAGATCTAGGTTTATGATTGGTTTATGATTGGTTTACGGTTTGTCTGTGGTTGATATTGAGGTTTATTGGCTCATTGAATAAGATGGTTGATATATGGTTGATATATGGTTGTTATATGCATGTTGATTTATAAATATGGTCTATCGATGGTTGACATGTCGTTGATATATGGTTGATATGTCGTTGATATATGGTTGATATGTGGCATACCGTTCTTCCAAATAGTGGAAACCCTTGAAATATGGATGGTTTGTTACTATCGATGGTGAATATTCGGTGATTTGGAGGGTACCCCTATTTTGAGAAACCAGCAAATAGCGACGTTCATGATACTGATTCAGGGGTTTGGAGGGGAGATAGGGAACGATAATAGAAAAGATCGTAACCGAGAACCACTGGGGGGAATATCATGGACAACGTGGATGATAGAGGCAAATGCTCTCAAGAGTAGTTATTCACGGTGGATCCAGTGGTGAGAAAGCCACCAATTTTCACCAATTGTTGATTAAAGCAATAGGCCGGTCGCCGTGTCACAGCACGATCTGACATGGGACAATGCCATCAGGAAAAGCGTTTGGTTGATCTGGGTTCTATTGGTTCATTGCCTATATGGTGAATAATGGTTACTCAAGGTTCTGAGTATATAACGGTTGATTGCGGCTGATTTGGGATGATGAACAATGGTTCGCACTCGTTGGTGAACCAGGGGTCGGCTGGAAAGATTGGCCCAAGGCAGTGTATGGCAAACATCAAAGATAACCAACTTGACATGCAGACACCACGGTGAAGTTCGTTGGTTGTGAATAGCACCAATGGTTGATATTGCTTGACCGAGATGGGGGTGGTTATGGTGGGTATTGCGGCGAGCCTCATGTTGACACTTCATTTTGGTGGGATTTAGTGGGTACATTATGTGGGTATAGTTCATGACCGACCTTCCAAAAAATGTGATTTACTGGACTAGTTTGGTGGCTTATCGGATTTTCACTAGGGGTACAGGTGAGCTTTTCCCAGGACCATGTAGGTTTTCCTTGGGTGAAAACTAGGATATCTAGGCTTGGTTTGCGGGCATAGTCACCTCGTCCATAACCTACCACTAGGTGGGCCCCCTTGGTTAGCTAACTTGGGTTATAACTAGGGTAACTGCCAGTTATGGTAGTTATACCTTTACTTAAATGGCTTATTAATCAACTTATAACTAGGGGGGGCCACCTTGTACCTACTAGGATGAAGCATCAAAAGTCATGATGCTTGATGTCCAGGCCCTGATCGTCGACGATGCCAAAGCCTACGCCATGGCAGAGAATGGCCCGGCGGAATATCTTGTGGACCGCGGGTGCGGCATGGGCTGCACTGGGAAGTTCCCCAAGAAATCAACCGGTGCCTTCATGCCCAGGAGATGTACGATGGTTGACTCCTGTGTCATAGCACCTGTATGGTGAAAATAAGGGTTTTGCCTGATGGGTCAATACGTTATGAAACTGTTGTCAAACAATATCAATTATTCATCAACATCAACACATTGTACCTATCGACTATGTTAGGAGCCACAAACCATGATGAACACTACTGAATGTTGGTTGACAAGCATGAGTTTTCGCACGCATTTGGTCAATGGTGAAGGATTTGCATTCCATGTCATGTGAAAGCTTGTGAACAGACCAGGCTATTTGGGGGGAACATCGTTGCCGGACTTTGTTGTTGCTGCTGCTGTTGTTGTTGTCGTTGTCGTCGTTGTTGTGGTTGTCGCCGTTTGGCATAAATCCCAAATATTACAAATTTCAGTCTCCATGAACAGTTGCATCATCAATCATGATTGTTGGTTGGATTTGGTTGGTACTCGTAATACCACCTTTGGTAATATTTGAACTCCCTTTGGGTACGAAATGAGAGGACTTGTGTGAGCTTTGGTTCATGCCCGCTCTCTCAAGCTTCAGGGCCTCGCCCGCCACTGCTTGAGCACTTGCCACATACACAAACGTTATTATAAGTAATTGATAAAAACACTGATTTTATAGATATGAGATGCTGGAAGGAGCACTTTGTGTTTGTAATTCCTGCAGTTGCCGGGCAGTCACCGGTGGTCATTTGACAATGCATAGTTGAATTGGATAATTAATCATTTCATATCAATTCATGCAAAGCAATGTTATATGTAGTGACTTGGAGCATGACTCACCTGACATCATCCATGCATTGAGAGAATCACTGAGGTCAGGAGAGCACGCCCAGGGAATCAGGAATGATCTCTTGGTTTTGTTTGAGCTGGCATCGAGTACATGCATTGTCTGTGCGGTTGCAGATGCCATTAGCACAAGCGAAACCTTCCTCGCTCCAAGTCTAGCTCGCGTAACAGAAGTAGATGAGTGTGTTCTCGAAGCGCTCGGCAATGCCAGCTCAGTTTTCGCTGGCTTTCTCAGAAAGACTGACCGATGGATGCTAGAACGGCGAGGGAGTTCGCTTAAAATCTGTAGGATCCATCGTCAGAGAGCGTGGGCCAACCCAGAAGGGATATACAATCATCCAGATGGGTTCACGAAGAAGCATTAGGAAAACAATTAAGAATTCAGATCTTGGCATCTCCCAGATCTTGGCAGAGCACAGGGCATTCAGATCCATGATTTCTTCAGCAGG
>VSDK01029877.1:1031238-1097489 GCA_009767595.1 Symbiodinium kawagutii
GGATTCAGTTGCTGTAGAGCATCACGCAGTGTGATGGTTGGATGGGGGTGCGAACAGGGATTTAGTTGCTGTAGAGCATCACGCAGTGTGATGGTTGGATGGGGGTGCGAACAGGGATTTTGTTGCTGCAGAGCATCACGCAGTGTGAATTATTTATCAATAAACAATTTTTTGTGCTTGTTAGTGCAAATCATTAATTGTAATTATAAACGTAGTTACTTGTAAAAAAATCCCAAAAATAGAGTCTAGTAAATTACCCTCCCCAAAAATTAGAGTCTATTTTCTTGTTTAATAAATTTTCTTAACACAGTTATCGACCGTACAGCTTTACTGGTTATAACCATCAAGAATGGTTAGGGGGTAATCTTTAAGCATCAATGAATGGTTAAACAAACACTGGTTGGTAGTTTGATAAGGTAATCATGACCTCTCTAAGTTCACCCCTATCTGAAAAGACTAATAGGTAGGGAACCGATGGTTGTGCTGTAAACAATGATGGTCCTGAGATCAGTATGTTTAGTTGTCTGTGACTGACCCGTTGTAACCAGTTGTTAACTATGTATGTGATGGGTTTGCTGATGCAAAGCTGCGAACACATATCCAAGTGGCGAATGGTTCCGATCATGGAAAATTGCCATTATTGCAAATGATGCCCGCAACACCATGGTGAGTGTAGCTAGCAACCATTCCATGATTGACTACTTGGATGTGCAGCTGGGGTAATAACCATGGTTGTAAGGGCCGTAAGGTGGCTTATAACCCTAGAACTCATGGTTTGTGACTACTAAGTGGGGGTGCACATCCAAGTAGGGACCCTAAATATATTGGTGATTCTCAAAATCGGGGATCCTCCAGTTCTCGTCCCTTGAATCCATTAGTAACCATTTATAGTATTTGATGTGATGGGGTTTGTAATGAACCAATCACTAGCTATCGATGCTTAGCACAAGGCTTCACTAAGCATGCCGGTGGAACAGCCGCTCCGGTGGCGCCTTTTTGAGCGGTCACAGAATCAATCAGCAGCCAAGAATGGCAACTATGATGGGATTGGACTTGGTGGGTTGCAGCCACACACAATGATAGGTTTTTTAACTATCAAACCCTACCATAGGTACTCTGATATAGTTAATTAACTATGAATTAACACTGATATTACTGTGATAGGTTTTTTAGTTATCATAGTACAATCCTAGGTCAATTAGGGTAAAACCATCTCAAAGCCTAGGGTATTTTGCACACTAGGCAATTGTTTTTGATCAAATTCAAATTAGGTACAGTTATAGGGCAACCACCAGGCTATGGTATAAGTGGTGGTGCAAACATAAATGTTGATATACCCTTGTGAAACGGCGAATCGAAACCAACGAATCTACTGTTGTTGGCATCACTTTGATGGTATGTAGCCTCCCCCATTTTGTGCTTTGCGTCATTGAAGGGCATACATCCACAGATATCGCTACATCTTTTGATATGAACAGTTCTCCTACAAGAATAATATTTTTTTCCCCACCTGTCAGGTGAGGGTTGTTAGATTTTATCAGAGCTGACTCCTTCTCCTCCTCCTCCTCCTTCTTCTCCTCCTCGTCCTCCTCCTCCTCCTCGCCGGACCTCAACTACGACCATGCACGACTAGTGGTCGCTGCCGGACCTCAACCACGACCATGCACGACTAGTGGTCGCTGCCGGACCTCAACCACGACCATCGCCGGACCTCAACCACGACCATGCCCGCCTGTGGGTCCCTGCCGGACCTCAACCACCACCATCCGCGGCCAGTGGTCGCTGCCGGACCTCAACCACGACCATGCACGCCCAGTGGTCGCTGCCGGACCTAACCCGCGAGGAAAGAACGTCAGAAAGAATGTCCAAAGAAATGTGAGGATAGAGTGTCAGAAAGAATGTCAGAAAGAATGCCAGAAAGAATGCCAAGAGAGATGCCAAAAAGAACGTCAGAAGATATGTCAGATAGAATGTCAAAAGAAATGCCAGGATAGAATGTCAGAAGAAATGTCAGAAGACATGTCACAAAGAATGTCAGAAGATATGTCAGAGAGAATGTCAAAAGATATGCCAGAAAGAATGTCAGAGAGAATGTCAGAAGATATGTCAGAAAGAATGTCAGAAGAGATGTCAGAAGATATGTCAGAAAGAATGTCAGAGAGAATGTCAGAAGATATGCCAGAAAGAATGTCAGAGAGAATGTCAGAAGATATGTCAGAAGACATGTCAGAAAGAATGTCAGAAGATATGTCAGAGAGAATGTCAAAAGAAATGTCAGGAAAGAATGTCAGAAGATATGTCAGAAAGAATGTCAGAAGAGATGTCAGAAAGAATGTCAGAAAGAATGTCAGAAAGAATGTTTGACTAGAAAGTTGTCAGAAAGAACGTCAGAAGATGTGCCAGAAAGGATGTCAGAAAGAATGCCAAAAGGTATGCCAGAGAGAATGTCAGAAGATATGTCAGAAAGAATGTCAGAAGATATGCCGGAGAGAATGCCAGAAAGAATGTCATTCTAAATGTCGGAGAGAATGTCAGACCAAAGTGGAGTCAGCAAGCGGTGTTGAAATGACATGGTGGGGATCACTCGAAGTAAAGTAATTGGATTGCCACCTTTGTGGATATGCTCCTTTGTACGTAGAAATATGTAGATGTTTGTAGATCTGATGTAAAATAGATATGTACAGGTATTTGATAACATATGGTCGCATTCATAGATATATGGTTGCACATGTGTGAGTGTAGATTCCTTTGCCACATATTTACAAATGTTGTTTTTTTGTGTGCTCAGGGTTAGAACTCAGTTGGAACCCGCCTTGTACAGTCATATCCCACTTATACTCCCCAACTACGCACCAAAGCAGGGTTCTCCCCAACTACCATGCACTGGTATCACTGGGATACAACTACTTGGATTATCATCCCACTTAGCAACTGGTTCGTAAGCACGATTAGTCACTACCTTCAGGGGGATATATCATTGATGAAGAGGTTACTCATCAGTTACTAAGTGGGATGATCATCCAAGTGCCCACTAACTACCCGCCAACTACACCACCCACCTGTTCAGGCGCACAAGAATGAAGCAGAAGATCCCAAGGAACCCGGGGGCCCTGGCAACTCAGGGGCCGGTTGTTTGATCTAGAATGGGATAGCCATGGACTACAAGGTTAATGACTTCAATTGATACTGGTTGGTAAATAACACTTGTTAACCTTGTTCTGGAAATGTGGTTTTCAATGGGATATCAATTGTTTAATGGGATAGCTAAACAATTCTGGCAAATGAGTTCACACTGTTTGATACTGGTTGGTAACTGGAAGGTTAATTACGTGAAATTGTGGCGAATCAACGAGGCTTTATGATTAGTGGCAAGTAATGGTGGTTCACATTGGTTGATACTGGTTGAAAGCCACCTGTGGCAAACCAGGGTTGCTACGGTCATTGTTTGTTTCTTTTCCAAGGCTGTCCTTACAGGAACCCGAAACTGTGCTAAGGTTCGCAGGATGGGTTATAACTGGAGGCTGGAGGTATTAATATTTAGGAAGCACCAATTTGCCGCTTTCAAGTTTGCAATTATTTGGTTCGTTAAAATGGAGGTACCCCCGAATCATCAATTATTCATCATTTAATGTAAGTAATACCCCAACCATAACTCGGGGGTACCCCAAAATTGAAAAACACCCCTATTGGTCTTGCTGTTGGCTATTATCCCCCATTATGATCCATTATAATCCCTATAAAGAGCATATATAACCATATAAAGCCTGATTTTTGGGTGCCCAAAACAACTCAGGACCAGGCTGGATGGCCACTACGGTTGGAGTTTGGTTTGTGCTGCTTACCCTCTAGTAAACTAACCAGGCAATGGAAAATCCATCCATTTTACTTTACCGGAGGGTAAGTTAGCAATCAACGATGCTATCTTTGGATACAAAGTACAGCATATTCATCGGGTGGTGAATACAAGGTGGGCCCCCAGAAGTTATAAATTTGGTTGCCCCTATACCTGGAAGGTAACCCTCCCTAATGTAGCTACAAACCAACAGAAGTGGTTGGGGGCCCACCTTGTAAGTGTTGCTCATCAACCATTCAGATGCTGTGGTTGGTGTCTCAGGCTGGGTTGGCCCTTCCAGTTTTAAGTTCCTGAAGATTCACCATGTAACAGTTGCTCAACAAAAATAATGTGACTGGGAGTTCCTGAACAGGGATCCAAGGGAAGGTATGGTGAGTTCATTGTGCGAGTTTATGATATTGTAGTTATACTACATATATTTACAATACATCTATTTGTATTTGAATATATATATGTATATATTTTGATATATAGTCATATCATAGTTCTACTTCCGCTAGCTTTCTAGATTTACCTAACCCAAGCTCACCATTCCTGGAAGGACCCGGTCCCACGACGTGCTAGGCGGATTTGCTAAAGCCCAGCGTCAGTGGCATTCGAGGCCGTACTGAGCCACTTGGGAGCAATAGGCCACCTGGAAGTGAACACCTCAACCTGCCAAGCCATGAAATGCCATGACTGTCTCACACCCCCGACGGGCCCCAACCAATCAAGCGTTGGTTTCTGGGCAGGTGACTTTCACCTGAGCACATGAGAGCATTTGCTGATCTTCACAAGTGGCACCAACTTCGGCGATAGTTTCAACAGGCAGAGCCACACCACTATCCAGTTGACCTTGGAAGTGCAAAATCTCACCGAGATCTCTTGGGTCTCGCTTGTGCTTCAATATTGCTTGAGGTTCTAAGAAGAGCATGGTTACAATTGTGTGGATGATCCTCAGGCAATCATGGATTGTTTCCTATGCCCTTGTAAGATCCTGGTTCCGAACAAGTGTTTTGGATGGGTGATTTCAGATCAGGTTTATTGCCAATGGCATGGAATTATTGCTGCGACAGAGCACTTACGGCGATCCAGGTGTCTACTTGATTCACAGGTTAAGAGGGATTTTTGCGGCATATTCACACCGCATGATGATGATCGTTTCTGGGCATAGAATCGATTGCTCCCCATCTGAACGTATTCGAACGGTGTGACTTGCTGAAGAGAAGTTATATAGTACCAGTATACCAGGTATACATATCAAGAAATAGATGTGCAAATAAATAAATGAAAAATAAATAGATTAATACTTTGCATAGATTAGGAACATCTCCACTATTTAAATTACTATAAATCATTTCCACCATTTATTCCTTCACTAGTTGTTGAGTTGTTGGGGTATAAGGAGCCTGTAGCTTGGGGGTCCTTGTCAAATCTCCAGGTTTCTTGAAGGCTGAAGTCTTCCACAGCCCTGGGTGGTCATGGGGCGTCGGTGAACGTCAACTCAGGGCCGTTCTCGAGCGACACTACGCGGGGGAGGAAGAGGAGGTGCGCAGCGCAGCGCTGCTGCGGCGACCCTGAAATGATGGGTTTCCAAGCCTGGGTGTTTAACACCCATGTTACCATAACTTGGTGGGTTACCAAATTGTTGGGTAAACATTTCATGGTACCCATCATGGGTGTTTCTCAAGCCAGTTTGGGAACCAACCAGCCAGCCAACCAGCAGCCAACCAACCAACCAACCAACCAACCAACCAACCAACCAACCAACCAACCAACCAACCAACCAACCAACCAACCAACCAACCAACCAATGGGATAGTAATGACAGCTGATGACCAACGGGGATAGTAACCAACCAATGGGATAGTAACCATTGGGCATAGTACCCAACCAATTTGATGTGAATCAACAATACCAACCAACCAGCCAACCCATGGTTTAACTAGCTGGTAGTTTCTCAAGCCAGTTTGGGAACCCCCAAGTTATGGATGGTTTATTACCATCAATGGTTTAATCGTCACTGATTCGGAGGGTCTCCTATTTTGAGAAACAATCAAATCATACCAGTCGTAGAAGTTCTGGTAAAAGAGCCTTATCACAAAAATACCATTTATATTCACGACGGATTTATCAAAATGATCTAAGATCAATATCATACCGTTTACGTTCATTTCATTTGTGAACTAGTCGTTTACGGTACGGTTCCATGGAATGATACGAATTTAGACGTCACGACTCTGCCATGATTCGTGACGTAACCCAACAACTGTGGTGACAGGCCCAGATGAAGGGGGGAAATTCCCCACGGGGAAACGGGAGTCACCGGATATCCATATCCAGAAGCCGCCGATACTTCATGTTGGAGATGTAGGGTCAGGTTAGGGTCGTTTACAAATATGGAGCTTTCATTTATAAACACACATCAATTATTGTTTTGGTCAAAAACTGCCAATTTGCAAAAGAAGGAATCATCCTCAGATTCCTGGGGTCCTGGTCAACTATTTGTTCACATTGCTGACGCATACATGCATCTCACGTATTACATATACATACAGTACACTAATAATACATCAAACATGACATAACGCGTAGACATTGAAAATTCATGATTGCATTGGGATTCGGGTTTACACAACTGCACATACAGATGCGTATATATAGATATTTGTGTACACTCACAGTCACACACGTACTTACATCGACATTGTGTTTGAAGTATTACACATATCCTTCATTTGAACAATTTATACACATAAGATGTATGATACATGTTTGCGTGCATAGATATGTTTTTTTAATGTATTAATTATAATATACAGGATGCACATGTACATATATAATCATATTTGTACAGTATACATCTACAGTGCTACACTCAGATGTGTGTAATGCAATAACCACTCAAAATTGTGTATTAATGAAACTATCAATGGTTGATGAATAAACGTAATTTCGTAGCTCGTAGTAAACGTTTATGCATAAATGATTAATGATTTAGTGATTATGTTAATGATTAACGTAGAAAACCCCGTGTGTGTGTAATGTAATAACCCCCCACAAATTATCTATTAATGAAATGATTGATCATCAATATGAATCCATTATGCATAAACCCCCGCATGTCCACGTAGCTCAGCGGCTCTGCCATTTTCATGTCGTGGCTCCAGGCGCCCGATCACTACCAAGTGTCGGGGGCCTCGTGACACAGCGAGCCATTGACTGTCCTGGAGATGGGCTGGATCCATTGGGCGACCGGGTCAACGTTACCAACGACGATGGTGAAGCCCAGCTGGTGAAGGGTGGAAAATGGTGGATAATAACAATAGGGGATGATAATGGTTAATGGTTAATCATGGTTGATTATGGGACAACAGTAGTAAATGATGGTACGCCAAGGGTACGCTGGGTGAACTAACCCATGACATCTTAGCAGATTGGCCCCATGTTCGCTTAGAGCGAAATTGCTGCTGGGGCAACCTGTTGCACTGGTTCAACGGCCGTTGATCAACGATCAATCACCATGAATGGTTCATTCACTGATGGCACTTGAACCATTGAAGCACCATTGACAACCACTGACATTCAGCACCTGAAGCAATCATGACCATTGAATGTCAATCACTGATTGCGCTTTGTACATTCTCAGCGCTCAGCCCCAAACCACCAAGTTCAGTGCCACTGCTATCAAGCCTGCACCGTTACGATATGATCGTCTCCTTAATGGCGCCCTTCAGATGTTATTCAACAGAAATTAGGCACGTGCTGGAGTTCGATTTGGTGATATGTCTTGCCTAACGATGATGACTAAGGAGTAGACTTAGTGGATTTGTTTCCATTTGTTTGTTTTTTCCTTTTTTTTATCAAATTTGTTGATTTCTAATCTACTACGTAGACAAGGTCAACAATGGTGAACCATGGTCAATACCATCCACCAGCTCTAGATCATGGTGGCTCTTCAGAGCTCGGGTCTTAGGTCAGAAAATATTGAGGGCATCCTCAGTGGTGGGTACTAATTGGTGAATATGTGAGAAATAGCCAAATTATAAAGCAACCACTCACACCAAACCTCGGTTGATACACCAAACCTTTCACCAACTGCTTCTAGGTTGCACAAGCATCAAGTGGTTCAACTAGAGTTGGCAGCTACTTTGACCACACTAGTTCAACTAGTTGATATTTACTTATACTCATAGCCTAGTATATCATAGCCTCAAAACCTATAAGGTCTGGCCTCAGAACCTATCAGTTACAGGTTCTTCAACTGGCTGTGGGTCAAAACCCCGTACCCCTGGTTCCCCTATCATTAAACCATTGGTTTCCTTGTGATTGTTGGTCATCAACCTCCATTATTGGTTGGTAATATTGACCCATAGCCATATATAGCTGGTATATATCCCTATAGTTGCTAGTTGTTCTCCCCTATTATTAACCATTAACCAGCTATAGGTAACCCTTGGTTGGTTATTTTCCACCATGTTTGTTGGTTAACTGCTTGACCCAGCTCGCCAACTGGTTCATCAACCGTCGCTATCAACCCTCAACCGTTGCCGCTCTGCCGGCGAGTAACGAGGCTGGGTGTGCCACGTCATGCTTCTGTCGAGGAGATCCAACAGGTCTGGCGGGTTGTCCCATGGTGACTGGCAGTGGGGGTAGCAGGGGTAGGCAAAGTCACAAATGGCTATGGGTCATTATTAACCAACAAACATGGTTAGTAATAGGGGATAATAAGCAACAATAGTAGTGGATATACCAGCTATATATGGCTATGGGTCATTATTAACCAGCAATGATGGGGGATGATAACCAACCATTTTATAGGGAAAACTATGGGTAATGATAGGGGAACCAAATGGTGGTTTCTCAAAATAGGGGGGGCCAAAGCTATGATTGGTTTATTACTATAAATGATTAATAGTGGATGATTTAGGGGTACCCCTATGGCTTGAGAAACACCCAAATGGCTATGGATCAATATCAACCAGCCAATAATGGGGGATAATAACCACTAATGATAAGGAAAACAATGGTGAATGATGGGGAACCAGGGGTACAGGGTTTTGACCCTCTGCCAAATGGTTATGGATCAACATCAACCAGCCAATAATGGCCTATAACAACCAAGCAATAGTGGGGAAAGAATGGTGAATAGTGGGGGAACCAGGGGTAGCAGGGTTACACGTTGGTGAACTAACATGGCTGGCTGGCAAATCCACCAGCTAAATGGATGATTTCCCAGGGTTTTCCTAACAAAAGGGTGGAGTTTCCGTTAGCCAAACTGGCTATGGGTCCAAATGTTCAGGCAGATGGTTCCAAGCTTGCGCAAAACATTGACATTCCAACATCTTACCTGTCATTGTCAGTACCGCTGGTTGAGGATATCCCTTTTGGATGAGAGGACTACCCGAACTCTTCTTAATCGGTATCGGAATTGTGCACACAGAGCTTGGCAAAGTAAGGCTGGTAAGTCATGATGGCTCACAAGCTGGAACCTGGTACATAAGGCCTCTTTGAGACATTTCTTTGAGGTATGGCCATTGCTCGGCACTCACGTGACAATCCTTGCTCACACTCCTCTGGGGGTCGCGGCAGGGCAGCTACAGACTTGGCCGGCTATGGGTCAATATCAACAAACATGGTGGAAAATAGCCAACAACAACAGTGGGAAAACAATGGTTAAACAATGGGGGAACCAGGGGTACAGGGTTTTCACCCACAGCCAACTCATGAATGACTGGTTGAATAAATAGTGAAAATCGTTGGCATAGTTAATATGATGGTTTCATCATGAAATGAGCTACGGTTTTTTTTGACAGCCTCAAATTCATATATAAAAAGGGAACTAAAAATTGATCACGTAGGCAGTTCTCATTGGTGAGAAGGAGATGCGTAGGCTTGCGTAGGCATTCTGCGCAGGCAAATTCGCGTAGGCATCTCGCGTAGGCAACATGATGGTATATATTGCAACTTTGATTGGTCTCGCGTAGGCGCCGCGTAGGCAACCTTTTCACACCTACCATCCGCGTAGGCAAACCCCCTAGTAAAACTACATCGCGTAGGCACCGCGTAGGCATTTCGCGTTGGTGTCGCTTTTTAAACATCCAACAAAAACCACGGCTCAAATGATTCGGATGTAAATGTGTATTGGGTCCTATGCTTAGTGATGATTATTACTCTGGGTACTTCCAAACTGACGATGGTTGACAACAACCATTGCACAGTGTCGAGAACTGGTTCGAAAACCCTTATCATGTGTTGTATCTATCTCGCCTTGCGTGGCTTTCTATTTACTTGAGCCCAACTGAACAAACCAAAAGGTGATTGGTTTCTCAGCAAAAAGATGTAGGGGAGTTCATGCTACAGCCTTTTGACTGGATTTGATTATACACTGTTCACCCCGGATGAAGCTAAACCACAGGTTGATTCATTGGGCGGAGATACCGTTGTAGTGTGAAACCAGTCGGCGAACTCGGGGGAGAACCCCTACGAATCAACCAGGTGTTTAGTTTATAAATCAACAGTACCGAGATGAAACTTCACGTACTGTTGCATCTACGTTGATTTATAAATTAGACACCTGGTTGAAGTAGGTGGAGCTCATAGGTGGTACTCCAAGTGGAGCTTTTTCACCACAGAATGATTTCCACCTATGCATTCCTTTGCGCAACTGCGTGTACTTCACATAGGCCGCTTCAGCTGGTCCACGGTTGTGGCTTCAAATTCAATAGTCGTGCTGCAAAACTGTGGCATTGATCCAGAGCTCAATACCAGTGTGACTATCATTGCTGCTGAGAAAGGGAGAACACTAGATATAAACCCACCTGTTGTTTCCTTTTATTACCTTTGGGTATCATTGCTGATGAGATCTAACAAATTCTTCCATGCCCAAAGGCATGTGGCATCACCAGCCTTGGCAGATCAGCCTTGGCAGTGCTCAGGCCTACCGTGCGTTGTCCAAGCGCCCTCCTCAGCGCAGGTGTCAGATGGATACAGGCGTTACTACTAGTTCTCCATGACCGTGCCCTACAACCAATGACACTAATATTGATTGATGAAGATTGCTAGTTTCTTCACATCTCAAGTATTTCTCAAGTTTTTTCGCCATTAAGCCCTCGGCAGTAGCTTGGCAGTAGCTATGTTACACGCATGACATGATGTTAAGTTCACAGGCAACATCCCTGGATTCAAGAGTGATCATGCTATATTTACCTTCTGAACCTTCTCGTAAACTAACATGGCAATGGAAAATCCACAATTTTGTAAGGAAAACCAAAGGAAAGCAACCAATTATGGTGGATTTCCCATTGCTATGCTAGCGTACCTGAGGGAATCGTGAACAGCCACCACCAATCATGCACACTGCTGATGAATGGTGATGCATCGATGTGTTTCACGTTTGAAATTCATTCCCTTCATGGCTAGCCATGGCAGTGACACTGAAGCAGCGCTAGTCAACCACTGAACACAGTTGTCAGGAAACGACCAATCAACCCACGGGTTGGGTTGATTCTTAACAGAGTATTCCAAATCTAAGTGGTTTGTGGCTCGGTGGTGTGCAACAACTTAAGTGGTCAATGGATATTGGTGTTTCTGGGAAAGGGGGAACCCAAAAATGGTGGGTTTACTGTAAATAGCTAATAAGCTGGACGATTTAGGGGTTCCCCCTTTGAATTAAGAAACCACCTTTTGGATGTGCCAAAATTGGGCAACCAAAAACCCACCCAAAAAATGATAATTTTATTAGGCAACCATGGGTTTTGTGGGGCACCCCTGTGACTTAAGAAACCCCCACATGTGTGTGTTTCTCAAAATAGGGTTTCCACCAAATTACTAATTACTTTAAGTTTGGCTGAAAAGTTGTGTCTTGAGTTGGACACATGGCCAACGCGGCACGCGCGGTGGTCGAATCGCTGATGGATGCGCAGCTCGCCGGCGATGCTCTGTTTCCTGAACACACGGACAGAGCCTGGCCGATGGACTCCGAGCTGTGGTGGACTTTGACCATGATCGGGATGCACATTCCCACCTTGGCCACTTTCACCAACGTGCTTTATGCCAGCATGGCGGCGGCGACCGGAGCTCATCTGACTCAAGATGACCGGTTCCGGGCCTCACCAGTGACACCGAGGCGACCAGGACATCCAGGCCATCAGCTATGAGGCTTGGATTGCCACACCCCACTTAGTCGAGTGGTGCACACAGCTCTCCATCCACGATGGTCTACAGGCCAATCGCCTCCTTGTGTTCTGGGAACAAATGGTGGTTTCTCAAAATAGGGGTACCCAAAAAATGGTTGCTTTATTGCTATAAATGACTATTAATGGATGATTTGGGGGTACCCCTATTTTGAGAAACACCCAAATATACGCCATGTCGCGCCGAATTCATGAATTCAAGATATTCAAGCCGAAGGCGTCAGGGTCAAAGTGCTGGTCCCAGTGATGGTCGAAATGATGCTGAACGAATGGTTCATTGATGGCTCATTGATGGCTCATTGATGGCTCATTGATGGGTCATTGATGATTGATCGAGTTTGAAGGTTTGTAGTAATAGACCAACCATGTGTTGGAACCCCTAGAAGAAACCCACATATTGGCCTTATTGTTGCTTACTATCCCCTATTATCAGCCATTACAATCCACATAAAACCTTGTAAGAATGTATTATCAACCAGTATATTAACAGCTTATCATTCAAATCCTGATTTCTTATTATCAACCAATTATATTATGCGGCAACCAATAAACTATATTCTCAAACATTATAGTATGACATATGGAAGCCAATCATTATCAACCATTAAAGACCACCATCAACCATTATTATCAGCCGTTGATTAGAAGTCATTAACCACCATTCATCAACCTCTATCAACCCCTATCACCATCATTCTCATGATGCTCATACTATATATTGTTGGTTGCCATATATCAAGAACCCCCCAGGACTGGTGAACTCCTGTGAACTCTCCCTCAACCTGTTGATAGTTCACCGCGGTGAGCGCACAAGGCCAACTCACAGAGCGGGGTACTTGGGATGATTCCCTGGTGAGTGATCGATTTTAGATGAAATATGGATCATTATGAGTAGTAAGATCCATATTAGAGAATGATATCTAAGATAAGATCTCATCTTATCTTAACATTAATGGTTAGAGAATCATTTCTAAGATAAGACTATCTATATCGTGAGAATAGATCAATGATCTATAAATTATGATCGTTACATTGATTGAAACACTAGAATAATCAGATAGCTATGTAGATTAGTGACCTAATCTAGTGTTTCAATCTGTTTTTTTTTAAGATGAGCATTTTGATTGTATACTTAGGTGGATAAACAGATTGAAACAGTTGTTGATGGACAACCATTCAGAACATGCTGCAAAAAAACAAATATAGAAACACCTTCCAACACCCATATCCATTGACCAACAACATGCCCTTACAGGCACATTACCTCATCACGTGAAGTTGTCCTTGGGTGTCTTGAGGTCTTTGGGTGCCTGAAGAATGTTGAAAGGGAGCAGCTTCACCAGATGAAGATGTCTAAGAGATGGTGGTGTCTCAAGCCATAGGGAACCCCCAACAACGGTTTGTTGGTTCCTACAAATGGTTTGTTGTCATTCATCATCATATCCCCATTGCTGTTGGTTCATGACGGTTCACCATCATTAACAATCCTCTAGCCATGATTACTAAAGATGATTGATAAACTGGATGATTTTGGGTGTCACCTGTGACTTGAGAAACAACGTGCGATGGTTGAGGGCATGGGATGTGATGAATCACCAGGTCTTGTCGGGGCCTGGGATCGTGCTGAGTTCAACCGCTGAGGTTGTACCATCCTGACCGACTGAAAAGCTCGGGAGGGATGTTGAGCCAGGCCTGATCGCGAGCTTGGCCCTAGGAATCAGTGGTTAGCGCAGAACTAGGTGGTTGATGGTTACTTTGTTGATTACCAATGATTTTGGATGATTCCTGATGGTTGATGGCTACTAAGTTGATGGGTTTATTGGTGTTTGATGGTTGCTAAGTTGATGGTCGATGAGTTCATGTCAATGCTTCAGCATGCCCAACTTGTTGGTGTTCAGCCATGTTTATTCAAAGATTTACATTCTCCTGAAAGTTCATAGTGCTGCAATTTCTTCATTGCAAGATTCAGCACACTACTAGCAATGCCACAAAGCATCCTTGGCATAATTTCATCACTTCATTACCACTAACTCTCGGCATTGCTTGAGCTTGGAAAGCACGGAGCCCCCTGGGGGTGCTATGGAAACGTTCCCGAGCACTGGAAAACAACGATCGCTGGGGGGACCCAAGGTTGAACAGATCCGTGGAACAGTGGAACAATCAATAGATTGTAACTTTTGATTCGAACAATAAATGATCTAGAACTAATAACTATAGTATTTTTGAAAAATGTAATGGCCAATGATTATAACCAAAATGCTTGATAATATTGGCTGACGGTGAAGAGCGGTTGGAGATGTCATCCTCCCAAGAAGTGTGATTGTTGTTCCTAAAATGTTCATTCGCCAACCGGCAAATAGGAATGACCACCAACCGACCTGCGTTTTTGTGCCAAATGCTGGTTGCGTGTTGGTGTTTCTTGGTCCCGTTTGGTGGCAATGATGAAATCCAGGGGCTTCCCTTTTGACCAGCGTGGCAACTGAGATTTACTGAGGTACTGTAAAACTTATCCATCAAGCAAGCTCGCGTTTGTTTTACCATGGCACTGGTAGGGTGCCGGGTGCCGGGTGCCAAGGGGCCCATGATCGCGTGCTGCGATCGGTCCACATCCATACCCTGAACCGATCAACAACCAACTACATTCATACCCTCAACTATCCCCGAAATGATCATGTAGTTGAGGTGGGTTGGTAGATACCCCCACCGGTTGCTTTCCTAGTGGTGCTATGTGGGTGTTTCTTAACATGGGGGTACCCCCAAATCATCCTTTATATGGATCATTTATAGTATTAATGAATAACAAACCATTGATTACACTTGGTATATCCCGTATTTTTGCTTATTATCCCCTTGTTAATAGCCAGTAGTAAGCGTAATGAACCACTATTAACCACCACTAAGAAACTCACACACAACAATGGTTGTCTTGTTGGTGAGTATCCCCTGTTATGAACCAGTCTTAATCATAGTAAAGCATAGAAAATCCCATAGTTTCCCTATTAAATCCCATGGTTTCCCTGTAAGATCGCATGGCTTCCCTACAAAAACCCCATGCTTTCCATATAAAAAACCCTCAAGCCATGGGCGCCACGCTGTGGTGCTTGCCCCATTCGTAGGCCGCCGCACAGCGCAGCCACGAGCAGCGCATGTCGGCGCTGAACGCGGCCAAGCGCACCCTGACGGACGCCAGGTCACGCACGAGATCCAGGGGGTGAAGTGATGACGGTGGTGAATGGCTGTTGGATGCGTTGATTCTGATCTGGATGGCTTTTACTCACTAACTTGCTGGTTTTTAGTATGATGGATTTACCATATAACCACTAAAAGTATATTTTTAGCAAGGGATCTATAAGCCACCAAGTGATGGATGATTCTGATGGTTGATCCGGATGGATGGTTCTGATGGATGAGTCTGGTGATTAATGAGGGTGGTCTAATGACTGTTTAATGCTTAGCTTAGTTTATGGCTGATGCCGATGCTGAATACTCATTTCAGCTGACCAATGGTTGTTCGTACAATGGTTGATACTTATGGCTGATGAACGGGAACGTATATCGAAAAAAAAACTTAGAGTTGACTAGTGGATGATCTACCAATCCCGGATGAAGATAAACCCCTGGTCGATTGATAACCACTGGCTTTCAAATGGTACCCCCCCAACTTTGAAACTTAGCTTCATTCAGGGTTCGTGAGTGTTCGTGGAATGATGCTTCGTTGATGAAGCATGGCCAGTCATTGCATGGTCGAGAATGATTTCGATCGCTTAAGGTTGGGATTGGAACATATCACAGTTGATAATGGATTTTGATACATGACAACATGATATCATTGTTCTTTCTGGTGCACGGAACTAGCATTGGCTGACATTGGGCAATGTTAGACTTATGGCTCAACATCATTAGCTTTAGTAGTTATGCCAACTATTTCTAGTCATTTCAGCCAGATCAATCAGTCAGATTGATGCTGAATGATGGCTCATTATCGTGAATACACTTGTGGGTCAGTATGTACTCTGTACCCCGACATTTTACATCCTCGAAATGACCAATCTAGTTTGGCCGCTGGGATGCTCATCACTTTATTTTCGATGAGTAAGGATTGACCCACAACCATATGGGTATGTGCCAAGATAGTGGTCCAAAAACAATGGTTTGTCAGTAAAATCATCATTTTTAGCTGGGTTATTGGTTACCGCTGGGCATTCGAATGTTTGACCCTCCAACGATCTCCGGCCACCAGACTTCGGCAAGCGTATGACAAGACCCTGCCAGAGGAGGAGGAGGCGCTGGGATCGACGCGGCCGGGAGGATTGGATGAAGGGATTGTTGAAGGTGAACCAGTGAGACCCCCCCAAACTTTGGCTTATAGGGTACCACCTTTGGTAGCTCAATGTCAAACTTATGAAACTTAGGCACTAGTGTAGCACTTGTGGTAGTTCAGTGGCGAATCTCAACCAACTTCTAACGTTTGGGAGACCCGCCTTGTTGGGATATAGTTATGAACCCAGCTGGGCAGATCAATGTCTACTTCGAACAAGGAGAACTGCATTTTCGGGTTTCTTAAGGTAGGGAACTCCCCTTAAAATGCTTGGTCTATTACTCGAAATGTCTAAGATTGGATGGGAACTGGGGGTCCCTTATGACTTGAGAAACACCCACATGAATCTTTGGTTTATTGGGGGATGCAACTCAGTAGCTGAGCATGGCTCCTGCGTGTTGGTCTTCCCCCTCAACCAGAGGTACAGTGATTCATCCCAGGGTAATATCATCAATTAATTAATTCATATTTCCAAGCCATATCCCGTACAAAGTACGTTGTGAATTCATAGTAGCAACACATTATGTTGTTCATTATTTGATTAGGACAGTTCTATCTTTGCAAACAACTCAACAAAGAGAGAAGCTGCATCCTTATGAATGACCCTCCTGTGTTTGATGTTGGATCACCAGCCATTTACGGTGAACATGGTGATGATGCAAGACTATGGATCTAGCATCAAGAATGAGTGGCCAACATTGACCCAACCGGTGCCAACTCTTCGCGCGCGTAGAGTTGTAGATGTTCGGAAATGGGTTTGTCTTTGGGCAATATGGTCACTATCTTGCACTGTTCGCATCATGTCCTATCTATCTATATATACATATATATATAGTTTAGGCAAAAATATATATATATATATATATATTTGTAGTTATGTTAATATTTATCTCTATTGTGTTTTTTGAGTCACGTAGATATACGCATATTTGAGATTATTGGAGCATATAGTCGATGGTATGTCTAATCTAGATTTACACAGCATATCTACAGCATATTTGGCGGTATATTTGTTTGACATAGCAGCACTGTAAACATACGAAGCTTGGCACACAGACACTTTTTGAGTTTGCACATCTGTACGTACCTACTCTTTATTCTGCTACATTCATGCATACATTACTACATACATATCATATACACACGGATAGGCATATAATTGCAGACGGATGGACAGATGGACTGACAGACGCACGGGTGCCGACAGGTGAAAACCCCTCATGGACAAATGTTTAAACACACATTGTAGGCAGGATAGTGGATTGATCAAGTAAAGAGGTAGGTATATAGATTAGATGGCGAAATAAAATAGATGTATGAAATCATTGATGGGCGGATTGTGGAAAAGCCCAACAAGATAGATAAATATTTTCCCGTGTACTCCTGTAAGCCCAAATGATTCTCATGTATTCAGACTTTACAGATGTGTCTCACACGTCCACACCTAATCGTAAATTGCACGTGTACATAACCTCAAAAAAACACAGACAAGTGCATATGTAAGACACTGAGAGATTTGGAAGCCAAATGACCTTGTTCAAATGTTGGACCACCCATCTCGTGGGTCAATTTATCCAAGTGGCAATTGAAATTCAAGGTGGATGTATCTACAGATGTGTTTTGTTGATTAATATTTGCAAATATACACATACATATACACATGTTGTTTATCATTGTTTCCGATAGTGGCAAAACACGCGTTTTTTCGTATACACCACATACTCCAAACAAACATAAATACGTCTTGTCATACAAGCACTAAAGAGTTGTATTGACCCAGAATCATTGACCCAAATGGATCCGAATGGCTAACAATGGGTCAAAACAACCCTGGTGTACCACCAATAATCATTGTTATCCCTATTATGGTTGCTTACCATCCCCCATAAAACTGATGGCTAAAGCCTTGACCCATAGCCATACATGGCTGTTTCTCAAAATAGGGATATCCCACTTATCATCCCCCACTTATCATCCCCTATTAATCAATGTATCAACACCAACGTTTCTTAAGAAACCAAACAGTTGGTTTTACAAAACCAGTTCATAGTACAAAACACGTATTCCAAAAACACAATAGTCTTAAGAATTGCCAACTAATTGTTAAACATTCTGGGTCAATGATGCACCTCAACCACTTGTGGCTCTAGGCGGAGACCCTGGAGGCTACAACTAAGGCCGCTGAGTGGACCGGGTAGAACGGAAGTGGCTCTGAATTGATGGTTAATTCATGGGTGATGAATGGTGAATTTGTGGTTCATTCGGGTGATTCACTGGGAATTGATGATGGTAGGTAGTGGATGCGGTGGTTAGTGGTAGAAATATGCTAATTCATGGCAATTCGGTAATTCATACAAATTGCATGGTGATTAGTATACCACCAAAGCACGAGTGGTAGTGGTAGAAATGCTCTTTATAGTTTATTTGGCAGTGGGTCAAAACCCTGTACCCCTGGTTCCCCTATCATTAACCATTAGTTTCCCTTATTGTTATTGGTAAATTCTCCATTAGTTGGTTGGTTAATATTGACCATAGCCATTTCTTGATTCCATTAATTCATTTTGAATTGATGCTGGCCAGTGGTCCATTCTACACACCACTAGGCACCGGCCGATCACACGAAGATCCAACTCATTCTCTCCGAAATGGTCTTGGGTGTGGCCTCAAAGCCACACAAGACATGATCCAACATGCTCACTGCATAGGTGGGTGGATTACAGCTATGAAGCGTTTTTGGGATTGGATTGATTTGGCACATACCTGTACCCACCAACAACTGAACTTTTAGCAGGGGACCTAGAAGCCACCAAGTTAGGTGGTCATTCTAGGATCACTTGATCAGGTGAGGTTCAACCTTCCTTTGTCCTGCCTTGTTGCAACCTATGAGAACTCCCTGCATCTTTACAGTTGAATGCTTCTGGGCCTTAATGAAGGGCTTGCGTGGTATTTGATTAACATAACCGCTAGGTATTCTATAGTGGGTTATTATGTTGGTCATACTACAACTGGTAGTCTTCACATACCAATAATCAACATATCATTTAACTATTGTCATACGTAGTATAACCAGCATACTGGAGTATGAAGCTGTCATGAAGAAGCAGTAATACAACGTAGTAGTAAAGCATCATTCAGTATGAGTGAACCATTATTCACAGCAGTCATCAGCCACCCTGAGCCATTTCTACCCATCATTCGCCACGGTTGACCATCATTGAACATTCCTTAATCATTGTCAAACGAAGCCATTAGCCGCGTTATTCCTCGAGCCATTGTCAAAGTTCACCGCCCATCATGGCCCATCATTCTAAGCGATTCTCGCCTATAGTCCAAGGCTGTCCCTACTGCTAGTGATGGGTTGTGAAATCATTCCGAACCATTCATTCCCATCATTGAGCAACCTTTGGCCCTCAAGATAAGCATCTTTCAACCCAACATTGACCAATCTTTAACCAACCATCAACCAACCATTAGCCCATCATTAAGCAGAAGTCTTCACATCGCGGTCGTCCGAACTGCCAGGAGTCAAGTGGCAAGTCGTCCCCCGAGGAGCGGAGACTGCGATGAAACAAGAAACGACCATGGGTCAATATTGATATAGATATATTGGTGAATCAATAAACTAGCGGGTATCAATATAGATTCTTATTATAAACCATGACAACATCAAGAATATTGGTGGTTACCATCCCCCATAATGATTGTGGTTTTCCATGAAACAAGAAAGGATCATCTTTTTCTGGGGGATGATAACTAACTGTGCCAGCTGTATGGCCAAGGGTCAATATTAACCAACCAATAATGGAGGATTGTAGCCACCAATGATGGGGAAAACTATGCTGAATGAAGCTGCACCAGGGGTGCAAGGTATTGACCCACAGCCAGACGTCAAAAGACCTTCTTTTTTAAAAACCGTTCATGGTAGGTTCATGATGGGTTGATCAGTTCATCATGGGTGAATGATATGGTTCATGGTATGACGGCTTAATTATGTATGGTTTATGATGGGTACATGGAAGGTTTATCACGGTTTAATGATGTATGGTTTATGATGGGTACATGGAAGGTTTATCACGGTTTAATGATGTATGGTTTATGATGGGTACATGGAAGGTTTATCACGGGTTAATGATGTATGGTTTATGATGGGTACATGGAAGGTTTATCATGGGTACATGGAAGGTTTATAATCACGTGGCCAGCCCCACCCAACTGGTTGAACAACGCGCAAAAATGATCACTCAGGATTGATGGTCGCAACGACATGGACTTCCTTGAGACAGTGATGGTTGATATCTCCACTGTCAAAGAAGCGCGTGGCAACAATATATCTCCATGGTTGATTTGACAGTAGCTGTTTAATATCATGTCAGAATGTGGCATAATATCAAACAGATGGTTAAATATCAACCTGACATGATGCTTGATCAGTGACCAAATGTCCAGAAATCACCAGAGGAACAGCACATGCTTCTGGTTGCCAAACCTGGCCATGGCTTGAACCAAAACACAGCCCGTGATCTCATCATAACCAGGAAAAGGTCTGCCTCTTGAACATGATGGACATGTAGTAAGGGCATAAAACCCGCAGAAACCAAGGCGGCCCCTGGTAACAAAGGCGGCCAAATGTGTCAGAACAGAGCGGCCAAAGCCGTGTAAAACGAAGGCAACCAATAGAATCATAGAACGAAAACAACAACGAAGGAGCATATACCAATAAAAGTAAGTAGGTTCCAATTGTAAATATACCTGGAACAAGCAAAATATACCAAAATAAATCAATGCAATAATTTTGTTCCAGGTTATTCTGGTGTTTGTCGCTCATATGATAGCAACAAACGTGCCTTAAACCGTCGCTTTGCATCATGCTGCGCGGCGCCAGGAGCAGTACGACTTCGACTTCATGGGGCCGGACAGGTCGCAGTCCCAGCCGTGCTGCTGATGATTGACCCATCCATCATGGCCATGGCCATCGTTGGTTGGGGAAAGCGATGTCGTCACGATTGATTTCATGTTTGGTGCGGTGAAACCATGGCAGTGACCATTATTGATACTGGCATTTGACTAATCAACTAGGTTATGATTCAATGTGAATGCAGGCGTTAACCATGATTTACCATCAACTAACATCATGACTCATGACAATAAAATTCCCGCCCTTGTTGGTTGGTTGGTTGGTTGGTTGGTTGGTTGGTTGGTTGGTTGGTTGGTTGGTTGGTTGGTTGGTTGGTTGGTTGGTTGGTTGGTTGGTTGGTTGGTTGGTTGGTTGGTTGTTGCTTGTGTGCTTGTGTGTTTTTTTGTCTGTTGTGGTTGTTGTTGTCGTCCCCCGTTATCCGCATTATTGATCATTACGATATAGCCGTTATAGGCAAAATCATTGTTAGCATCATCCCCTGCCATTACCCCTTCTTTTGAAACCATGTGCGCCTGATAGGATGGCCTGACTGGAAGTGCGTGACGGTTGGGCCAACTGCGCGGCTTCATACGCTCAGGCCCTTCCGCATTGCCAAGGGCCGTGCCGCGCGCGCGGCCAAAGCGTGCGGGAGTTCCGGAGACCCAGGGGATGGAGCGAATCCGATGCAGGGGGATTTCTTTGGTTCAGGGTGCTTGCGAAGCTGGTTTTTTTACATATCTGAAAATGAGAAGCTGGTCGGTGAATGTTTGGTGAAGCTGTTTTTCTAGATATGTAGAAATAAGAAGCTGGTGGATGGGTTTGTTGAAGCCGCTGAGCTCTCTGGTTGATGCATGATGGTGAAGGCCGCTGTTGAAGGTAAGTTGGCGAGATTTTTCAGACGCAGGTGAAGAACTTGATTAAGATGCACAGGTTGATATGATGTTCAGTGAGTTGGTTAACAAGCATTCGATCAACTGGTGGTTTCTCAAAATAAGGGACCCCAAAAATGGTTGGTTTCTTACTGAAAATGGATACAGGATGATTTGGGAGTCCCCCTATTTTGAGAAACACCCAACTGATTATATAATAAGCTGCTTGCTGATGGTGAATGACAATTGTTGGTGAGTAGTTGGTGTTGTTAACAGGTGGCGAACAAGTTGGTTGGTCATCAAACTGATGACTGTGCATGAAAATGGCCAGGGAGTAGTGACACATGTGTATCAAGTTAGGGTTCATGTCCATCGATAATGGCTACCCAAAGTGATCATTTTGCAAACACACAATGAATTTGGAGGCTTCGACACCCATACGGATCGATGTCCATCCCTTGTTCACGGTCGGCACTGTGAGTTTAGAGCAGACTGTGAAGGTAACAGAAGTACCTGAGCAGCATATCGATGCTGTGCAGCAAGCTGCTGAAGCGCAGCAGATGCCGTGGTTGAACTTTCGAAAGCTCGATCCTTGTTGCAAACCAGAGAGGGTTGCATGGGATTCTACGATCGCAAAAACGCTGGAGTTGCAAGAGTCTGTGGAGGCCAGAGCAAACTGGCAACGGCCCCCACAGTGGATGAGACAGACTTCAAAGAGTGGGCGACGTCCATCCATGACAGAGAACGGAATCATGAACATGTGGCTGTGAGTTCTAGAGTCCGCAACCATGGTACTTCCAAATCTTCAGGATCATTTGCTGGATTTGACCAAAGCTTTTTGTATATCCATCCCATTGGAGATCATCAATCGTTAAATCGTCAAAACAACATAAGAGCTTTCAACCTTCATTAGTCGACAATCTCAAAGTCTCTAACTAACCATTTGAAGCATCAACCATAGCATAGCATTACCAGCAGCAATCATTGATGAACACACCGCTGATGAGCAAGTCATCAGTCTTTGACCATCATTTCATTACAAACAATGCGGCATATTAGCCACTAGTAACCATTGAGTAATGGTTAAATCACTACTGGTACTTCAAGCATTGATGTTAACTACGCTGGCAGTCACGACTGACCAGTAACAGATCAGTACTGGTTCACTGTGAACAATTACTTGCTACTGATCCTTTTATCATTAGCAGTTCAGGTTAACTGCTATTTGCTAAACCACTGCCGATGTTAATGTCAAGCCACTAATTACCATGTGTTACTTGATAATAACTACTGATAGTTTAACACTGAGGTAGTGATCATTGTTTCATCAAATTATGACTATTAATTATGAATCACTAATATAATCATCTATTGTTAGACCTGTTTATAAACGCTAACAAGATAGTAACCATTGCTATGAATGGTTCAAGAGCAGCAATTAGTAATGATTTGATTGGATATTGATTGTGTTTTGGTTGTAACCTCAATCAGTCATTATTTCATGATATTGATCTAAACATCAATCATCAGTATAAACAACTAAAATTCCATTAGACCATTGACTTTTAATCATCCTCAATCGGTAGCCGTACCCATCGATGTTCACCACGTGCCCGCCCCAGGTCGAGATCGCGTGCGCTTAGCCATGGAGCAGCTTCGAGGGAAGGCGGGCCCGGCAGTGAAGAGAAATGCGGCGCGGCGCTATGCGGTTGGCTGGTGGTCAATGAGTGGTTGACTAGTGGTCGATTAGTGGGTCAAAATGGTTGACATGGGGTCAATGAGTGGTTAACTAGTGGTTGACTAGTGGTTGATAATGGATAACTAGTATAGTGGATAACTAGTGGTTAACTAGTGATTGATCGTGGTTGACTAATGGTTCATGAGCGGTGAAGAATGGTTTTGATGGTTGATGTTAATTGTCATATAACCGATACATACCCTTTGTTACTCCAACAGTTCACTGGCTGAAGAGTCATCATATTTTACAGAGAAACCACCCTCAAAACCCGTCAGTAATTGATAGTAATTGATGGATTTTCTAGTTCTGTATTTGATCCATAGAAATGGAAAATCACCACATTTCAAAGAGAGGAACCCTCAAACTTGTCAATTATGATTTTCCATTGCTGTGTTAGATTGCCAGGGGGTAATTATTCTTGATATTGGTTTGCTACCACTATTTCTTTGCTGGTGTCAATATTGGCTGATTGTTGACAATATTGAATGCTTACTGATGGTTGATATTGGCTATTGGCGAATACTAGGTGATACTAATAATTGACCATGCTACGAATGGCTTATCATGATTGAAATTGGTCCGTACCGTTTAAGCATGCTTAGTAACGCTGATCTGCCAGCAAGAATCACCATACAAAAAACACCTGATGATGGCACCAGAGTAACATTTCCCAGTGGCTGCGGGTCCAAACCCTGAACCTTGGTGTACCATCATTGGCCATTGTTTTTTTTCCGACTATTGTTGGTTATTATCCCCCATCATTGTTGGTTAATACCCAGCTTGCCATGTGCACTTTATTAGTTCATGCCGGCAGGTTCAGATCATCGCGAGGTTTGGAGCCCCACGACATCATGTGGTGCCCACATATCCTTCTGAATGTGATGCCACCAGAGCTCCACCGCAAAGCGGTCCCGAAAATTGCGGTGACCGTGCTTCGCCCAAGTTGTTGGGCCGCTTGGGTGGCTTGTAGTCTGAGTACAAGCTGGGAGCCCCTGGTTATTAGATGCCCCTAGTCCTACAAGGTGGGAGCCACATAGTCCTACAAGGTGGGTGGCTTGAGCCGCAGGAGAAGATGGCCCTTGCGGATCGAGATGGACAGATTCGGCCAGCAGGTCGGAAAAGGAGGGAAGGACAACATGGGTTTGTGCCAAGCCATGAGGTAACCAATAAGCCACCAAGAAACGATCATTTTACTAGGAAATCATTGGTTTTGGGGGTGCCATTATTTCGGCACATGCCCACATCAAGGTTTCTCAAGCCATAGGGAACCCCCCCAAAGTCATGGTTGGCTTATTAATCGAAATTATTAATTTTGGATGATGTGTGGGTACCCCTACTTTGAGAAATACCCACATGGTCGTAATATCACTCAGTGATGGGAAAATGAACCTGGGAAACCGTTGTTTTAAACATCAGTTCTAGGGTTTCCTATGAGTTCCTGTGGTTTTTGTATGGTTTCCTGTGGTTTTTGTATGGTTCCCTGTGGTTTGAACCACCAATGATAGGGGTTTCCGGAAGATTTTGCACTCACCAATCCATTGAGACAGGTAGCGCACCTGGCTGTTCAATGGCCACCAGTTCTGGACACGTTGGAATGCTTGGAGGTTACATCATAGGTCAAAGCACCCTGCCTGTCTTGACGATCCTTCATGGATATGGGTGTTTCCCAAGTCATAGGGGACCCCAAAAATGGATGGTTTACGGTTTACTATTGTAAAGACTTGACATTAGATGATTTGGAGGTATCCTCTGTTTCAAGAAACCACCATATGGGTGTTTCTCAAAATAGGGGCACCCCCAATCATCCAAAGTCAGCAATTTTTGGTGCTAAATCATCCAGGCCTTGGGAGTTCCCAATGGCTTGAAGAGCCATTGTTTGACCACCATTGTTGGTGATTAATTATCCCCTACCATTCGTCATGATATTCATGGTTATAACCTGTTACAGCCTATTAATAAAACCATTACAGTGGTTGATTAACACCCCTGTAACAAATATAGACGCACATATTCTCTATTGTAGCTAGTAATAATAGCTGTTAATTAAACCCTTATTCACTAGCTATTAAACCCTTATTCACCACTACGTTTAATAGTAATAATAAATAATTGGGAAGTCTTCACTTTGAAGTAGCGCTACGTGTCGACTGAAATCTTCGCACCGCTGGCGCTTCGTAAACGCAGAGCCACGTCGCATGGGGTTCCGCATCCTGCGAGGTGATGAATTGATAAGCTGAGGCTGAGCATTTGGTGGTTTAAAAGATGCTGTATGTAGGGGATTATAGTAGTAAAAAACGAATCATAAGCCAAGAATCAGTGTCTATTCATGGATGGCTGGGAACTATAGTAGTGAATGAGGGATCAAAAGCCATGCTGGCATTTTTGCTCACAGAACCGGTGGCAAATGAGTTGGTAAATGCGCCTTACATTGAGCATCTGGGTGTTTGGTGGTTTCGAACATTTGACATGTTCCCCATATTGTTTTGAGATAATTTGTCATGGTCAATAGTTGTTGGTTAGCAACATTTGACCAATGATGGCTGATAGATAACGGATTCATTAGTAATCATTAGTAAGTTATCCAAACTTAGGGGCCTTAGACTTGTGGGAAATCTTCTAAGAAGGGAACCTGATTTTTTGTTGTGTCTGTCTGACCGGGGCCCTCGAGTACACAACCTACCAGACTTAGCTGATTTTGGCTGCAGTGACTTGAGGGTACACTGGACAAAGCCAAATGTTGTATTTTTGGGGAAGGTGTTTCTCAAAATTTTGGAACCTCCAAATCATCCAATAGTACTCAGTTTTAACAAACCAACCAGTACAGTTGGCATATTCCCTATTATTGCTTGTTATCTCCTTGTGAAGAACCATTATTAATTAACAATTCTTAACCACCAATCAACCATCCCTTTTTTCGAGACCCGGCTTCACAAGGCTTCGATTCTCGATTCTTCGATTCTCGATTCTCGATTCTTCGATTCTCGATTCTCGATTCTTCGATTCTTCGATTCTTCGATTCTTCGATTCTCGATTCTCCATTCTTCGATTCTCGATTCTTCGATTCTTCGATTCTCGATTCTCCATTCTTCGATTCTCGATTCTTCGATTCTTCGATTCTCCGATTCTTCGATTACCGATTCTCGATTCTTCGATTCTCGATTCTTCGATTCTTTGATTCTTCGATTCTTCGATTCTCGATTCTTCGATTCTTCGATTCTTCGATTCTCGGTTCTTCGATTCTCGACTCTTCGATTCTCGATTCTCGATTCTTCGAATCTCGTTTCTCCATTCTCGATTCTTTGATTCTTCGATCCTCGGTTCTCGATTCTTTGATTCTTCAATTCTCGATTCTTGGATTTTTCGATTCTCGATTTTTCGATTCTCGATTCTTCGATTCTTCGATTCTTCGATTCTCGATTCTCGATTCTTCGATTCTCGATTTTCGACTCTTCGATTCTCGATTCTTCGATTCTCGATTTTTGATTCTTCGATTCTTCGATTCTCGATTCTTCCGATTGTGGATTCTCGATTCTCGACTCTTCGATTCTCGATTCTTCGATTCTCGATTTTTGATTCTTCGATTCTTCGATTCTCGATTCTTCGATTCTTCGAATCTTCGATTCTCGATTCTTCGATTCTCGACTCTTCGATTCTTCAATTCTCTATTCTTGGATTTTTCGATTCTCGATTTTTCGATTCTCGATTCTTCGATTCTTCGGTTTTTCGATTCTCGATTCTTCGATTCTTCGATTCTTCGATTCTCGATTCTCGATTCTTCGATTCTCGATTCTTCGGTTCTTCGGTTCTTCGATTCTCGACGCTCGATTCTTCGATTCTTCGATTCTCGATTCTCGATTCTTCGATTCTTCGATTCTCGATTCTCGACTCTTCGATTCTCGATTCTTCGATTCTCGATTTTTGATTCTTCGATTCTTCGATTCTCGATTCTCGATTCTTCGATTCTTCGATTCTTCGATTCTTCGATTCTTCGATTCTTCGATTCTTCGATTCTTCGATTCTTCGATTCTTCGATTCTTCGATTCTTCGATTCTTCGATTCTTCGATTCTTCGATTCTTCGATTCTTCGATTCTTCGATTCTTCGATTCTTCGATTCTGCACAGTTTGCCGCTGGAGGCTTGTCAAGCCAACCCTCCTTTTTTAGCGTTCCCTATGCTGAGGACCACTCAACCATTTTTTGGGGTACTCCTATGGCTTGAGAAACCACCATGTCGTTCCTTCATCGCAACGGTGCCTTGTTCGACAACTCTGAGCGGAACCTTGTGGTTGATCACTGGTTGGTGGTTTCACACGTTTCGATGTTCTGGGATGGATGGCTGATGAACGCATATCTTTCAGAGGGGTTGAAACCACCAAGCAAATCTGTTTTCGGGTTCAACTAGCTGGTTAACCCAGAAATGCATCATGTGGGAATCCTCTTTTCAGCAAATTCGAGATAAACATGTTACACGTAACCGTTGATAAGCCATAGCAAAAGCAAGTTGTTTGCATGGGCCATGGCCATATACAGATGGGATATCCCTCTAGTCTTGTTGGTTACTATCCCATGGTACCAATCATCAAGCGGCTAAATAGCAGTTTTTCAAAATAGGGGACCCCCCAAATCATCCAATAGTAAGCATTTATGTAATAAACCAACCATTTGGTTGGGTCCCCCGATTTTGAAAACCACCAAATAGCCATGAGTTACGACCAGTGTTTCGTTGCTATTGATGGTATTGATAATGTCAAATAGCAACCATTTATGTAATAAACCAACCATTTCCCCATCATTAACCATTGTTTTCCCTATAAAATGGTTGGTTATCATCCCCCATGAAATTGGTTGGTTACTAATGACCCAGCTCGCCATATATCGCTGGTATATCTCCTATAGTTGCTGGTCATTATCCCCTATTATCAACCAGCTAAACCAACTAGTTAAACCATTGGTTACTTATGACCCATCGCCAGTTATTGGATGGTTGCGCCATTGATCCAGTCACGACCAGTGTTTCGTTGCACAAACCAGTGTTTTGACCCAGCTCCCGCTCGGTCACGATGGGCCTTTTTGGGGCGAGCGGTTGCAACGGGAAAGCATTGATTTAGCAACTGCATGGGGCTTACACAGGTCCAACAGTTGATAGATTTATAAGCTCTTTACATATCTAAACACATCAGTTTTTAAGTAAAAAATCATTATCTTGAACTTAACTTGCGTTCTCGACAAGGAGATGAAGCGGCAATTGATGCTATTCTAATGGAATGTCCCGATTAAAGGTGATGATGTGTACAAGGGACCACAGCCGGACAACCTATGGTTGCAAGGCCAAAAGTGATGCCGCTTTGAACTTACAAGGTGCAATGTATTGTATGTAATTATGTACGTGTGTATGCATGCATGCATTTATGAATGTATGTGTGTATGTTACTTGACGCAATGGAATATAATCATTGTAAGACAATGTACTATACGTAATGGAATGAATGTTTTTGTAATGGAAGCTACTGAGACTAATCAATTGCAATGCAATGTAACGTAATGTAGTGCAACGTAATATAGTGTAGTGTGATGTAATCTGATGTGATGTACTGTAATGTGCATAGTTTAATGTAATGTAATGCAATGTGCATGATTTAATGTAACATGAGGTATTGCAATGGGAGTAGCGTCATGTAACATATTGTAATGTGATGCAATGCAGCAATGTTTCTGTTTTCATTTGCAGATGCATGTTGTTTGGGTTGTCAGTGCATTTCCACAATTTGCACGTGTGCATGTCTTTTACATGATCCAGTTCAATCCCGGATGAAGACACTCGTAGCATACGGCTGGAAACCTTTGACACTCTGAAAGACAGACATCTGGAACACGGAACTGCGCTGCCATGTAAAGTTGAAGGACCACGAATCGCTTTGAGGGCCACTTGGAGCATCGCTGATTTTTAAGGACTACTTGGTGATGCATCATGATTTGATATCATCACTGTTTTGGCTGCTATCTGAGGATAAACCCGCCGTTGGAGCTTCTTGGGTCCGCTTGCAGCGCGTTTTTCCATAGGCCGCTTCGTGCCCTAGCGAACTTCCGGGCGCCACCAGTCGAACTGGTGAGGTGTTGGTCCCTGCGAAACTGCTCCTTCATTCCAGTCGGCCGTCCTGCTACACATAAACATTACCAGGCGTGGCCCTCATAATTGTTTACCATGGTCAACACCTGGTTAAACCGTGGCCCTCTAGGGTAGCACCTTTACCTGCTACACATAAATAATTACAGGTAGCTGGGTCAACACTGTAACTATTTTCAATTCCCGGTTTCATGGTAGAGGTGAATATGTTGGGTGCCTGGTGAGCCAACCTTCATCCAGGGAGGCAAAGATTCGACAGGCAGCCCCGGCGCCTGAGGCCCGATGACGCCTTTCGCTGGCTTGGGCTCCTGCGCTAGCCTCAGTTTTTCGGCGGTCATGGCCACCTCACTTCGTTGGACATGACAGATGTAATAGGGCTATGGGTCAATATTAACCAACCAAAAACGGAGGATAGTAACCAAAAATAATGGGGAAACCACTAGCTAACAGTGGGGGAACCAGGGGTACAGGGTTTTGACCCATAGCCATAGATTTTCCCACGTTCTTTTTGCCAGTTTTTGTTGGTCGTGGCTCATGGTGCGCCATATGTTTGTGATGTTTCGTTTTTTTTCCTAATGTGTTGTGGAAAATGCACGTTTCCATTTGATTGCAGTAAATGTTTGTTTTTTTTAGTTTGGCGTTACCCTTTTGGGCTTCGGCAGCCTGAAGGAGACATGACGCCAAAATGGAATTTCGTCGCATGTTTTTAGAAAAATGTTTTGGAACTGTTAATTAGCTACATCCCGTTCAGGTCCGGGAATCCGATGCTTCATCGATGATCGGTCATGATTTTCGGCAAACACAGAAAATGGACAACGCATGTGACAACGAATCCGATATTTGTCAAATTTGCCAAACTCACCCAGCCATCACAAGGGGGGCAGGACCAGTCCAAGACCATTGCAGGGAAAAACAACTCAAAAGTGTGGACATGTCACAACTAACATGGCATGGAGCCGCTTGCCAATTTACATTGATATTTTTTTTGAAAAATGATGCCACTAAATGGTTGGTGTTGACTGTCCCCGGCCCCAGGGTTTGTTGAAAGACCAAGTGGAACTTTGCATCCGGGTTTCCAAGGTTTGCAAAACCATGACATGAAGATGCAGTTGTTGTTTGCTTTCAAGTTTGGAAATTGATTGAATTTGTTCAGTGATCTGTTTGGTGTTGATATTTGATGTACAGTTCTCGTGCATACATGCATACATAAAACATTCTTTTAAATTCATCCAAATGCATTGGCAAATAAATAGATACACTTTGTGATTTTACATTTTTTGCGTTGAAATTATTCGTGCATCTTAAGGAATCACAAAACGACAAATCAGAATATGCAGTTCACCACGTCCGGACACACACCTGTACCCGATTATGGAAACAGTTAAACAATGCTTTGTGTTGAAATTTTCATTTGCCTTTCGGCCACGCTAAAATATGGTGATCTCAGGCAATTTGCGTTTGGATATTTACGAACAATTTGTTGTTAAGATTTGGTTGGATATGTAAAATGAAAACAGTCATGTTTGGATGCTCGGTGTTTGCATTTGCTACATGCTACCGATATGTTCCCAACTACTTTGACAATGCTGTAGGCATCTGTGGGCTATGGATACGCCTCTATTGCCATGGATGTTGATGCCCCTCTCCTTACTAATATGGTTTTGAATCAATACACTTTACACCTGATGAACGCCCTGAACCTGACCAAGCCAGTCAAAGTGTTGGGCATCCGAATGGTTAAGATCGACCCACCACCATTTGCACTCCCATTTTTTGGTTGGTTGCGTTGTTGAGGTGCAGATCCAGATTGTGCTGCTCATCGTCTTGCTTGGCCGCAGGCGTGGGGGTCTGATGTTGGCGCAAAAAACGATGCCCGACCAGGGCCCGTTGACGTTTCATCAGAGTCAGCAGGATGACAGTTGGGCAGTTGGGTTCCACCATTGCACACAGTTTGAACCACCTCCTATAGCTATAAACTGCATCATCAAACATGGCCGGGATGGTCACAATTGCATTTTTGCTGCTGTCAGCTTGGGGAATGTTAAGGCTGCTGCCACAACCTCAATTGTTTGTCAATTTCGCTGAAATGGAACACACCCCAGTAAGCAAATTAAAAAAATGTTATTGCTCTCTTTGCTCTGTCATTCATTCAATTGATTCTTCACTTTCACGTTTGCGCTTCCCTGATTGTACAAATCACGTTCAACTTTCAACAAAAAAGTATCCGTCCATGCCCACCAGATCAATCATGTTTGGAAGTTTCTTTCCCAGGTTCCACGCCTCCCATTGTCCCCGAAGTTGATGATGTGCCGTGGATAGTAAGTGGGTCGTCACCCTACTTAATACTATCATAGTCATAGTCAGTCTCTTTAGCATCATCAGGTTTGTACTCCACTTGCTAAGTAGGATGAAAGACGGAATAGAACGAAACACTGTGTATGATTCAAAACGGTCGGTCTCTACAAGGGCCTGTATGCATGGGTGTGTCTCATTGGACTTGGTCATGGGTATGTTGGATTGGGTTGGGAAGGGACGCCAGCGATATAAATCACTATCAGTATCAGCTCGATTGCTATAATAATCCATGACAAGAAATATTGTAAACTGCTTTCAATTGCTAAATGATGGTTTCTTTATAGCCGGAGGGACATGGGTGGAACCCCAGATCATCCTTTATGATAATCAGCTCTTGTAATAGACCAACTAATTTAAGAAGGTTCCTGGTTTTGAGAAGCCCCCCTCCACTAAATAGTTGATATAAAGGGCTATTTACCACGATTGACGAAGCGTCTAATACCAACGATTCATCCATAAGAATTCACTATCAAATAATCCAACCATTGCAGATTGCTGTGCTCTCTGGTAATCTAACATAGCAATGGACAATCACCATATTTCAAAGAGAAGCCATCAATAATTGTTTATTTTCCACCCAGCTAGATTCACACAGACAGTTGTTGTGGTCATTACCCATTAATCAGTAATTGTCCACAATTAATCACAAAGTCACCATTATTAGCCATTAGTGAATGATTTTGCACCACTCATTAATCATTATTAACCACTAGTCGACCACTATCAAACACTAATTAGCCATTACTAACCATGATCAGGATCAGTATTTGCCAATTATACGAACCATCACTCACCATTCACCGTGCATTGAATACCAATCATTAAACAGTATTACTGTAATACTATATAATCGTGATGACAATGATTCACCACCAATGGCTCAATAAACCACCATAGTAGCCATTGTTACGAAGGTCATTATAGTCATTTTTCACCACTACCATTAATAATGGTTCGCCTTATCAGTATTAGTATAGCCATTAAAATCACCATCATTACAACCATTATTGCAACCATTATCATAACCATTATTTTTCAATACCATGCTTATACCTTTCGTTATCAACCATAATCATTAATCAGTATTATAGTCATTAAAATAATTGTATTAATCATAACCATTATTTGTCAATACAAACCATTCTAACCATGATTATGCCTATCATGTTCAACCATAACCATGAATCAGTTATAGCCATTATAACCATTCTATACCATTAGTTATAACCAGAAGTTCCATCATAACGGCTATACATCATAATGATTTAACCCTTATGAACTACAGCTACTTAACCATTACTTCACCACCACTGAACCATCATAAACCACTACTTGTAACCACGTCACCACTCGTTCCCCAGCTGCCACGGCTCCCAGGTCCGCATTCGCTTCCGCGACTTCATCGTGCAGCGTCTCCGGAACGCGGTCACGCGAGCGGAGGCGGCCGGCTTCTGGGTGGGGCCGGGATGGACGTCGGGACATGTCCGAGTTGTGGAGGACGGTTCCCTGTAGATGAGCACCTGGCTATGGTTGATATGTGGCGAGCTGGGTCAAGCAGTTAACCAACCAACTAATGGGGGTTAATAACGAAACTAAGGAAAACACAGGTTAATGATGGGGGAACCGGGGGTACGGGGTTTTGACCCACTGCCATATGGCTGATTTATAACCGCCAATAGTGGATGATGATAGGAGAAATCGTTCATTCTTTGGGATGATAGTGGATTATGATGGTTTTTAAGGATTGTAATGGCTAATAACAAAACTATGGTTGATACGGCCGGCTGGGTGATAACCACCAATAAGCGGGAAATAAGGAAGATTTCATAGCTCGTTAATAGGGGTGAATCCATCTCCATTTGGCTATGGGTCAAGGCTTTAACCAACCGTTTGATGAGGGGTGGCTTCTCAAAATGGAGAACCACAAAACTGACCGAGGTTACCACAAAAATGGTTGGTATTCATAGTTCCATTGAAGCCGAGCCCGGGTTTCGCGGTCGAGTGAGCCATGGGATGGCGCCTGCCCCTGGGACCCCCGTAGGGGGGGAACGCCCTGGGTTGTCCAGGGGGGCTGGTGCTGCTGATGCAGCTATGCAGCCGGCTGATGATGATGATGATGATGATGATGATGACCCCATGCATGGGGGGCCAGTGGGGGCTGTGCGGCTCCATTGCCCGGTGCCCGGCTGTGTCGCCGCGGCTCATAGTGGCCATGCGGGCTGGGAGACCTTTACCGGCCTCCGGGCACATGTGGATGCCCACATCCTTGGCCAGATTCCAGGGGCAGTTCCCGCAGAGTGGATGAGGGCACGGAACATGGTCTCCTGCCGAGAGTGCTCTCGACTGGTAAGCCGCCGTTGCAATGGTGGGGTTCACCGCACCTGTGCTGCAGATCGTCTAGCTGCACGCCCTCAGCCTTTGTCTCTTCCTGGGGCTCGCTCAGATGCTGACTTGGACGCAGTGCTTGCCAGCCTTCCTTCATTGGATGACATTTTTTCCGCTCAGATCGGCACACGGGATTTGATCAGCTCTGCTCTTCTTCCGTCTGCACAGAAAGAGTTTCTCCGATGCATCGTGCAGGTCTTGCAGCACAACACGGTGGATGCTTGGGCTGACCCAAGTGGCCCTGCGGACACGGTGCCGCGCAAGCGGTGTCGCCTGGCTTGGATGGAGCTTTTTATGTTTTGCAAAACTTGCTTGGCTGTGCTGCCCGGTGGTGCTGCTAAGCGCCGCCGCAACCACAACATCAGCTCCAACCGTCTTGAACGGTGGGCTCTTGGAGAGCGCCGGAGCTTGTGGGATGAAGCTGCTTCTCGCCGCGGTGCACCTCGGCTTGATCGACACCGTAGGGGCAGAACTTCCTCATCAATGACCATGGCCTCAGCCCGGAGAGGCATGCCAGGCAAGGCAGTGCAGCGGCTTGCCGGGGCCCCACTTGCTGCCAGAACTCCGGCCACTGTCGCCGCCATGCAGGCCAAGTTTCCTGCTCGCCCGGCCCATCAAGCCACTTCACAGCGGGCGGCTGCACCGCCAGCCAACGACATAAGCTGTGATGATGTTGTGAAGGCAGTCCGCTCCTTCCCACGTGGTGCTGCGCCTGGGCCCTCTGGCATGCGACCAGACTTCCTCAAGCAACTTGTTGACGCTGGGGATGAACAGTATGGAGCCCAGGTGTTGACGGACCTGGTCAACCTCCTCGCTGATGGACGAGCCCCTGTCGCACTGCGCCCGTACCTAGGTGGAGCACGTGGCACGGCTTTGGAGAAGCTGAGCAAGACTGGCGCCGCTGATGTGCGGCCTTTGTGTGCCGGTGAAACACTGCGCCGGCTGGTTGGCAAGGTCTTGCTGCGGAGTGAGCTCCCCGCTCTCCGGGCGCACCTCCTGCCCCATCAGCTTGCAGTTGGAGTGCCAGCTGGAGCCGAGGTCATGCCCCACTTATACCGGCAATGGCAGCGACATTACCAAGCTGACACCGACCGAGTGTGCTTGTCTTATGATGAAGGGAATGCTCACAATGTGGTTGATAGGCACATGTTTTTGACACGCATGCAAGAAGTCGCCCCTGGTCTTTCCCGATGGTTGGAGTACATTTATCCTACCGACATTGACACCAAGGTATTTTTTCAGGATGTTGTGATCCCTTCTGCTGCAGGCGGCCAACAAGGGTGCCCTTTGATGACGGCCTGCCATGCAGTCGTGCAGCGCCTCTTGTTGGAGAGCTTGGGCTTGGTTCCGCCTCCTGCTGGCACTGCCGTGGCGTTGCCCACGCTACAGCCCCCTGCGCACTTAGACATGGCACCCTGCTTTGCGGATGACGGCCTTTTGGCAGGGCCCTCCGCGGAGGGCTTGCGGGCATTACAGCATTGGTCCATTGTCATGCCTCGTGTTGGCCTTCGCTTGTCCACTGCTTCTGTTGCACCGGCTGCTGGATCTCGCCACCAGGTTGACTTTCGACCATTTGCTGCATTAGGTTGTTCTGTTTGTGAAGATGGCAACTTTGAAGTTCTCAAGTCGCCTGTTGGCGACGCCGCCTTCAATCGAGCCTATTGTTTGCAGCGAGCCGCCCAACAAGCCACTACAGTGCAGTTGGTTGGTGGGTTGGAGGACCCTCAAGTGGCTTATTATTTGCTACGGTGGTGTTGCACAGGTGGCCGGATGAATTATCTGGCTCGCACCACCCCGGCTCGACATTGTCTTCCGGCCATGGCGGCCTTTGACTTAGCATTGCATGATGCATTTTGCGCCTCCACGGGCCTGGCGTTGGACCGCCAGGCCTGGCAACAGGCTCAGCTACCTGTAGGTGATGGTGGACTTGGACTTCGCTCTGCGGTTGAGCTAGCAGATGCTGCATACATTAACTCTTGTGTCATGGTTTTGGATCGATGTCGTGCGTTGTGGACGCCTGCTGCCTGGGAGGGTCCTGATGCTACCACGGACCTCGGCCTGGCCATTGCCCGATGTAATGGGTTGCTGCAACAAGCTGGTCTCCAACCACCTTTGGGGGATCAGCCGGAACGCAGCTTGAGCCAGTCAGCCATTTCGCGCCGACTGCGGGAGGCCCACTTGCTGGCTTGGAAGACCGCAGCTGGCACTGATGATGTTTGTCGCCTACATGCTTGTTCAGCGGAGTCTGCAGAAACGGTTTTGAACTTGGTCCCATCGCGCATACTTGACACCAACCTCTCCAAGGATGATTTCTTGACTTGTTTAGGTGGTCGCCTTGGCGTCGATATGTGCATTGGGGGCGGTGCTTGCCGTTTTTGTGGTCTGGCCATGGATGTGAAGGGGCGCCACGCACAGTCGTGCATGGCTGGTGGTGATGCTGTTGCGCTTCACAATGGATTGCGGGACCTCCTGCACAGCTATTGTGCTCGAGCCCAACTCCGCCCCCAGGCAGAGGCTCCTGGACTTTTGGATGGGCGACGGCGGCCAGCAGATGTTTTCCTACGAGGTGCAACTGGCCTCCTTCCAGCGCTGCCTGACGGCTCTCGCCCTGTTGGGCTTGGTGCTCTGGCCTTAGATGTGGCCATCATCAACGCCCTGGGCGCTAGTCATTGGGACGACACTTTGCGGGGAGCCCATGATGCTGTCACAGCTTATGCGCAGCGGAAGCGTGATCACCTTGGCACCGCCAGCGCCTGCCAACAGGCTGGCATCCATTACCAGCCTTTGGTTTGGGACATACAGGGCGGCAGCACGGCTGAGACTCGTGCCTTCCTTCACCGCCTTGCTGGCATGGTGGCCACGGTTGAAGGGGTAGGCTTGCTTGTCGTGAAGGGCCGCCTCTGTGACCAGCTTGCTGTTGTGCTGGCTCGGGGGGCAGGACGTGCGTTGCGTCGCCGGCGTAGAGCAGCTGGAGCAACAGCGCATGCGTCTGGCCTTGTTGCAGGATTGATGTTGGATCCTTGATTGCATGCTATGTCTTTGTCAAGCTAGTGAACCTGGATGATTTTTCCGCATTGTATCGCTCCTGGAACTTGAAGTGCTTGCCAGTTGACATTCTTGTTGCTCTGGATCTGCCGCCTGTGATTCGGCAACACATTCGGTTGAAGCTTCGCGGATCTCGTGGGGGCAGTGGCATCCAGATTTTGATCGCTTCCCTGTGGTCTTCCTCGTGGTGAGCCCTTCCAAGAAGGGTTTCGACCTCTTTTTTCTGTTGTTGTACCATGCCATTTTCTATGTGCAAGGTTTTTTCCCTTCCAAGAAGGTTTTCCTTGCAAACCTGGATTAGCAATGCCTAAGCCAGTTGAGTTGGTATTTATTTTTCAATGACTGATAGAAGGATGATAACTGGAGGGTTACCCCTATGTCTTGAGAAACCACTCACTATGGTATGGCTTTGGCTGCCCGGAAGCCGTGGAAGACATGGAAGCCATGGGTCCGAAGAAAGGGTCAAGCTGTGAACGGTCGTTGGGTATCGATTTGGAGCGATATGTTAGATTTTGCATCATGGATCCTGAAGAATGATGGATGACAAGGAAAACAGTGATATTGCAGTGGGTCAAAACCCTGTACGTCTGGTTCCCCTATCACTACCCATTGTTTACCCTATAGGTAATAACCACATTATTGGTTGGTTCATATTGACCCATAGCCATATGATTTTTCGCAAGTGAGCGCAGTTTTCAACATAGCGCCAGAGTTGCTCGGCACGACCAGGGCAACAGGGCCCCTGGCAGCTCAGCGCAGTGATGGCTTGGGCTCCTGGGATCTCATCGCAGCTCAGTTGATCATCACAGGCCATGGTGCGTTGTTTTTGTTGGCACGGGCACCCTTGTAGCTGGGGATATCATCAGGGTAGCTGGTTACCTTGAGACACCTAACATAGGGCTTACGCATAATCAGATATTCTGGCTATCCCCAAGAAAAATCACCTGTTTGGATTGTTTCCATCCCTGCGAGGGATTCGTCAGAATCAGCTCTTCGACATGAAAGCTGCCAGCCCTCCATTTCAATTCCCAAAACAACAAACAGTTTTGCAGGCATACAGACATACATATATAAATGTATATGATATGTATATTCTAGATAGCATTAGTTATAAGTCTATGATATATCATATCAATATTTATCTATGTACCTCTTTCTATCCCATCTACCTATCTATCGTTCCATCTATCTATCCATCTATTTACCTATCGCCCTGCGGCACCAGGGCAGTGTTGGACCTTGGTGGGATGAAGCCATTGGTTTGAGGCGGCGTCAGTTGAGCGTTCAGCGGGGGGAGCTGACTTGGTGATTGACACATTTTATAAGGGATTAATAGTGACAATACGACTTTTGGGGTGGTTTGATTTGACACATTTTATAAGGGATTATAGTGGGTGGCAATATGGTTTTTTCCCAAACATATGGGGTAAGAACTAACAACTAATAGACAACAATAAGAAATTGATTACCTTGTGGTTACTTGGATGTGCACCCCCACGGCTCGTAAGCGGTCACAATTCCCATGGTTTCGTAACGGGGTTAGGGGCTTATAATAACCACGGTTATAACCCCGAGGTGCATATCCAAGTAGGGGATCATAAGCAACAATATTGGATACAATGGTTAAGTTACTACAAGGTGGGCCCCTATTCAGCTATAGCCGTTGGGTTATAACTAGGGTAACTACCAGTTATGGTATATATAGCTATAGCTAAATGGCCTTATAAAACATGTTATAACTAGGGGGGCCCACCTTGTACCTATTTGGCTCTATTTGTGGATGGTCCGGGATGGTTTATTGACCCAAGCACTCCCTGTATGACATACACGGAGTATTTAGATGGTGACCCCGAAGTTTATTGGTGATAATCTGAAATATTCAGGTTAGTGATGATTGATGATTTATTGATAATCACAAAAGTAATATAGTATCGATGTTTAATTGAAAAATGATTCATCAACTAGTCATTTCTGAGTGCCTAATGATCTTATGATGGCTTTCAGTTATGAATGATTGAACGTATGGTTGCTTGTATTATCATTGTTTTGATGTTTGATTGTATTGTGATTGCTGAATGGATAGCTGGTGGGGACGTTTAATTTCATTTTGATTAGTGCTTTGTTGTTGGTTGATTCGTGGTTTATGGTTGACACGTGATTGGTCTATGGTTGATGTGGCTGATGGAACGTGATCGACCACTGGGCTACCGGTAGAGAGGATCTGTTTTTTTTGTTCCGATGATGTGACTCGCTCACAAAACTGCTGCATCATCGCCATTTCAGCTGGTCTTCCCCCTGGTTTTCCTGGGTTTTCAGCTGGTTTACCAGCTGGCAACCTGAGGATCAACGAGGATTTTGCAGCCGATGACCAGCCAGGCCATGACTCGAGGGATCCTGGCCTCGCCTTGGGGCCGTGCCGACGCCAGGTATACCTCCATTGGCAGCGGTCAGCTCCTCTTTGACCTGGAGCTGATTGAAAGGAGATCCGCAGAAGGGGAGCGAAGGATAAGGTGGTACCTGATGGTGAGCGAGAACTGGGTGGTTAGATTCAACTATTGCTAGTCGGGGATAACCATTGTTATTCCTAGACTTCTGGTGGTTGATGAACAGCTGTTGACTATTGAGTTGTTGTATTCCGCCCACTGTTTGTCCCTGTAGTGTATTAGTTCTACCATTATCATTGATGGCTGATTACTGAACCATTAACTAATCTTGATTTTAAAATCATCATTTGTTGGAGAACATCCTTCATGGACCTAGCGTAATCTTGATACAGCGTTTGCATTCCTGGAAAGCCGCCGGGGTGTAATTGGAGCTGCTAAGGGCTCTTGGAAAGGTCTTGTCAATTGGGGTTTCCAACGGGGACATCCACAACATGTTGTTTTCGTTATCAAATTTGTCTGAAGTGTTTTGATGTTTTTGGGGTACCGCCATTTATGGATATGCACCCATACCACTGACGTTCGGATTCCGAGTCCAATCCATAAAGCCAGGAGTGCATGACATTGACGATGCCTAGCAAGGCGAATCCTTGACTAATCATCGCCCTGCCTGTTCTCTGTTGGCAACCTCTGACCTTGGGTGATCCAGAAGCACTCACCATGTAGTTGGTAAGGGATGGGAGGATATGGCGACTGCAACAGGGCCCTGTTTGAGAGCCCTCTGCAGCTCACTTGGATGCCCTTTGAGCCATAGGAATACACAACTCAACTACTACTATATATCAAGTGGCATCTGCCCGCAAGATGTGCTGCTTTGATGTTGTTTGTTGTAACTGTTACAGAACCTATGATTATCCATTATCGACCTGTGTCAGCCATTCCAATCCATCAAAAGGACCATGCTTACTGCAACCACCATGCAAGCCATTATAAGCCAGTAGTAATCACCATTTTGAACAATTGACCATCATCACTGGCCAGTAGTTGTTAGCCATGACTTGCCATTTCATCTCCAAAACTGAACCAGGAATTACTATCAGTTGCCGGTATTGTGACCACCACTAAGGTGCATGAATCAGGGCAGAGTTCTTTAGTTGATTTCCATGCCCGTCTTTCAACCACTACTAAACCAGTATCATTAAACACCATCAAGAATAATGGCTGGTACAATTTTCAATGTTTGATTATGCAGATACTCAACCAGTACAAACCATTCTCGACCACGAACCGTCATCAAGCCATCAATACCGTTGACGTGTTCCATTATTGACCCCTGATTAACCATACATTAACCATCACTGACCATACAATCACCACTACTAGCGCAACCATCACAAACCATATGCAAATCACTACCTAACCTTTCTAAGCCAAATGATGAACCATTGCCAACTTACCATGAACTCAACCATCAGAAACTTGTTATTCGCTAGGCAACCGTATCATAAGCCATCTATAAACCATCATTTGCCAGTATGGCCCATGGCTGTTAACTGTCAACCATCATTTACCATGAGCTGCCATTGGTTGACCATATTTACACACCAAATATATAGTTAACCATTCACCAGTCAACCTTTATAGACCATATGGCAGTGGGGTCAAAATCCATTTACCGTTGTTTTCCCTGTTATTGTTGATTATTATCCCCCATCAGTTGGTCGATTAATATTGACCCATAAGCCATATATAGCTGGTATATCCCCTATAATTGGTAGTTATCATCCCCTGTCATTAACCAGCTAAACCAGCTATGACATTGGTTGCTTAACTGCTTGACCCATGGCCATACCACGAGTTGTGCACCTGGCACCTGCACCTCACACCTTCCTGCCACGGGGGCGCGTCGCCACCAGGATCCGGCAGTGTGGCGTGCGCATCGCGCAGATCTGCTTGGTGGACACGGCCTATGCCGGATCTCCACCCGCAGCCGATTGGCCCAGCGAAGAGATGGTGAAGTGGGGAAGAATTCAACCAGCGAAGGGATGGTTCATGATTATCCATTAATAGTGGTCAGTACTAGTTAGTAATGGTCAATGACAAGGAACAATCACCAACAGGTTAAACAACTGCTGGCTGGGAAGAATTCAACCAGGGACTATCTAAGGATTAGTGGTACATAATGATCTTAATCAAACCATCAATGCTATTCAGTCTAATTAGTCTTTTCAGGATCATTAAATTCAACCAGCTAAATAAAGATTGATGGTTAGTAAGGATTAATGGCATTGAATCACGGTTTCGGATAATGATGGTACAAATGATTAGTGAGTAATGGAATTGTAGAATAAATGAACCATCAATCAACCAGTGACTATAGTGAATAAGGATGAAAGGTCAATGATTCATGACCTCTTTCCCATGCTACAAATTGTTTAATTGTTGGAGATTGATGGTTGATCAGTTGAAATTGATTGATGATGCGTGAACCATAACTACTTCTTAATCATTAGCTTATTGATCAACAACTATTGACGACTACAGTAATGCTCAATGAAATGATTCATTGCAGCAAAATGCCACGATGGCGAATTTCGGAAGCCTCACAGACATCAAGATATTGAACAAAGTGCCAGGGTACATGGGGAAAATATGGAAACCCTGATCAACTTCTTGTCCTGGAAGACCCAAAATCCTATGGCCCGAAGCCAACGACATGGCGGGCTGCCTATCTTGCGCCATAGGAGGCGACGAGGAAGGAAAATCAACACTGTCATAATGTGTCGCCACTACAATTGCTGTCTTTTTCCCACTCATCTGGTTCCTGTTGGGCTGTTGGTTATACTCTTGGTGACTGGCATCATAATCAACTAATATCAACTACAATCCTGAGAGCAGCAACAGCACTGACAACAACAGCGGCATGAATGGCAGAGCGTGTAGTGCTAGCGCAGCTGTGGTCAAACGAAAGCTTCAGATTCAGGCTGCAGGATTGAGAACTTCAAATCGAATCCACCATTGATTCCTCAGGTTCCACCTGCATTTCTCATACCCACCGACTGTCATCACCAATCATCAGCAACCGGCCTTATCCACCACCTTTTTCTATTAGCCATTGATCCCCTTTATTTCTTTGCTAATCAGCCCGTAATTTGTTTCTGTCTTAACCGTCAGTATTGACCATCATGATTTTAAGATAAACATTGCCTATCATTTCATGTGTGTTATCTTCAGCATCATTGTTGGGATTATTACTCTCCCACAGGTTTAGGATTATTGTTCACTACTGATGGGCTGTTTCAGACATGTGTTCAACCATATTTGGGGATGATTATCTTTTTCTATACTGTAGTAGTTGGAACCACCAACTAGACAATCAATGTTGACTGTTCTTGTCAACCATCATTATGAATTGATTCGTGATGGATTGGAGGGAGCGATGAGCTTCCCCAGGGGTATCTCGTTCTGGCCCTTGAATACGGGGCAGCGGGGCCAGGAGCTACCAAGAGTGGCCTAACCAAAAGGTAGGATTTATAGGATCAACCATTGATTAATGTGATTGGATCATGAAGCATAAACATCACAATGAATTATGCATTGCCCCTAGACAGTACAAGCGCCGTATTTTCCCATCTTTTGGTGCCAATGCTCGCACGTTGAGGTGGACATACGTCGAGCTTTGCGTGGCTGGGCGAGAAGGGTTTAGTGGATCGAGTGGATTTGCAGTTCAAGATGGATGAAGAATGCCGGTGAATGGTTAATGATGGCTGATCGTGGTCAATGATGCTTAATCATTGCAGTGGCTTGTAACGCTTAATGATGGTTAATCGCCAACATCCAGCATTAGTAATCTCGGAATCTCGGGGAGAACCATTACATTGTGGTGGATCTCGGGCACGGCCAACACAAATGATTGTGGATCGCTTCGTGATCAACGATATCATGCATCACTGGCTGCCTTGAACTCCAGCAATTTGGCTCAGCTTTACAAGGTTGAACCGGGCTGAATTTGATGACCAGCTAAGAACCAACGGGCTTTTGGCCAGTTCGCCATGGTGTGCCAAGTCACTGGCAGGTGCTTTGCCTAGTGGCGAAGTGAATAGCTGGGTGGTGATTGTAGGTACCATTGAACTGGACGAACCCAACTGACCAACTGATGGTTGATGCTTAGAATCTGCGTGTCACAATGGATTTGGGTCGTCGTTGTCCTTCCCCGTGCTTAGCAACTGCTGGGGTGTTTCTGCGGGCGATAAGTGTTACCTCGTCATAAGTTTAGTGATAAGCCTACGTGATACTTGTCCCAAACTCAGTCATTTACGTTTTTCATTTTTTTGTTGGGGGCACTGCGGGGTACACTACAGTCCTAAGTTTAGTGAATCCACACCACATTACAACTGATAGTGTACCAACACAATTTATAACTTGAATTTTAGTGTACCAATCATATCTGGCTGTAACTTTTGCTGGGATCCTAAGTAGTTATAGCCAGCTTAGTTAGACATCATTCGTTCCAAGCGCCACCAGGTGAGTTCACCGATTGGCAACGAGCCGCTGCCCAACTCTGTCGTTGGGAGCTCAACTACGACCTCCCTAGGTGGCCCGGGGAACTACCAGGGACGGCAGTGAACTTCTGATAGAACTGGGGTAGCTATGTGTGGGCCCCCCAGCGGATATGAATTTCGAACAATAGACCCCTATAACTGGTAGCTAATTAATCCGAGTTCGTTTAGTTATAAAACACATTATGAGTGGTTGGGGGGCACACCTTGTCCAGTGACTAAGGATCAATCAACTAACTATACGATTACGCAAAGGATTCATCAACTCGCAACAGGGGGGTCCAATGCCGGCGAATACAAATACACTTTGATGGGTTACAAGCCGACTGATGAGTCGGGTTTCCTACATGGCACTTGATGGTTCTGTCATGTTCTGTCAGTAGCTCTTACGTTTACAAAGGTTGTGAACCAACAAATGTTCAAACCACAGCATGAACCAGCACTAGATGTGGACAACCATTTGAGTCATTCCAATTGACCGTTACTAAACCACAATTGACCATTATCAACCATGAATACCAGTCCTGTAAATAGCTAAACCAGGATCAACGGTTATCAACACATGTTCACCTTGTACCAACCATCATAAATTGGTATCAGCAATACTACTTCATCCTTATTAATCATGATTCATTAACCCCTTTATCATGTTTGGCACTTTCCTATTTTTAGTCAACCATTTGTTAACCGTATCTATTAATGAACATTTTTTTAATACAAAGGTTTGTTAAAATGGGGGGTAGCCCCAAAATCATGCGTGTTTTCAATCACTTTCAGTACTCATCCATGGCTTTGGGGTGTCCATTTTTGTCCGTGGAACTCCCCAGCTGGTCAATTGCAAAGGCCTGGTTCCTTGTCAAAGCTTATATAGTAGTCATCGAACCATTTTCCTTATCAACAAAAAAGGATCTTAAGACCAACCTTAAAGCAACCAACCTGATTAAAACTTTATAGGAGTGTTTCTCAAAATGGGATACCCCGCCAAAATCATCCCAATATAATCCTGATTCCAGTATTCATCATTTATAGCAATCAGCCAACCATTGTGGGGTCCCCCTATGGCTTGAAAAATCACCATATAGCAGTTCACCACTATTGTTTACAATTATCCCCAATCATCAACCATTAGTAAGCATAATTCAGCATAAAACATCCCATAGTCTCCCTATAAAATCCCAATGACCTCCCTCTAAAAATCCGAATGGTTTCCCTATAAAACCATGGTTTCCCCATGAAATCCCATGATTTCCTTGTAGAATGCAATGGAAATCCCTCTAAAATCCCACGGTTTCCCTATCAAATCCAATGGTTTCCCTCTAAAATCCCACTCCAGCCGTTGATTTCCCACCAAAAAACTTGCCACGACCGAGGTCACGAGCCTGCAGAGGTCTTGGTCTTCAGCGAGGTTTGGGACTACTACGAGAGCTGCTGTGGGGACACCTGTTGCAGCCGTGCGCAAGCGTGCGGGGCTCGTGCCGGACCCGGCCTTTTGCCCTGGGACCCGGCTGTCATGGCGTTTGATGGGCTGCTTGTGACATGAGTGGCTGCTACTGGTTGATGATTACAAAGTGATTCTAATTTGCTGTTTTAATGGTCTCCTCATGAAAGTTTCAAGTTACAAGTGATTAATCTACTAGGACCAATGACGGTTCTGTAGCTGATTAATCTACTAGTGATCAGTTGATGATGGTTATTGATGCTTGCACAGATACCAGCGATGAGCGATCGATGCTTAATGACGCTTCACAACGATGGATTCCGAATAGTTACGCACTTCAGTCTTGCTTGAGCATTTACGGGTGGCCCCCCCGTCAAAAGTTCTTTGATGAGCCATTTGGCAGTTATATCTATGATTTTCTTGGTGATTGTACTTACCCTAGTTATAACCTACAGTAGACTATCAGTCCCTGGGAGGACCCTAGGTTCATATCGAAGTTTCTCAAGTTAGAACTCAATCGACGTGCCTCACAGGCCTCACAGGAGTAACCGCTTGAAGGCTGAGTGGCTCAGTCTGGTAGTGCTAAACCTGGTTACGTTGAAAATCCATCGTTGATCTTACCTATCAAACAATGGGATTTTTAGCTTGAAGGTTTGCTTGCCAGAAGGTACAATATTACTATTACTATCCATAGTTTTTTCATCATTGGTCAGCAGCACAATTCCTGATGATATCCCTTCCATTCATAGCGGTTGTGCTTCTATGTCACCTCATCATGTGCGTCCTTTTATCTTGCAAAATACAATCCATAAATTTATCCAAAGAGCTGCAATTGTCACAGCACTAACCATCATCGTCATGTTGCATTATCATTCACAGCTTTAACTTTAACAACATTTCAAGTCATCAGGTTCCGGTTGTAGTTCACACGCTTAGCATGTTTGACCATTAACAATTATTTTGAGAACCATAAACCATTATTTCACCAGCGTATTACCTTTCATTTACCATTATTTGTTGCCCAAATCCGCCTGGTTGTGGAAAACTACTTTCAGTAGGTTGATAGATATGTACTTTTGAGGATGAAAGACATCCATCCACAACTGCAAGGTGAGGTTCTGAGCTGTTAGCTAAGTTGGTGAACATAAGTTTGGCAAGTACCAGTTATGATAAATATAGGTAAATGGCTTGTCCTAGATGTATAAACTATAGGTAAATACATAGATAAGTATAGGTAAATCGCTTTCCCTATAGCAAGTACAAGTAAGGGTTTAGATATAGTATAATACATAGCTATAGGTAAACATAGGTAAATGGTTTGTTAATCAACTTATCTTCGGGGGTCCCCCACCTTGTATAACTCTTATGGGATACCTTCAAGATGACAAAATCCTTGTTCTCTCGTTGGCAATCAGATTTCCCATGGCATGGCCCCAAGCCGCGCTGAAAAAAGGCGATTCGGAGTCTTCTTCGGCCTTCCCAGATGCGGAGCGCTATAGGCGTGGCAGCAGCGCTTGTACTTGGTGATTTTGGGACTGCAATTTTTGCCAATCTTGAATACTCCATTCCTTGATGATTGTTGATGTTTGAGTTTGATTGGCACACTTCTTATTACTGTAGGAAGACGGATGTGCGGCCATGAGCCAGTCCCAAGTCGGCACCATCTCTATGAAAGATGGGTTTGTCTATCAGCTGTGCAAATGCTTCGGCCATGAAGAGATCGCGCTCAGTTCAGGGATAGCTGACCGTCACATCATCCTGGTGATAAGTGATACAATCTGACAGAATCCATCAAGTAGTTACCCTCTGGCCATGCAAGATGGCAATTCTCAATGAGTAGCTAAACAATCTGGGAATGGTGGTATATCCAGATCTCTTTGTTAGATTGCCAGACGGTATATTCTAGAGCTGTATGACTTTGACTATTGACCAGTTCACCGTGTACCCCTTCTTTTGGCATCGTTATTCAAGCAGAACAGCCTTTGTTGCGATGTTGACATGTTGTGGTGTTAGTCGATGCCCTTGTGAGTATTGGGTCCTGCCAGAGCGCAGCTGAGGGTGTTTCGCACTCTGCTGTGATTTGCCAAGCGGAACTTTCACTATGTATTTTTTTTTCCGGATGGATTTCCCCTACAATGTTGATTTTTGTTGCTCTTTACTGTTTGGCGATGAGTTACTGTTTATGATACAGAATCCTATATTGAACAGTGAAACAACTGATTTTACTAGGAATGCTTTTGGTGCTTCTTTATGGCCTTGTGGATCAAAACCAACACTACCTGTTGGTACTGCTGATCCATCCGAGGTGGTGCTCCCTGCTGAGTGAATGTTTAACAAGGGTTTCTACTAGATACTACGTGAAACTACTAGATATGATCGATATTGACTGATATTGATATATGTAGATCATAGCTGATATATGGCCTAACTAGTTGTTGGCTTTAAGCCATTTACACCCCGGGGATCCCACCTTGGTGCTGAAGGTCCCGTGACCTGATGCTGCCAGGAAACCCTGCGATCTCCTGGTGCATTGCTTGGAGTCCCAGCTTTGCCTTAGTGGTTGGGAGGGCGCTGATTGGAGCCAGGGGTATCCCGGCCACTGTCCCTGGTGGCCTAATCAAATGGTAGGTGACCTAGTTGGTGGTTTTATATTTGTGCCCAGACTATTGGGGGTGGTTGCTTGATTTACGAAGTTTGTTGGGATGGCTGATTGCTTATAACCATCAACCGGTAATATTTTGCAATTGAATGATACCAAATAACGGCTTGATAAGAGGGGAGAATGACAAATTCGAACAATGGTATTTGATCCCTTCCCTTGTAAGAAATGTCAAGACATTTCATGGGATCATGCCCTCAAGTCCTTGGATGGTAGCACGTCCCCGGGGTTCAAGCTGAACGGGAATAACGATATTTGCTCATTTGCTCGCCAGAGTGAAGCTTTGATCATCCCACGGACCCCCAAATTTGAGTGGGCTAAGCCCAGTCTTAGCGGTTTTCAAGTGCCAAGTAGGTATTGACTTAGTATTTACCGCCATCCATTGTGAACCAACTTAGCCGTAATTAAATATATTTCATTGGTAGCTGATTCATTAGGTTTCATTAGTAATGAACTATTACTTAATACATAGTCAACCTGTGACTACTGGTAAAGCAATTAGTTGCTAATATGCCGGTTTCTCAAAGTAGGGGTAAACCCAAATCATCCACTTTATTAGCCATTTACAGTGATCAATCAATCCATTCTTGGAGTTCACTTTTTAGAAACCACCACATGGCTGTGGGTCAAAACCCTTAGTCCCCCTAGTTCCCCTATCATTAACCTTGGTTTTCCCTATTATTGCTGGTTGTTATCCCCCATGAAATTGGTAGCTTAATATTGACCCATAAACCATGTATAGCTGGCATATCCCCTATAATTGTTAGTTATCATCCCCTATGAACAATTAACCAGCTATAACATTGGTTGGTGAACTGCCTGAGCACTATTGATGGTTGATAGCTGGTATATCCACTACTATTGTTGGTTACTATCCCCTATTATTACCCACTATTAACCATTAACCAGCTATTATAGCATAGCCATATAGTTGGTATATCCTAATATTCCCCTATTATGAACCCTTAACCAGCTATAACATTGGTTGGCTAGTGTTGACCCAGCTCGCCATATGACTACTGTAATGGTTCCATTCGCACCTTATTTTCCACTTCCCGGCATTCCAACCTTCCCGGGTTCCGAGTGCAGGCGATGCTGCGTGGCCGGGTGCAGATGAGGACGGTGGCGGCGATCAAGTGGCGTTGGGGCTTCGTTTGGGGTGATAGAAACGGTTGGGAATGGTTGATCCTGGCTTAGGTGTTTCTACTACTTTACAGTGGTCAAACATCCTAGTTTAGATGTTCATAGTACTTTATAGTGGCCAAAATATTTGCTTGCATAATGGACATATAAACATGGTTGATCCTGGTGTAGATGTTTGATGGAATGATGTTTGATCCTGGTCTCAATGTTTACTTTTTAACGACTATAGTGCTTATAAGGCTTATAGTGGTCAACGATTGCTATTGGCTGGTATAGTAACACGTTTGTATAATAATTGTTGGTTGACGACTTTGGTTTAAATGTTTATGGCATTAGCGGTGAAGATAGTTTTATTGGATAAATCCGTGGTCAATCCTGGTTTATAGTAGTCAGATGTTAGAAATGCTTGACAAATATAAACATGGTTGATTTGATAGGGGTAAAAACATGGTGGCAAATCATTGCGAAAATGCATGGCAAACCTTTGAGCCATCATCAACGGCAAGGTGATTGAACATGTTGATTAGCTGTTGAACAACTCAAAACAAACAAGCTGGTTCAACAACCACAAAGTGACAATACAACTGTGTTTACAATAATGATTGTGAAGAGACTGGTTTCACCAACTACGAACAAAACAAATAGGTGATGAGATTCAACAGCGAAACATCAGTGACTTGCCCTTTTCCCGTACGAAAACGTGATTCACAGGGAATGCTTCGTTTATCAAACAATCATGTATGGCTGATACCCACCATAAATGACAAGCAGATGACATTGAATGTTTCTTCAATGGGAATCATTGTTAATTGATATTGATTAATATCTTATCTTTGTTTTTTGATCATGAGTCATGATTAGCCAGAATGAAATAGCATGAACATTATTTGGCCATGATCAATCATTATGACTTATAAAAACCATACTCAGCGCCCAGTTTTGACCATTATTCACCATGATCCAGCACTCAACGCCTTGATATTCACCATTATTCACCATCAGATCATCATCAGATCACCATCATATCATCATCAGATCACCATCATATCACCGTCAGATCACCATCAGATCACCCCTTGCGCCTTGTAGCAACCAACAACGACCTTCCCCCAACGCCACCACCGTAGGTCGCCCGTGGCAGGAGCTGGAGCAGTTGGCACAGGTCTCTTTGAGTCGAGGTCGCACGCAGCCATGCGTCACCGTTGGGTGCTGGTAGGGTGCTGGAGCAGTTGTCACCGTGTTGCGTAGCGTAGTTTTATACACACGAATTAGTTTGGTGATTAATTCAACTAATTATGGTTTAATACACTATTTTTAATACACTAATATGGTTCACAATGACTGATTGGTGATTAATTCAAATCAGGTTTTTTAAATGTGTGTAAAAGACCTGAGTCTACTGCTCTTGATGTCATTGGCATCTTTTTGTTGTAGTTCTTGCTGTACAGGGTCAAAATGAAGATGTGGGAGGGATTGAAAGTGAGGGTGCCCTTGTAACCCGATAACTCTTTGACGTTGGTCCCACTTTGGTCAAGCGTTGAACCGTCATGCACTTTCATTGGCAATCACATTGCCGTAATATTCCATACCATCATCTACCATCAATGATTACTACCAAACATGATTCACTTTGATGCAAGATAAACTATTCACCATTAGCAATTTCAATCTACCCTGTGTTCATCATCACTGATGATGTTTCTTTGTAACTACAGTGCTAGGCTGCTAGTCGTTATGATTGTTATGTAGACATTACGGGCAATAACTAATTTTGTCAGCCGTTATTGTTAGTAGTCTTGGGAACAATTTTCAACCACAATTAACTGCCACTTGCCATTAGGGAGCATCACGGACCGTTGCTAATGATCAAAAAAATGATTGATCACTGTCACTCATTAATTAGTGTTTAGCTCCCCACACTGATGAAATATCGATGGCATTTGTCATCAATCTGAGAAATCTTGTATCCCTGTGCCAACCATGCCAGTATCAACCATTATCCTGATTTCCTGATACTATAAAAGCAAAATTGATGGCTATAGGCTATTATATAATAATTATGATACTATATGTTCACTATACATTCACTACATATTCAACTATGATTATTCAAATAATTCACTTTATTCATATATATATATATACATGCATTCATTATTTGTTCACAGTACATGCACTACATGTTCACCATTTTTCTATATTCACTACACATTCTCTATATGGCTGTGGGTCAAAACCGGTTCCCCCATCATCAACCATTGTTTTCCCTATAGTTTCGTAGGTTATTATCCCCCATCATTGCTGCTTAATATTGGCCCAGCTCGCCATATCGTTGGTATATAACCCTTATTGTTAGTTATCATCCCCTATTATTAACTAACCATTAACCAGCTATAACATTGGTTGGTGAACCGCTTGACCACTATTGATGGTTAATAGCTGGTATATCCACTACTATTGTTGGTTATTATCCCCTATTGTTACCCATTATTAACCATTAACCAGCTATTATAGGCTGGTTAACTGCTTGACCCATAGCCATATAGTTGGTATATCCTAATTTTCACCTATTGTTAATTATTATCCCCTATTCTTAACCATTAACCAGCTAGTTAACCATTGGTTGGCGAACTGCCATGCATCCATATGGCTGTGGGTCAAAACTTCGTACCCCTGGTTCCCCTATCATTAAACCATTGTTTCCCTTACTACTGTTGGGCATTATCCCCTATTATTGGTTGGTGAACTGCTTGACCCATGGCCATATATTCACCATGTCTCCCTGCACCACCCCGTTTTCGCGGTCGTGGTCCGAGGCGGTCTCTTCGTCCAACTGTCGCAGCAGGCGGATGCCGAGACCACGGATGTGAGCGGCAGCCCTGTGACTTGGTGAAGCGCCAACCGAGGGTTTGGAGCGTTGGACCAAGCAACCAACCAACCAATGGTCACTGATGCAGAATGGTAGATGAGTATATAATGATATATATTGGGTGGCGTAACCAGCCACTTGTTCCGTTTTTTTCGTGTTTTGGGGATTAGATAGTTGAATAACTAATCGTGAACCAGCTGGTTAATGGTTGATAGGGGATCATAACCAACAATTGAATAGGGTGAACTGACCCACAAGCAAGTAATGGTTGGGATAATCATCAACTCATTGACAGGAAAAACCAGCGTTAATGATGGGAGAACCAGGGTTACAGCGTGAACTTACCATATTAACCACATAAACCAAGCAACCGTGTAACCAACCGATGGTTAATTAGCTGGTCAATAGTTGATCATAGGGGATCATAACCAACAGTTGAATAGGGTGAGCTGAACCACAACCATTTGTTTCCAAGCGAAGCATGATCACCTTGGATGTTTACACAAAGTCATCAATGACTCTTTCTGTATCGTACCTGTGTTCACCATTGTGATCGTTAGTTGCCCAATAGCCATCGTTCCGTTTATAGTACATTCATTGGTATATGAGTAGTTGTTCACTGGTGGTGCTCATACCCTATTGCGAACCATTATTAACCATAGAATTGAACATAGGATTAATCATAGCAAACCCCATAGTTTCCCTATCAAATCCTGTAGTTTTCTCTATGAAATCCAATAGTTTCCCTATACAAAAGCACTGATTGAAAGTCATTGACGCCATCATTCCTTGAGTAAATCGATACGGCAGCTGGCAGCTCAGGATTTCAATCAGCGGGGTCACAGCTTAACTCCGTTGATGGCACGCGCGTGGGTGCAGATGGATGCTGGTGCCTCGGACGCTTTAAGGAGCTGAAGCATAGAAATGAACATCCGAGTTTCGTACACATCACCGAAATCACCTTGAATGGATCATTTTATATCATGGAATCATTTGAGATGAATGAATTGTTGAACATGTTTTGATTATACTTCTTGGTGTTTTCATACTTAATACACTTGGGCACCTGTTTTTGATTATCAAACATGAGAACTGCCTGTTGGTAATCAATGCTGCAAGCAACATCATGGGTCAAACTACCAACGCCAGCATTGGAGCTCATTGCTTTCACAACCCCCACCTTTTAGAAGGTCAATCAGTATGGATCTCTCATGATTTTTCTTCACTCCAGCAACAAAAAACACAGTGAATCATCATCAAACACTATTTTGTCATTACTCAACCAATATTCATGTCATCCGCAATCATTGTCGACGAATCGTTCTTTGCGTCTGACCGTTTCTGTATTGGTTATGACGAAGTCAGACGATCATGAGAAGTGGGGTTTGGTGTTCCAGCTGGGATATGGTGACAGTGACCACCATGCCAGTAAAGAAGGATTACCCTCCAGTAAACTAACCTGGCAATGGAAAATCCACCATTTATTGGTGATTTCCCAGGGTTTCACTAGAAAATATGGTTAAAATCCATTGCCAGGTTAGTTTACTGGAGGTTATGTCCACAACTGTGCATGTGTGTGATCCCCAAGGAAATGTCACGAAGCGTGTCGATGTCGGTTTCATGGCGGTTCATGTCGGCAGCACAGTTCGTGGCTGGCAGCGAGATATCACTTCTACTGTGATCATTTGTGGTGAGTGATACCCGCCAGCCGCCAGGATCATTTGTGTAATTGTCAATTTGACCAGATATCTCACAGTGGAATGGTTGTGTTCACTAAAAATGTTATTGAAAACTCTATACATGATCGTTGTCTTAGTTGCCGAGTGGTTTGTAACTTATAACTTCAGCCCACTTCATCCACGCACAGCGTATCTATTTACATCTATGTACATTGATGGGTTGATCTTGACTCGCGAATTTCTAAACACCAAATTAAGTACAAGCGAGATATCACCAGCACCAGAAATTGACCAGTGTCGTGTTTTAAAGAGGTAGCTCTACCAATTCGGTGTATCAGATAGTTATTCTATCCCTGTTCTTACCAGCTAACTACGAGCAGCGGTAAGGTTTCCTGGTAATACTTTTGGTGTGCATCATCCGCCGGGAAATTTTAGCTCGTGGCAGGCCTTTTTCTGTTTTTCAGTGGGGTAGAGGGCTGGTGGTTTCTCAAAATAGGGGAACCCCCAAATCATCCACAGTAATCATCAGCAATAAACCAGCCACTCTTTGGCTACCCTATTTTGAGAATGGTTTCCCTATAAAAAACAAACAGCATCAATCAACCCGCGCAGGCAGCGATGCTGCTCTCGTGGATGCTCCTACGCCGTCCCGGCCCTCGCAGCCCTTGTTGGTGGAGATTGAAGATGAGATGCTGGTGCCTTGGTGAACGGTCCCAGCGGGGACATCGCTGCGAGTGGAAAACCTTCCAACTGGTGGTGGGTTCCCAGGTTAGGTGGTCCCCCCACCACTTATAACTTGCTTTATGAGTAAGTTAACTAGGGTTAACTACCAGTTTTAGGGGTCTATAACAAAATCTATAACTGCTGGGGGCACACCTTGCAGGTGAAGTTGTTGGTTCATGTTGATTAGTAGTTACTGCTTGGTGCATTGATTGACATTCTACATTTTCCAAACTGTAATTATTAACAACTGGTTGGTTGACTAATGTTTTTTCTAGTCTCGAAAGCAGCAACCGGACGGTGAATGTATGCTTGCTTGATAATGGTCAACTAATGGCAGCTCATGGTAAATGATGGTGCCGCCAAATGATGTACACTAGGGGACCCCAAAGTTATGGATTGTACCATAAATGGCACTGGGTCAAAACCCCGTACCCCTGGTTCCCCACCATTAACCATTGTTTTCCCTTGTTTTGTTGGTGGAAATCCACCATTAGTTGGTTGGTTACCTGCTTGACCCATAGCCAAATGATTCATGCTCTGGCAGGATGATCCAGGGGACTCCTATGACTTGAGAAACCATGTTTCACTGCAGTTCCTTCGAAGAGATCCCGAGCTGTTCAAGAACACATTATGTGATAAACGTAATTGATGATATGGTGGTTTCTCAGAATAGGGGACCCAAAAAATGGTTGGTTTATTATTATAAATGACTGTTAATGGATGATTTGGGGGTACCCCTATTTTGAGAAACCACCATATACTCGATATTCATTCAGCAGGTATCGATCAATTATCAGTTGATTCAACTATGTAGTTGCTGGCTACGAATGTTCATGATATATTGCTGTTCATCGTTAAGAGTCTTTCATGAACGGAACGCACTGCATGCTTGGTGTTTGGTATCAGCAGATTCCAACTATTGTGGTTGACTATTTTCCGCTGGGATTGGATCAAGCATGAATTTGCCATCGCTTAAACGATCATATAGCTATGCACTATTATCAGCAAGTTATCAACTACCGACTACCAACTCATTTTATCAACCACGAGTTAACAACTCAATTCATGTGAATGAGGGAACCCAGTTGTATTTCGATGTGTTTCGTTCGTGTGACTGCTTTATTTTCCCAATCATCAACAACTAGTTCAGACAAAGCATTTGATCATCCATTTTTTCGCCATGCATGGCAAACCACTATTGAACATGCACAATCATCAATCATCACTCATCATATCATCAGTCAAAAACCATCAGCCATCATTCACTATATGAATGATCGCATCAATCCCATCATGTTTCATCAATTTCACCGTTCACCAGCAGCCATCAACCAGCAGCGATCAATCACCATTTTGACTATCAACCACAAGATAAATCATCAATCATCGAGAATTAAACATGAACAAATAGGTTCACCACAACCATTAGCATCTTCCTCATCAATCATCGACCTTTCATCCCCATTCACCATCAGAATCCGCCATTTTTCAGCTCGTCATCTCCGAAAAATCCGATTTTTCCCGCGATTCGAACGGCACCATCCGCCCCCCATGGCGCCACCATGGGTCATCACCACAGGCCATGGCCCCCCCAGGACCGGTGCCGTGCCGCCATTGCGGCCACCCTGACGGATGCGCCCAGCTGCGACCTGCAGATGGCAAGGATCCTGGCGGAAGCGCGGGACAAGGCGATGCAGGAGGCGACGGCAGCGGATCCTGGGGCGCTGCAGGGGGGGTTGTCGTGGCGGGTGGGGCAGCTGGGCACCTGGAGTGGGGCCATGTGCGGGGCTGGGGTCAGGTCACCATGGTTAAGCCCTACGAGGTTGCTTATAGAAACCATGGGAATTGTGACCACGAGCCGTGGGGGTGCACATCCAAGAGGGGGATGGAGGCTTCATGGGGGGTTGACATGGATGATTGATGGCTATTGAGGATGGTGTTTGGATGTGAGTTGAATGGATTTTAGTGGTCTTAAATGTGATGATTTGGATGTTTTCAACATTTGATGGATATCATGGTAAGGTGTTGATCATGAAGTTGCTTATGGATCAGTACTTGAGTCATCGCATTTGGTAACTTATGGGTTGGTTGGGGTCCCGCCCCTTTCCAGCTCCATCAAATCAGCTATTCTTTATATTTCTTTGCCTTCTCAAAGCCAAGTTGGGCGCCCTGGTATTAAGAGGTTCATGGAGTGCGAGAAGGCGACTGGTCTACCATACCTGCTGTGGCTATATTGTGATACACCTGGTTTCGGGCGACCTGTCTACCAAAGGATGTATGGTTACATGGGTGACATACGGATTTCCGGTAACTTGTCTACCATCCTCTTGTTGAACACCCCATTTGTTGGTATACTACTTCACTGAGTTCATCCAGATGCTTCGACTGCCAATCTTGAGTTGATATTGTTCTGTCAGTTTATCCCCGGTGAGCCAGCAGCGGTGTTTTTTGCTTACGGGTCACTGGTGATTATGAGATATGAAATCAACCAAGCAACCAACCAATCAATCCACCAACGGACCAACCAAGCAACCAAGCAACCGACCAACCAACCAACCAACCAACCAGCCAACCAGCCAACCAACCAACCAACTAACCAAGCAACTAACCAACCAAGCGAGCAAGCAAGTTCACCTTGTGCATCTAGGCCAAGAAGCGCAATAAAGCCAAAGAGGCACCCAGCGAAGCCAAGTCCAGGCAGCTCAAGTGTGATGGCTGGTGGTTGGGACCGGGCTAAGGAGCTGCGGGTATCCTCATAGCCCTTTTAAAGGCAAATCGGTTTCAACCTACCGGGAGTGTGCTATCCAAATGATTGGTTTTAGAAAGGTCAATATAGGTGAAGGTTGCTTTACAAAATAGTTGAGATAGGTTAATATAGGTCGTAGGTTGTTTATGAGTCTTGAAGCTTGTTCATGAATCCCAAAGGTGATATGGATTCTCTGGGATTCCAATGGTCAATATAGATGGGTGAAGGAAGATCTTTTGAAATGGTTCGGAGATAGATATGATGTTAGTTGTTTTTGGTTGCAAGGGGTTGATATTGGGGAAACAAAAGCAACTATGATGTTCATTTTGTGGATGTGAGCGGAATGGGGTGCACGGTCTTGACCCAAAGTCAGAGATGATAACGGCAAATGCTAATATGAGGGCATGCAAATGATGAATGAACAGGGAACAGTTTGCCTCAGAATGGGTTTGCCCGGAGCCATTTTTCTGAACCATTATTCTCTCTTGAAAATCCAATGTACTATCTTTGGCAGGCAGTATCAGTCAGACCATCATTAACCCCAGGTAAGAAACATCTCCAACGAGCCCTTTCTTCGATCATAAGACATATATATATATATATATATATATCTAACCTTTCAAATCCCTCGGAGTGGATGGCATACATGTTGACATACCAATCTAGACTCATTTTCTGAATCGTTTGATTCACCAATACCATTGTTTAACAGCATGCTTCTTCACCACCTGTGATTGACCCATATAAGCATAACCACTAATTACGAACCAATATAGTTGGTATATCAACCTTTGCTGACTAGCACTAAGAAATCAACATTATTCACCACTAGCCGGGGCTGTTTGAAATCCATCGTTGGAAGTGACAGGAAAGCCTTTGAAGCTCCATCACGGCCAGAAGAGCCTGTTGTGCTTTGGTGATTCGCTTGGGCTTGTGAGAGTTCGAACTATTGGGATATCACCTCTGACTATCTCTGGGCCATTTCACTGGTCAGGTAGTTTAGAAATGTAACTATATTTAGTTGGTAGATGTTGGTAGTTTCACACACTTTTGTTTCCCCTCATGTTTGGGATTATTGATTGACTAATATTCTTCAGAGGGGTTGAAACCATGAGCCTAGATAAATGAATAAATATATCTTTATATTTTTATATATACACCTTATATATATATATATACACACTATATATATACACACTATATATATATATATACACACTATATATATACACACTATATATATATATATACACACTATATTTATATATAGATATACACACACTATATATATATATATATACATACAAGACGATAGTTACTTTCACCCTATACGGCCATGATGAGCAACCATGATAGTTGTACATGCTTGTTGTCGGCCCCATTTTTGTTATTGTGTTGATCATTGGTTGAACTGGCATGTTTTTTGGGGACCTGAGACAGCAACACAGGGATGTTCGCTAAGGAATCTCAACCCCTGCCAAGCCAAGTTACATCATGTGTCCGCAAGGGGAAGCCCATTGTTGAGACCCAGATGTTGGGCCTCAGCACTTGGGGCTATCACCATGTGGGTCAAACCCAGTCTCCAGAGCTCGTGTTTGTGAAGGGGATGATCAACCCATGAGTGTTGCCTGCGAATGTAGGATCCAAGGCTCCTGCAGATTCCATTCCGAACCATTCCATTCCTCCATTCTTTTATTTTGGAAAAGCACTTGGTACCAATCAATGAATTCAAAAGCACTTAGTACAAATCATTCTATACAGCATGGACATAGGTATAATATTAGGTGTATATATATATATACATCTATATATGCATATTAATAAGACCAAATACAAGTGTTGTTTGTTTGGTATATGTCAACATCTATTTACATGTTTAGTTATACATTACCCATAGAATGTTTAAGTTGTTTTGATTGGGAAAACATGTTCCATAGCTATATATTTCTTATGGTAGGTAGCTCACCAGAAGGTCCTGAGATGAGCAGTGTCGCACTGGTGGTTGCTTATCACCTGATAATTATCATGGCTTATGTATAATATTATTGTAATCAAGTGCATAATATGGGACAATATGAACTGTTGCTTATCACTGGTGGTTGCTTATCACTGTGTTCAGCAACAGTTCCTATTGTCCCGGCTCACGATGTTTCTGATTGTGCTCACCCTTGGGCCCTTGCGGCGGGCGCCCAGGAGATTTCCTTCCGTCAAAGCCAGCCACCCTTCAGCTATTTCAGCGATCGACAAAAGAGTCGCAGTCGCGTGCCGGGCAAAGGCCATGACATCCAGAAGGGCAAAGCTTCTCGAGCGCGCAGCGGGGTGGTACTGTTGATGGAGGAAATCCTGTACCACCTGGGATGGTTAAAACCCTATAAATGATGGGGTAAACAACCAACCAACTGGTGCAGGATTTCCTCCATCAACAGTACCTGGCAGCGGGTCCAAGCCGTGCTGTTTTTACTGGCTGGTGGGAGGAAGCGAGGCCAGGAGCCAGGGGTATCCGATAACAGCCCTTGAAAGGGGGAGCCAGTTGGAGCTACCAGGATTGACCCAACCAACTGGTAGAGAATGCCCTTGAAATAAGGAATGGAAGATCTATAGTGGTAGATCACCTATGATTTAGAAATGGAAGCCATGAACGGAAACCTATGATTTCGGAATGGAAGATCCCATAGATCACCAGTGGTAATACCGGGTGAGCTTTGCCATTGATAGACTTGTCCAAGCAATATGAGGATTCTTCCTTGTGACGTTTGGCCTGCGTCGGCTGCATTTGTTTGACAAATAGCGCACGATCTGGTGATTGGATTACAAGCTGACTGAGGGTGGGATCGTCAAACAATCAGTGGTGACTTGCCATCGTTCATGTACCAAGCATTATTGGAGGATCATGATTATTGATGAACAGTAGTTTGCTTCGTGATGTAGTAAAACCGTCTACTGGAGTTGATGACCAAAAACTCCAAAGCTTCATTGATTTTCACATTGAAATGAACCAAACTCTGTGTCGGTTTGCAAATGGCAGTGGCCCCGCAGGGTCCGATGGATCTATGACTCAAGTGCTTGACCTTTTTTCACTGAGGGTTTCTCAAAATAGGGGTACCCCAAATGTGGTTGGTTGATTTTTATATAAACATCGGTAAATGGTTGATACTGGACGAGTTGGTGGTACCCATATTTCAAGAAACCACCATTTAGACCTTTGAAACCCCAGGTTTTGCCATTCATATTGATGCTATAAATTTAACCTGTTCCGTCCTTTTTGGAAGATACCATCAACTTGGGACAGAACAGTTCACGTCTCTTCCCCAGCCCCATTTGGTTGCTACTGGTTGACAACCTTGGGCTTCCATGGTTCCGTTGCCGACTGCCGGTGCAGAACCCTTGTCCTCATGTAGGTTGTTTCAGTATGTTTCGTTCTTGTACCTTAGGGATGTGGTTTAGGTAGCTATGGTGTGATCACTGAATTCATCTGAATCCTAGATCTGCCGGCCTGCCGAGTAATGAATGTTCAACGTGCAACCCCACCACGTGCAACCCTATTTACCACTCGAACAGGGCGTTTGGGTGTCACTATGTTCAATTCATCTTTCTGAGGGAAAAGACTTTCAATCTGCATTTCAGACCCAAGTTGAGTAGGGAAATTGCCACATGCCTCTGTGCTTTCTGTCTACTTTGCTTCTGGATGGCGCTACTTCTTCAATGGCTATCATCACTGTCTTTCTCCTTGTCCTTGATGGCCTTTGCAGTGGCCTTAGCAGATAGAACTTATGTAAGGAATGAATCAATCGTAGTAATTTGATATTCTGAAGTTGCTTTTTTGGCAACTATTATTGACATTATGGTCATGTTTTTTTAATGCCAACTATTCTGTAATTGATGATATGTTGCAACCTGAACATGTGGTCCAGCACCGCGAATTGCAGCCTTCAACATCCTTGGAGCTATCCAGCACTCCGCCGTTCACCTGCACGGCCAACGATGCAGAGCCCAGGTTTTCGAAAGCTTCAAGTTTCTGACTGCCCGAGACGACGAACTTTCAGGTGCAGCGGTTACTTCCCAAGAGGTTGGTGAATGGTCCAGGTGGGCTTATTCATTTGTGGTGGTCGTACTTAAGCAATTAATAATAGTCATGATTCATGATTATAGGGAAACCCCAAGTTTTGGGGGCACAGGGGTAAACCATTTTTGGACAAACCCGAATGGAGAACACGAAACAATGATCAACACCAGGTACCAACAGCAGGGTGATAAATCAACCATGAGACAATGATAAACAAGTGAAACATTCCCCTTGTGGATCACAAAGTGGATCAATCTCCTTGGATCACTCATCACTATAGGGAGGAAATACCAACACCCACCATACCCCTGGTTGACTGATTGATTCCGCTCCGGGTTTTCCCCTTCCTGCGGTGGACTCGGTGGCCCATAGCCACGCAGAAAGACGAGCGTCGGGACGGACCGGGACGGACCCTTTGAAACGCCCCATGAATCCCGGGCACTGCATGATGGCAATGGGCTTCATGGTTCAGAATGGTGGCTTACACGGAGGTCCGCAACGCCCGACTGGAATTGAACCGGTGCAGGGTCCACAGGTCCATTTGATGGCACCCGCCATGCTTGCTGTCTACAAGCTCAAGCCAGCCATGTCACAGGTGCCAGCATTGCCACCTTCGATCGCATGGCGACAAAACTTGACATACCTAAAGTCGCCATGAGTCAAGCGTTCTGAGCAGCCAGATTATCCTTGATCGCTGAGGCATCATGGAAGGCAACTGGCTTCACATACCCCGCCAGGATAGTGTTTTTCCGTGCGTTGGGACTCAAGAACCGCTTGAACGCTGGACAAGCTTGACTCACCCAGCAGGTGAGCAGAGCAGCGAAGAAGCAAGAGAAAGCGCGTTGGGCGCAGAAGAAGAAGGATGTGGTGTCATGACACTGCTCCAAACCTGAATTAGTTCTATCTATTTCTGAGATTAGTGTCTTGGAGATATGTGTTCATTTGGTGGATTATCCGCTTGACAGGACTCTGGCCAGCATACCTCTGCTCCCCCTTGCCTTGCTGTGCAGTCAATGCGACGCAGTAAGTATTTCTGTTGTCCGCAAAATTTGCGGCTGCGCTGTCAAACTTGGGTGGCCGGCTTGGGTGCACAGCTTGTTCACACATGGTGACTGCAAAACATTCTTGAACCAGTAAAGTATAGTGATTGGTAAAGGAGTTGGCGACGGATTAGCCACAACTTTTGGCAAGGCAATGCAAGTGGTGTTTGCCACAGTGCCAGACTTGAAACGTGGGCAATGAACCGGGTGCACAGTCAAAAGTTGGCTTGCCGGAGTCAGGTAACGCATGTTGCACCAAACAACAGGGTCCGCCTCTGGAGTTCCGCGCGCATGCGCGACTCACTGTTCCAGTTTTTCGTGCTTCTAGTAAGCGCAATGCTGAGCAGTCGAGTTGTGCACAATTACAAGTACAAGTGACATTGGGAATGAAGCCGGTTAATCGTGTCTTGGCTGAGAGTGGTTGATGACAGGTTCAAGACCAAGTGAGTAGGGATTAGACTTATCAAAGGGATTTCAGCCATGACTTGAATATATTTTGACCGCCATTATCCTTGACTTACCAGCACGAAGCTTGTGATTCAGCATGACGAACTATTGTTAAACATCGCGAAGCATCATCAACCATCACGAACCATCATCAACCATCACGAACCATCATCAACCATCATCGACCATCATCAACCATCACCAACCATCACCATGCATGATCAACCATCATCAGCCATCATGAACCTTCATGGTTTACCTTTCTAAACCACCACTCATTTTTTTCAAATCATGGTTCTTGAAGTTTCAACATCCTGGGGGTCAACCGTTATGGCCAATATGTCGAGGTGGGGCCCCCAAACCTTTTAAATTGGTCAACATTTTGTTTGAAAAAACGTTTACAGATATACTGATCTAAGGGATACAACTAGTCGTTGAGTTTTATGATTACACATTGTTTTCTCCCATATTTAGATCTATAGCCTATAACAGTTAACTAATTCATGTTACATAGTTCTACTTTTTGTCAACCGTGTAATTATTTGACTACATCTACTTTTTTTCAGACTCGTAAACAAATATGTTTAATCTATATGTATTTTTACATCGTTTCATGAGTTACATATTTTCAGTTTTCAATTTACGTGAAAACCAAATGGTGACACAGTTGCTGGGGGCCTCACCTATCCCTTGTGTTTCTGGATCGGCGATTAAGGCCCAACGAATGCTGCGAAAGGTCCAACGAAGACAGGGCTGGCAGCGTGGAAGGTGGGCAAAACTGGGTTAGAATCGCGGTGTTCAAGGTGTAACGGGAATGATTGGTTCATGTGGCGGTTTCTTAAATAGAGGCACCCCCAAAAGTAATGTTGATTCAACCATTTAAATTATCAATGAAGGACATTTTGGGGGTCCCCCTATTTTGAGACATCGTAGTAATCCGACCATTTTGGGGGATCCGTTTTTGGGAAACCCCCATGTGGATGTTAATGAAACCAGGTATGATGGGGAAAAATGATGTTTAATGATTAATGATGGTTGTCATGATGGTTTGATGATGCTTGATATTGGGATAATTAATGATGTTCAGAATGTTGTTTAATGAGGGATGATGATGGTAATTACTGATGATGATGATGATGATGATGATGATGATGATGATGATGATGATGATGATGATGATGATGAGGATGGTTGAACATGGCCGAACAGATGATGATGATGATGATGATGATGATGATGATGATGATGATGATGATGATGATGATGGTTGAACATGGCCGAACATGGTCGAACATGGTTGATGTTTCTCAAGATGGGTTGATTGCTAGTGGTTACCAATGGTTCAAGGTCATAATTACATAAATCCAATTGGTTACAATGGGTTGCGATGGTGATAGTGGGTTAAAACGAGTACTTTGTTGAACAATAGTTGGTTCAAATTGTTGGTTACCAGCGTTCATTAAGGTTCATGGTGGTCTACAACCGTGTTCAATAGTCATCTGTCGGAATGATTCATGGCATACTCGTCCGTGAGTGACTGGTATTGGTCGACGGGTCGATTGATCCTTGGCAATTGTCGATTGATAGTGATGTGGCAACACATGGCTGGTCGTACACGGTGGTTCTTCGCAAACCCCGGTTGAAAGTCTCCAACGATTGGTACAAGGTTTCCTGCTCCCCGAATTTTGGTCTCCTACCATGTCTCCTACTATCGGTACCGGGTCTTCCACCATTGGTACCTTGGCTCCCGCCATTGGTACCACGTCTTCTACCATGTGTCACATACCACATTGATCAACCCAAGATCCCCACAGCAATCTGAGCCCGGCCTTTGCAAAGCAAGATGATTTGTTGGCTGGCAGCAGTGAACACAAAGCAACCGTTCTACAAACTAGCCTAAACAAGGCTGTTTCTCATAATAGGGGACCCCGAAAATACCTGGTTGTTTATTCATACAAGTGACTAAAATTGGATGATTTGGGGGGTCCCCTAATTTTGATAAACTACCACACGAGGATTTGATACGGTTAACGACTTTTGTGCTGAGCCTTTGTTGATGACTACAGTCGTAAATGACTATTGGGAAACATCGATATTGCGCATATGTACAGAACACATAGGTGTTTCTCAGAACAGGGGTACCCTTAAATCATCCAGTTTATCAACAAAACTGTCGTAACTAAAAACCATCCATTCTTGGGATTCCCTATTTGGACAAACCACGACGTAATCATATGTACGTGTATTATAATGAGTATTTGTGCACATTTAGAATAACTTGTGGATTCATCAACAGCCTTCACGGCATGGTGGTTGACATGTCTCTACAAAGTGGCCTCCCCCTTACAAGCTGGTTTAGAGTCGCCATTCGACATAATATCAATCATAACTGGTAGTTGCCCTAGTACTCAAGTGAACAAGATGAAGCCCACGAACCCGAATGCTCACACTCTTGGTCGGATTCTCTTGGTAAGAAACTCTTGGTGAGACACTCTTGGTGGGACACACTTGGTGAGACACTCTTGGTGGGACACTCTTGGGAAGACACTCTTGGGAAGACACTCTGAGTAAGACACTCTTGCAAGACACTCTTGGTGAGACACTCTTGGTAAGACACTCTTGGTGAGACACTCTTGGTGGGACACTCTTGGTGAGACACTCTTGGTAAGACACTCTTGGTGAGACACTCTTGGTGGGACACTCTTGGTGAGACACTCTTGGCAAGACACTCTTGGTGAGACACTCTTTGC
>VSDK01029877.1:1110485-1123562 GCA_009767595.1 Symbiodinium kawagutii
CAAGAAGATGGAGCCACACAAGCAGGACAAGGCCAAGTTGCGTAGGCTTGGGAGCTGAATTCCCAACCCCAAAATATGCCAGCCGGCGCCCCCCAAAAAAATCCTCCCTAGCCTTTGGTGTTGCTGCTGGCCTGTACTCCCTTTGCTACACCCTCTGCCCGGGATAGTTTCCGATCTACCTTTTCAAACTTATTTTCTCACATGCGTCTTCTGCTAAATATTCTTTCAAATCTAGCTTCAAAGGCACTATTTCAAATCCATCTTTTGAAAGGCACACTTTCGGATCTAGCTTCTGAAGGCCTTCTTTCAAATCTAGCTTTGGCCTTTGACAGGTATTCTGTCAAATCTAGCTCTGAAAAAATACACTTTCACATGTAGCTTCTCAAAAACATCCTATCGACTCTAGCTTCTGTCTGAAAAACACTATTTCAAATTCAGTTATTGACAAAGCACTCTTTTCAAATCTAGCTTTTGAAAAATACATGTTCGAATTCAGCTTCAGCGAGGCACACTTTGAAATCTAGTGTCTGAAAGGAAGAACTTGAAAAAAAATTCCTGAAAGGTACATCCAGCTTTTGAAAGGCACATCTTTAAATTTAGCTTTTGCAAAATGTTGAAAAAATTGAAAAGCGTGCTTGCAGGAAGACCAGTGGCCGGGTGGCCGGATGGCCGGATGGCCGGGTGGCCGGATGGGCGGATGGCCGGATGGCCGGATGGCCGGATGGCCGGATGGCCGGATGGCCGGATGGCCGGATGGCCGGATGGCCGGATGGCCGGATGGCCGGATGGCCGGATGGCCTGGCGGGAATGGCCCGACGGGTGGGCGGCCGGATGGCCGGATGGCCGGATGGCTGGGTGGCCGGATGGCCGGGTGGCCGGATGGCCGGATGCAGAAAAAGTCGATTGTGCCATATATAACGGGTAATTAGTAGTTACTCTAGTTACAACCAACTCTGCTTAGTACGGGGGCCCACCTTCTAGGGAAGCGAACATCACGACAGTGAATCACGTGGCTGGACCGTTTCGTTTTGAGTGTTCACCTGTTGGGTACATGGTGAACCTGTGCTTAGTCAAAAGCCCTGCGGGTTCTTGTTGGTTGTTATGCTTTGTGCTTAATCGAAATTATTTGTGATTCGCCATGAGGACTTATGATCAACCATCATAGCGACATGATAGAACAATCTCCTAATACCAGCCATGCCCTGATACCAATCACAAATAATCTTGATTATGTGTTTCGGCAACGATCAACCAGCCTGGACCGAACCATGATGAACCATCCCTGGGTTCAGCCAACCATCCTGAACCGTTTCTGGTTCAGTCGTTTTGAACACCATATTTCTCCCAAGATTGGAATGATTTGGCATGATTTGTTGATTAAGACCACATTTTTTGGAGGGGCTATTACCAACCAGTGAACCATTGTCAACTGGTTTGTGGTTTCAAACATTTGTCATGTTCCCCATTATTTACACATATTTGGCTGGTTGGAAAGCATATTTGTTTAAAGGATTAGCTTGTTTTTTCTTTATATATGCACAAGTATTGGGTTGGTTGGCATGTTTTTTTCCATACTCGTTGCAACCACCAACCAAACTGGGTGGATCACAGCTGCTACCTTAGCTTTTTAGGCTTTTTGGGACATGATTGATTTACAGCGAAAGCGACTAAAAGTTAGACTTTTTTCAAGGGATCTAGTTCAGCCACCAACCAAACCAAATGAGAGTTTCTCAAAATAGGGGACCCCCCAAATCATCTAGTATTAATATGATATTAAATCATTTGTAGTAGTAGACCAACCACTTTTGGGGTACCATCCATTTTGCAATGCGCCATGCCCCGGTTTTCATTCCACGGAGCCAGGTATGGGCTGCACATCGTCGACCAACACGACATCACCAGCCAAGTCAGGAACGAAACAGGTAGCAGCGACAACGTATCGAGGCAGGTCATGACATGGTACTGGATGGCAATGGATGGCACCTATGATAGAAGGGTTTCTCCATATGTGTGTTTCTCAAAATAGGGGTGCCCCAAAATGGTTGGTTGATTAGTAAACATGATTATCAATGGATGATTTAGGGGGTCCCCTATTTTGAGAAACACCCATCTTGGGAACCCTCACGAATGCTTGGTTGAGGGCTATAAATGATTAAATTGGATGATTTGGGGGGACCCATATTTTTTGACAGGATCATAACCAGAAGCACGATTGAATGTCGACGACGGGTTCTTTGGCCGAGTGCTATATCTACATTACATGGAGAGTGCTGGGTATAACAAACGCTTTTGGTGGCATGCGACAAGACAGATTTGGCACTGAGTAGTTCAGTAGGAAGTGGCCTTGAAATTGTGACAGGGCATCTGACCGAAGCATCCCAAATTTGTTGAAATGAAGCGACTGGGTGTCATTTGCGGAATGTGACAGGCATGTTGTTGGAGGTGAGTTCTCGACGACCGCAGTTACTTCCCCACAGTCCTTTGAGCATAGAAACTGCATAGGAGCCTTTCTTTGGTGGGGGGTGGCCGGTGGTACAGCATCAGAAACGATTATCATCGACCATCTGCCAGCGTTGTGTGTTGCTTTAACCCCCGTACGGGTGCGCCAATGATGGGGCAACACTTTGGCTTCAGACGCGTTTTTTTGTACTGGTTTTACCAGCTTGAAGCTGTTGTTTTAGGATATTTGTCATGGCTTTCCCGTAGAAAAATTACAGTGGAACTCCTGGATAAGAATCCCAAATCTGTGGTCCAGGGTCCCTCGAATTCTTAATTTAAATTGCTCAAGATTTTCCACGTTCCCGGTCTGAGGGTCCCTCAATTTCTTAGCAGTTTCTTAATTCCTATCATTTTTGTGACAGAAAACCGGAGGATTTTCTAACACCATTGGTTCTTCTCAGAAAAGGGCTGCTGGTGATCAGCTAGTGATTAATTAGTGATGTTTTGATGGGATCTTTCAAAGGTTGTTGGAAATGTAATGATATTAATTGGTCATTTCATTGTTGATTGGGTCGCTAGTTGTTTCTCAGCTGTTTGGTGCTGGTAAATGAGTTGTCGATGATGGTTGTTGTTTACAATTTTACGGTTGGAAAATTGGTTGATACCATTCTCACAACACTTTCCAATCCTTGAAAAAAAGCCGATGGCTCAACACTGGGCTGACGGGCCCGTGAGGTAAAAGAACATTTTTTTCGGGGCCTGAAAAGTTGTTTTTGTCCCCCGCGCCGCGTGCAAGACATGCATGTTAGCAGAAACGCTTTTTAACTAGGCTTGTGACCCCCCAGGCCGGGCATGCTCGGCCTAGTTGGAAAAAGATGGAAAAAGCAGGGTTTTTTGACCAAAAAATGGTGAGCTCAACCCCCCGCGGGAAACCAGTGGTGCCCCAAACCAGGGGCGCTAAGAATTTAACTGCCACCGTCAGTGCCCCTGAAATTCTTAGCCGAAGAAGCAAGTTATATTCAAGCCAAATGGGAGTGGAAACAAATCCAAGCCCCTCAAATTCTTTTACAAGAGATCCTTATGCAGCACCTTTGCTGTAGTGCGTTGGCGCTTTGCTTTAGCTTCGGTGAGCAGAGACTCGGTTGGTTGGTTGGTTGGTTGCTTGCTTGCTTGCTTGCTTGCTTGGTTGCTTGGTTGCTTGGTTGGTTGGTGAATAAGTAATGCTAAGCTCCATTGTTGGCCTGGCCTGTCGCAGAAGCCACCGTATCCCAGTTCACAGATGAGACGTTCACCCAGAAAGTGTTGCCCACAACGTTGACGGCGTGAGCGGGCGTACAGTTTCCCCAAAAGATTGCTGATTTCCCCAATCTATGCCAACTGCTGGTAAAGAGACCAGTGCTAGTCCTGAATGTCATAACCCAAGAAATGGCAAATGACCAGCTGTATTCTAGTTATGGTTGTTATCCCCATCAATACATGGGGAATAAAACACATATGAAAACTAAATAATTTGAAAAACATCAATTGATATGAGTTATGAACTGATGTTTGATGACTTTCGTGGTTGTGATCTCCCCGTGTTATCTCCATTGTTAACGACAGGTTGTCAACGCCACTGCCGCCCTTCCATGCGTAGCGGTACAGGCCATTCAATGAATTGCCGCGTCGCACGTGACCTGTTGGATCACGACCACTCTACGGATTCCACGCGAGTCCGTTTCAAGGAGAACGCTGTGATGGAAAGGTTGGGAGCCATTCGGGGTGCAGCTTTAGGGATGAGTGACTAGATGGTGGTTACCCAAGCCCACGTGATTCATGGTAGATCCGCTGGTAGTGACTGACCTTCAATTGCAGCATACGTGGTGTTTTGCCATTGATAGCGAATCTAGTCGTTCTAACTGTGGTTGCTTTGTCGTACCCAAAAGCGTGGTTGTATTGGTGGCGCTTTACCTCCAAATCCCTGTCTAACAAACTAGTAGAATCATGTAGAATCTATTCAAACCCTCGATTTTTGGTTCTTTCTCGGACACTGATCATGTGATCCATAGGAGGATGTCAACCATGGCACTGTTTCTTTGAACTCCAAAATGTCAAGTCAGAGTACTACCCCGCCAATTGAGGGTTTAAGCCTCTTATAACCCCGGGCGGGTTCTTACTCCTGGGGAGGTTATCAATGCGAATTCTCGGTTTCAACCACAGGTTCTTATAAGAAACCCCTTTTCGGTTGAAATCGACCGATTGAATCCGGGGTTGCCATCAGCTCTCCAGCGTGGTGCCATTCCCAGCTGTGCATTTCTCAATCTTTCCCATGGTGCACCAGCTGGTGCAAGCAAAAACCAAAGCACCAATGGGCGTGTTGAACCGGTTACCACTTCAATTAATTACACGGGATTCTCACAACCTGTTTTGTAGATTCAACAAAGAGCCAACACATCTTGGTTAGCATGTTTGAACACAACCAGGTTGTGACACACTGCTCGAGTTTGACCTTCGTTTGGGACCCATAAATCATGACGGGGTGGTTTAACCAGCAACCTGATTGGGATTATCAAACTCGTGATTTGCTAACAAAAAATCCAGCGGTTGGATCAATGTCCAGGGTTGGATTCCCAACATTGTTGATTGAACAGATCCTTGGGATGTTAGTGATCCAACTGCTTTGTTGGGACTCTGGTTGTCCCTAACCTGGTTTGTGGAAATGGTTTTGTATGGTTTCCCCTTTAAAAGATCGTGATTTTGAGCGCAACCAGGGACTGCCAGAGTGCAATCCCACTGGATTCCGATCAATGTCCAACAATTAAACTATCTCAAGAAAGCTGGATCAACCACCCAGGGAGGCGCAACCGCGAGGACAGTCGAGGTCAAACCCATACGGTGACTTCCATTGAGGAACCTGCACCTGGGACGATGGCGTGATCGTTCTATCCCATGAGCTTGGTATGGTGGATAGTTCTTTACATTTGGCGAGCTGGGTCAAGCAGTTGACCAACCAATGTTATAGCTGGTTAATGGTTAATAATAGGGGATGATAACTAACAAATGTAGGGGATATATACCAACTATTTGGCTATGGGTCAAGCAATTAAACAACCACCGTTCATGGGGGATAATAACCAACCGTTTCATAGGGAAAACAATGGTTAATGATGGGGGAACCAGGGCTACGGGGTGAACTGACCAATAGCCATTTGCCCACAAAATGACCCAGTGCGATAGGCAAACATACCATACATGGAGTGTTTGCTTATACCTCTCCTGTGGTCATAAATCTGGCGGTGACTGAATCATTGAATGAAACTTGATTCTGTGAAGAAAAACGCGATCAAACCTGAAGAGCAGCATACCTGGAAGCATCAATCAGCTACCAGTGATCTCCAACACAATCCTTGGGCTGGCATCCCCGAAATTTTTTGGCCAAAACATGTCCTTTCAGAAGCTGTTCATAGCCTCGCCCCGGACGTCCCCAGAGGTTGGCCAGTTACATGAGATTCACAGTCGATGTGGTCAGTCAGCGGCTTCGTTCATGCTTACATCTGGGAAGTCCAGCTGTTGCTACCCTCCTCCAGCTGCTGGATTTGCTGGTGCAATGGATCTTTTTCATGGGTCTGGGGCAACGGATCTTCTTCATGTGCTTGCCTCAAGGATCTCCTGCCGTTGAGCAGCGGAGGTGTTTTGGGGGTGACTGAGATGCGAATGATTTTTTCACAGGAAAATCAGCTTCTTTTCGGGAGCATCATTCAATGCATGTTCCAATGAACAGGTGCATGTTCAGCTCGCCATTCTGTTACACGTGTTTCACTGGTGGTTTGGGTCTATGCTCAGGGGTATCGGCACATGGCCGTCAACAAGCTACCAACCCATAGAGTTTCCCTACCATTCGTGTGCCTAGCTCTTGGGCGGTGTCTAAGGAGAGAAGATTGAGTTTCCATTCCATGGAATGTGCTTTGCCCTCACGGAAGGAAGATAGAAGCTCCTCGCCAGCTGTTGGTGGCACCCCACGAGCCGATCTGAATGTTTACAATGGACACAGTGATACATCAGAGCACTGCATGGGCGTCATATACTTTGTACGTGTTTGTTGACCATATGCATGTATATATTTTTGTCTCTGGGCATACATGTAAACACATCTATCTATATTTGCAGTGCATCCGCTTTCTTAGAATCCCAAATTTTTGGCCCAGGGTCCCTCAAAAATGATTCCAATGGCGCTGGATTTTCCAGCATCATGTGTTGAGGGTCGCTCAAATTCTCAACAGGTTCTTGTTTGTGTAAACGGCTGTGGCCATCATGAAAATCCGTTGGTTCTGGGGCCTGGGACAGACTTCTTGGGCTGGTTAATCTTTGAAGGGTGGAATGTCAAAAACGGCAAACCCTTTTGGGACCTGGATTTTTTTTTTTGATTTTCTGCCGGTTGGGGGCTGGACTCCCCCCAGATACTCCAGGGTTTTGTTTGGGGCCTAATTTGCGTTCAGATACTCTAGGTGCAAAATCTATTGGTTCTTGGGCCAGCTGCACCAGCATCAGCATCAGCTGGACTGTTGTTTGTAAAAATTCAAAACCCCAAAGTGAGGGTCCCTCAAATGTTTGACTGAGCAGGGGGAAGATGCCTGCATACCCATAGGGACGGAAAAATATTGAGCCCCTAAAATTTCTTTACAGTAGATTATTTTGCAGTTTGTGCGTTTTTTAATATTATGCAGATTATGCAGCGACCAAAAAACATTCGTTATGTACATCTACATAATATATTGTTGTACATCTACATAATAGATGTAATGTATTGCAATGTGCAAAATCGATGCCTATATAAGTATTTTTTTTTGCATGAGTACGGATCAATCTATATGTAACATATTTAGGACATGCGCACATGTGAAGACGGAAGGACCAAGAGCAACAATTTGGTTTCCTCGCTGCACACGAGCTATTGCATGTCCAATACTCGTACTGTAGGTTACAACCAGTAGGCTGTAAGTGAGATTTCACAGGAAACTTTGCACAAGCAGGATTCAGACTGTTCCACTTCTTAGATGTGGGTTTGAGTGAAACCTGAACTGCTGTGTCAAAACTGACCAGGGTGGTATATCTTTGGCGAGGTACGCCAAAACCAACGGAAAAAGGATCATGTTTAGAAGATAAATCATCCAAAGTGGGGTCTACAGCTATGGAAAAACAACAAACACATGTGTTGGAAGTTGCCCTTTTGGATCACGATCAACTGACATGTGTTATTGGTTGGGTATCTATCGATTTCTCGTTCCATGTCTAGCTGTCCTCTATTTGTCTATCTACGGGCCTATCTAACTATCAATCTATCAATCTATCTATCCATCTATCTATCCATCTATCTATCTATCTGTCTATCTTTCTATCTGTCTATCTTTCTATCTGTCTATCTGTCTATCTGTCTACCTGTCTATCTGTCTGTCTATCAATCTGTCTATCTATCTCTCTATCTATTTATCTATCTATCTATCTATCTATCTATCTGTCCATCTATCCGTCTATCCGTCTATCCGTCTATCCATCTATCCATCTATCCATCTATCCATCTATCCATCTATCCACCTATCCATCTATCCATCTATCCATCTATCCATCTATTGTCCATTTATTGTCCATCTATCCATCGATCCATCGATCCATCTATCCATCTATCCATCTATCCATCCATCCATCTATCTATCTATCTATCTGTCTATTTATCAATTTATCTATCTATCTATCTATCTATCTATCTATCTATCTATCTATCTATCTATTTAAATATAAATATAAATAAATATATATATATTTTTATATATATATATATATTTATATATATATATATATCAATTCATCTATCTATCCATCTGTCTATCTGTCTTTCTCTCCTTTACTTTCACCCATTCAAGGGACTGGTCGATGGAAAGCTCGTTGACACAAGGGGATTGCCACAAAGTCTATTTCTAGAAGTTCTAATCACTAATCACTGATTTTCTCATCATGGCATGCAGACCACTTGACCAGTTCGCTCTTGGAAAAAGGGTCAACAGTTAAAAGTCGATCTTTGTTGCTAGTATTGTATACACATGTCTACTGCTTTTGTGGTGGTTTCCTCATAGGTGGCGGTTACCCTCAATTTTCATCCTGTATGTGAAGCATTTGTAGTCAGAAACCAACCATGTGTTTGGGATTTGTTATGGCTTCAGAGATTGAGAATACAACAATACACTACCCATATCCGTACCTCATCCACCTCTGTGCGCTACATAAATAGGTCAGTGCCCGGGTGGTTTCATTGCTGGCCTCAGGTATCTTACCTCCGGTGGGTCAAACGCATCGTGCGTACGTTGGCAAGTGCGCCGCCAGCTACGGGGTCGAAGAAACTGGCGGCGAATCGCTTCCCCAAACATGTTTGATGAATAGGTGCTACTACTCATGGCTAATAGTCACCAGATAGGTTATTTTTTCAAAGTGGTAGCTATAATCCTTGATTATAAGATGTTATTAGCGTGATGGCGGTTGTTGATCATGATGATATTTGATTGTTGCCTTCATTTGTTTGTTCCCTGGGTTGAGACTCTGTCATCTAAAACAACGCATTTCGCCGCCTTGGCGGTAGTGCGCGTGTTTTTTTCCATGCAAAGTGTGATGGGTCATCACAACGAGGCCGGTTTGGATGAAGTGTCCCTGCGAATTCCAGCGGCATCAGTGGCACCTCTGGATGTTGGAGCCAAGTGGTGCCTCAAATTGATTGATTTCTGTATATGGCAGTGGGTGAATAGAAACCAACTAAATATGGGTAGGTGAACATCCCAGCAAGACATTTTTTCAGTCACTTTGGGGGAGATGAAGTCTACAAGGTGTTTGTTTTCCTCCTGCAATACAACCTTTGACTGTTGACCAACCAATCGACCCAGTGAGGGTGGCTAGCCCCTGAGACTGATGGAAGTAAGATTTAATTGCCCGGTCGCTAGCGACCAAGCAACCAGTAGTCTTGTCGTTGCAACCCATCAACACATGGATTTGCTGGTTTACTTGTATTTTCTGCCTCCTACAGCTGTCGCCACCGAGACCGACGTGTGAGATATCACCTTGACCCAGGTGCTAGTGTTGCAATAAATTCAAGGCAAGAGAATGCCTCGTTAATTGGGGCAGTTTTCCTGCACCACCATTGATGGCCCCGACATCGAATCCACTATGGAATCAACACAAGCACTCTCTTTGGCGGAAAAAACAATCATGGTGAAAGCAGCTCCTCCAGCGATGAGTTACAGGCATGGACTTGTGAATAACAGCATGCTGGAGCAGCTGCTGTCCCCAGTTCAGTTCCCGGCCGCCCATGTGGAGGGAATCCCGCGTCAGGCTCAACACCTTCCTTGCCAACTTGAAGCCAGAGGAACTGGAAGCAGATGCCGCCCAGCTCAACCGCAATGGTTCACTTGGGGAGGAAAGGCACAATCGAAACATCGGCAGCAGTTGGTTGGTGGACGGTTGGTGCTTGGAACGTTTGACATATTTTGATACTTGGTATATTGCTTGGAATCTGCATGTTTGCCGCAGCTAGAACAGCGTCCTGCATTTATCACAAAATGACACTCTCGGTAGACTTAAAATGTTTGCCCAAAAGGGTGGTCCTTCTACACTAAGACTAAGATGTCATGTACAAGGGCCACTGTTCATTTTTCAAAATATCCTATTGTGAGATATGATGGGCTTCAGTGGCGTTCTCATCAATGCTCACTTGCTGCTTGCTGGTTGTCTTGTTGTGCGTGTGTTTGTTGTCTTTCCTGTTGTGCTTTGGGTGCTCGTGTCTCGTGTCGTGGCTTTTGATGGCCCACAATATTCTGATAGCCTCTCCCCCATATTTTCCACTTATAATTTGGTACGACAGGCGCAAGCCGCGCAATTGCAATAGGGGTACCCTCCGAATGGTTGGTTTGTTAATAATGAATGATCCACATTGGATGACTTAAGGTGCCCCTATTCTGACAAACACACATATGAATGCTATGTTTTTCGCTACAAGAAGTGGCACCCAACTTAAGAATCCCTGGGACCCGGTCCGTGGCTGATGACCTTTCCGCGATCTCCAAGAATTCTCTGCTCTCACCGCTGCAATAGGTTCATGAACCCTGGTTATGCTGCCCAGTTACCAGCCACTAATAGGTAACCAGCTGGTTTCTACCATTGTTGTTACTTTGGGTTGGTTACCTTTTGTAAAGGTAGCTGGAAGGGTAGGGAACTATAAGAGAACTTGAGCTTCTACTGAGCCATGACCCACCATGTTTCCTTGAGCCGGGACTCTAATCACTGCTTGATTGAACCCGGACTCACCACGACTGATTGAACCAGGACTTGCCATTACTTTGCAATGAGAAGCAACAACTTGGTTTGTTCAAACTGTTGTTAGGTCGTTGAATCCACCTGCCATGGTCAAAAACCTATAGCAGCGGCCCACTCGTTTCACCGCCCAGTGCTTGACATAATAACCCACTACTGTCCTGCTTGAATTGAGGTTAATCCCGAAAATGGAATACCTGGTCTAGAGAAGTCCTGGTAGTGATTGGGCACATTGTTAGGTTTTTCAGTCTTCACGCGCTATTGATATTGAGTAGTGATTCTTGTCACTTAATGGTTGAATTTGTTCGCATGCGTAACTAGTTGGTGACTCCAAGCATGTTTGATTTCCAAACCAAATGCTTGGAGAAAAACGGTTACAACAAATCACTCAACATGGGTTACAAATGCTTGGAACTGAAGTTACCTTCCATGCGTAACCAGTTTGGTTGAAGTTACAAATGGTTGGTTGAAGCCACCAAGCAGTTAACATTGCCCAAAACTCCATTGATATCTCGACCTGCCTTTGGCCTCGCTGTTTTCAGGTGCGTGAAAAGCAACTGCATCTCCTTGCTCGTCAAGGGCGCTGATGCCACGAACACAACGCTGAACAGGCGGAGACTCTTACGATGAAAAGATCCAGAAGAAACGTTTCCTGCGCAACATAATTGATTGCTGGTTGGTGGTTTCAATCATTTTTTTTCCTAGTGAGTGATTATTAACAATTGGTTGGTTGACTAATATGTTCATAGCGGTGGTTCAACCACCAACCAGATTAGGTCATGCAGCAGTTTTTACAAATTACACTGTAGACCGGAGCAGGATTTTTTTTGGATATCTTCACCCCTACAGCTGGTTGGAATCACCCCATCTAAGCTAATCAATTTTAGACTTTAAAGCAAATTCGAGCTGGTCAGTAGCCGACATTGTACTGGAATGCTGTTGGCTGGTGGGATAAAAATCAATGTACCTGGCATCACGTCAATGTATCACACGCTCATGCTATAATGAACCAGCTTGGTTTTGATAAATTCATGATTTGAGCCCACTCAAAAAACTAAAAACAACACAAAATACATGTTCATCGACAAGACAAGACTTTGGATGTTTCTGGGTACATGTAACCCACCACTTGGGTGTACACCACAGCTGATTGCCATCAGTGCCCGCCTTGTTAGCGGTCAAGCCGCAATTCTTCAGCGTTGTTTAAGCTTTGACGCCTTCGAAATCCTTGGAATTTCAATCGGCGCATTCCTCCAGCACCAAGGTTGACTCCTTTTGGTGACTTTCTTACAGGACCCAAATGGTACCATGGATTCCTGTATGATCCTCTACTTTAAAAGTTTCCTTTTTTCGGAGATGCGGAACCCGTTTCTGGTGAACTGCAGATCTCCGGGCTTTCTGAGCATTGGAACACCAATGCCAGCCATTCCTGCGGCTTCCGGATTGTTTCAACGATGGGTTGGAGGTATCAGACAGGGCCAAGCACAGCTGTAGCGGTGTAAGCTGGTGATCTAACCGGTTGCTGGACCTCCAGGCTACTTAAACTGCTTCTCCCACCGGATTTTTCTGTTGGTCAACGCATCAACCTATTCAAACTCAGACCAACACAAGATTTGCTATTAACCAAACTTCGAGACTGCTTAAACTGATTTGCTATTCGCTACTCCATTTCAATACTTTTTTTCAAATGGGCAGAGATTGATTTGGTGCCCAGTCTTGCACCCAGTGCGACATAGGTATTTGTAATGAAGTTCTTCAATCTGGATGCTTTTGTGTCGCAAACCATTAGTTGCAATCATAAAATCAACGTCCATAGCCATAGTTATAAAAGCATTTTTGACCATCGCCATGATCAAGCATCATCGGTTAACCGTTGATTAGCGGTTTACTATTAATTACATTACATTCATTCATGTGAGATCCCCATTACTAACCTCCTCATATGTGATTCTAACTTGCCAACCAAGGTTGAACCAATGGTGGTTCATTGATCTAACGTTACTGTTGTTGATCAAGCAGCGCACCCATGAAACTGTAATGGCTGCTTCGTCACGACAGCGACTTACCAAAGAATTGTTCGATCATCCCGAGCCATTCATCTGGTTGGTGGTTTCAAACATTTTTTAATTTCCCTGGTAGTTAATAACAAAAAGTTGGTTGACTAATATTTTTCTTAGGGGTTGAAGCCACCAACCAGTTATGAATCCCTACCCTTCCAGTTACTTCTACAGTAAGTAACCAGCTGGTTTCTACCATTGTTGTCACTGGGATGGTTACCTACTATTTCATGGTAACTGGAAGGGTAGGGAA
>VSDK01029877.1:1123596-1141347 GCA_009767595.1 Symbiodinium kawagutii
TAGGGAAAGGTTTAACTACGAATTATAGTTTAACGAAGGTTGAAAGAATGGTTCATGGTTAAACTACCTCAACAGTTCAACTACATTAGTCTAAGTTAGGGATCTATGTCTGTTTGCTTGTTTCTGGGCACATTCAAATGTCTAATAGATCTACATGGATCTCCCCAAAAGATCGTCCAACCATTAACACAGGGAGGTTGATGGTAATCTGGTTGGTGGTTTCAAACATTTTTTCAATTTCCCTGGTAGTTAATAACAAATAGCTGGTTGATTAATATTTTTCTTAGGGGTTGAAGCCACCAACCAGGGTAACTATAACTAGTAACCCACATAAAAATCTTGGTAGTTAATAACTAATAGTTGGTTGAAGCCACCAACCAGCAATGCATCTTGATTCTTGACGTTTGCACGGCCTCCACGTGAGTATCCGCCCAAGGCACCAAGAGCTGCGACAGGGCAACGGATTCACCATTGGTTCGGTTGCACCGCGGTTCTGCATGACAGAATGGGGGGATTGTTTAAACGTGGTTCGATGGTGATATCATGTTATAGTGAGAATTTATGTATTTTATCTTTGTGTTTGAATGTTTGATTTGTTCATATCTGAATATGTCGGGGCATGTTCAACCAACATGCTCGGTATATATGTATACCACAATGTTTGAGCTTTATGAGCTTGTTTTTTGTTGATACAGATGTTACTTCTACAGAGCCAGCCGTTAGAACCAATCTCCAAGCTGGGGCTGGAATCAACGTTCAAACAATCCGAAGCTCAGCATTCAAATTGGATCTTGGAGTTTCGCAATGTGTGAGCACCTGGGGGCCGTTTGGGCCCTCAAGCGTTAGTGCTTCACCCAACAAACCTGTGCAGAACTCGGTAACATCTCTCGGAAGTTTGGGCATCATATACATATGAGGGTTTCTCAAAATAAGGGACCCAAAAATGGTTGGTTTATTGCTATAAATGACTATTAAAGGATGATTTGGGGGCACCCCTATTCTGAGAAACACTCATATTGGAGTCGAGCTGCATCACATCGCTGTTTTGGACACTGTGCAACAACTCTTGGCCCGATCATTACGATGTTTCGTTGTCAGATGTTATCAACATTGTTTCACATATATATCACTGGTTGGTGGTTTTAAACATGTTTTGATTTTCTCTAGTAACCATCAACAAATGGTTGGCTGACTAATATTTTTCGTAGGGATTGAAACCTCCAACCAGATCATCGATCATGATTTGTGCTTTACTTGTTATTCTATCTTATTCTTATCATTGGCATTATCTATACATTACATATCAATTTTCATTTGGGAAGTGTAGACAAGCAAGACTAAATGAAGAAACAGGTGACAAAAGAAGATGGAGACAGCAACCGCCCGTTGCTCACAATGAAGCTACCACACATCATTTTTGTTTGAATCCTTTCAATTAAACCTTACATTTTGGTCTACCTGCATTTTATTCTAGAAACCATCAGACTAGCATTGTCTCCTAGCCATGACAAAATTCAGTGAACTCTGCTGCTACGTGTTGATGCGAGCTGGCTGTTCCAGCGAAAATCAGGTCATTCACAACTGGAGTAATGGCTGGATATGGCTCATTTGTTGGTGATTTGCCATGGATGCAAAGTGAATTATTAGGATCTCTGTCCAAGTGGTCAACAAAAATGTGATACTTTGCACGTAAAACCATTCCCGGATCAAGCTGCAATCCCTGCTAACCCTCTGAAATCACCAGATACCGTCGCAGGTTTCCAACCGGATTTCTTGCTGAAGATGGAGACAAAAAGCACAGCGGCTTTGGGTGAAACTGTCGCAAAATCGCTGCTTAGATGCTCCTATCCCGTGTCACTCCAAGACCGCGACACGTTTACTCCATGTGCCGGCGGCGTGACCGTGGCCGTTGATTGAGACGCAATTTGTTTGCGGCCACGAGTCGCCTCCGCGCCGTTCCAGCCCTCGAAGAAGAGCTTCCGTTGAAGCAGCGAGAAATGGGCGTTTGGCGCCATCAACCATCGGAAGGTTTAGATTTTGAGATGATTTGGTGATCCAAAAAGTAACACAACAGGAATTGATGAACAGCTTTTAGATGGTTTAGATTATCATAGTTCAAACATCCCAAGAGTAACTATAGTTGTGATCAAAACTTTTAGTCGTGATTCATGATACCAACATCTCAAGAATTCGACTGTTTTGTTCATGTGTTCATCTGTTGCATGTGAGCAAATTGGCTACCAGTCCGAACAATGCCCCATGGCGCTCTTCCGCATATTTCTACGGTGGTTTGACCACCATATTTCTCAGGGGGTTTAACCACCAAGCAGATGGGTACCCGCCATTTGACAAAGGGGGATTCTTCTCCAGGGATCGGGTCTGTTTACGGGTCATCTATACCCTAAATCACCACAACTCATGGAGCATCTCAACAAACGGTTTTATCTCAAACCGGGGGACCCCAGGTTATGGTTGGCTTATTATTCTAGAAATGGTTCATAAACTGGATGAGAACTGGGGAGTCCCCTATGACTTGAGAAACACCCATGTTGATTCTTATGTTTTGACCCGAGTCTGCCATGATCAGGTAAGCCACGCAATTTGTACAATGGATCAAGCGATCCCAGTTCGAATTTATCATGTGGGGACCCTGAACGGCTAGGGTAACAGGGTGAACAGACCCACAGCCAGGTAAGAGTGGAGAACTAGGATGATAGCGGTGAAGTATGATGCCGCCATAGAAGGAATATCTTGACTGGTTTGACCAGGTTGATCAATGGTTAACGATCATACAATGACAAGTAGTCAAGACCATTCATGGTATTCTATGATGATTGCTGATCATTTGCAACCATTGAGAATATTCAATTTTGTTAACAATGGCACATTCATCAGAGTTACTTGGGCTTGAAGTAGTTATAATTTACAACTTGTATTCATCAGCTTGATTTTGGGTAGCTCAGTTGCTAAGACACCGAAGTTCATAGCTCAGCTGTTCCAAGAGGGCTGGGGCAAAGTCGGCTTCACCAGTGCGTTCTTTGCTGCGCATTTAATATTCTATTCCATGTTCATCAATCAAGCAGAGGGCTCATTTGTGAGGGCTCATTTGTGAAGGCTCACTTGTCAGGGCTCATCCACCCGTAATACATAATGATTGTCAGCAGGAGGATATTCCATGCGCCTATGGTGTACGAAATTGGCACATTCCTGTTATTGATCTCGAAGTTTTCGGCTTGTTTCGCTGGAAATACTCCAACTCCATCTTAAAAATCATAAAAATCAAAGATCCATGGTGCAGGGATATTCCTCAGGAACTGCAGGGGCAGTTCCCAGACGACCATGGAGTCAGGCCATGGTTCTTTTGTGTCCAAGAACCATGGAGGCCCAGCCGATGGGCGTGCCCACTGACGATCCGAGACAGGGAGACAATCGCTGAAACGTATCTCCAGTTGGTTCAATTGGGATTGGGGAATCCTTGCAGTACTGTAGGTAGGTAATGGTAGGTGTATGTTCAATACTGGCAACACTGGATAAATAACCTCCCAAGAAGGTCCAGAAGATATGACCTATAGCATCAGAAGAAGGACCACCCCAAATGAAACGACACCTAGAGAGAGATGAGAAATCAACAGCCATGAATGAAATGGTTGTCAATCTATTTGTTCATGTGTTTATTTTTCTTTGATTCATCTAATGTATTCATGATTCTGATTTTTGTATTTGAATGATTTAGTTTTTGTGGTAATTGTATCGGGTTTACAGAACTTATTTAATTTATGTATCTGGTTAAGATTGCTCAATCAGTCGAATTAATTCCTTTTTGTCGTTCTTTTTCCATTCATTTAAGCAGTTATCTATTTATATATATATATATATATCTGTGTGTGTGTTACAGAAATGTATTCGATATGTTAATTGATTCTTGTTTGGCTTAGTTGATTAATTATACCATGTTGATTTGATAGAATTACCTACTTTATCAACAACGTTTGATTTATTTAATTGTTTATGATTAGATTTAGTTTATCATTTTTTGTTTAATTTGATTTTCTTAATTTATCGAATTTATTGGTTTCTAGTTTACTAAACTAGTTTTGTTTATCGAGGTCGATTATTTTTTTTACCGCATGTTATTTTCAAAGACACAGTTTTTTTCAAAATACTGTTTTATGTGATTTACATCACTTTAAACAAATGAACTATATTTCTTTAAATTGTTGAATCATTTACTGAAGTATCTTTAATGTTCTTTAATGTGCTCAATTTGATCAAATTACTTCAACATATGTATGTTGATTTATTTGGTGTCTGAAACTCCTTGAAACTACTTGTTTATTTACATTTAATCTATATATGCAAAGGATTAAGATATTTTAGATTATACACATATGTGTATGTTCATTTAAATTGTGCATACCATTTCGATGAAAATCAGGGGTTCGGAGGAGGGCGTTGCTGAGGGTTACCTCTTGTGAGCTTCTGAAAAACATGCTCATTTTGAACTTAAAAAATACTATGTGAGGAGCTAGAAATGTACTTTTTTTTGAAGAATTCTTGGTCTTAAACCTTCTATGAGATTGAGTATTGACAAGCTTCAGAAGCAAAGTAACTAATGGAAAACACATATAAACTAATGACTGATATACTGTTTGCCAATTTCTTGGGATTTTGAGCTCTTGTGTCATTATTAGCCCACTACAAGAGCCCAATAATTACTAAGACAAGGAAGTTCACCAACCATAAGAAGTTAGCTAACTAAAAGGAAACTGATTTGAACCTACTGTATAATTCAACACACCTCTGACCAAAGTCTACGGATCCAGAGGGGGTTGATTAATTGGGGAGGGGTGGAAGTTTATTCAGGGCGGAAATAAGCACCTAAATATCTTGAGTAAGGACCAGAGTCTGGGGAGCTTGCGCGCCATGGGCCCAACATAGGACCAACATGGCCGCCCGGCTGTCAGGAGTAAGCCTTTAACTCCTGACTTGACATGATAAGTTCTTTGGGTGGTGATGTCATTCTTTTTCCTTAGTAATTATTAACAGTTGGTTGGTTGACTTAATGTTTTTCATAGGGGTTGAAACCACCAATATGTTATGGTGAATATATTTGGATATATTAAGACCATTCTGGTGAGCCTTATAACTAATTGGTCAAACCGCAGTTTTGTTTGGTGCAGATCAGCTTCTGGGAAGCGGCTAGCTGGCAGAATCAGTGAGCCAGAGGCCTTTGGAAGCAGATGAGTTGTTTCTGGTCCGCGGCGTGGGGCCCTGTTGCGCCTGGGCGATGACAAATTACGACAGAAACTCAGTCCAGCGATCGTCAGTGCAGAAGCACCGAGTCCGTTATCTCCAGGTTGTTCGAACATGGAGAAAGCGGGGATACCGGCCAGTCGGCAAATGAGGGATTTGATGCCGCGCCAAAACCGGTGTGCAATAGCAGTAAAGCGGTCCAACCTTCAAGGGATTGTAGCTGACACTCTCTCTTACAGCAGAGCTGTTCAGAAATGCTGTGGGTGAGGGGCCATCCAGTGGTGAGTTGGTTTTTAAGCCCGCCTAATATTCACCATATAGAACAGTAAGCAGTCAGCGAACAGATAGTAATTGAATCAATTGCTTGTGGTGCTGGATGCTTTGTTTCGGGGAGGTCCCTTTCCTCCTCCATATCTTACAATTTTGGCAAACCTTCAAATGGTTTCAATGGTTCATCCGTTTGCGCGGGCCAAACCAGGACAAGATTTCATTTTGAGTTGGTTGGAATGCGGTGGTTGGATGACCAAGGACAATACCACAGAGCTATGAGACATCGAAAATGATCAGGTGAACTTTCAAGCGATCTTGCCCTGGTTTCGCCTGTGACGTCTTGTAAATGTCTTGCAATGATCCAGTTAGCGGATTATCATCCCCTTGAATGAAAAGTGAGCAAGCTTGAGGACACCTCAGGGTTATAACCCCAAGGGGCTATGGATGGCACTATCAAACAATCCTTTCCTTGACCAACGCCCCAGGGTCTGAGCTACTAGCACTTTCACCAAGAGGAATGTGATTTTTGTTAAACACGTCGGCAGCCACACAATTGCAAGTAGCAAGCAGCTAGGAACGTATGATTGCAAACCTATGACAACCTATGCATCCACATGTTGGGTGCACAAACATCGACTATTGACGTTACTAGAGCCACCAGAATGGCAAATTGTACAGAAGAACAATGTGGCTTCAGAGCACATGTCATGTGCCTCTTATCACCATGTGGACATCATGCAAACATCATGCAAACATGACGCAATCATACTCAGTATGTTCATAGGCCTGGACCTGCAGTAGAAGCACCGCGACATGATCATCAGATCCCTAGATGGTTGGTCTCCCCTCTGCGTCTTCCACTTTCTATGTTGCCGCAAAAAAGGGCTTCATGACACAAATGGTGCTTTCTCAAGCCAGGGGTACCCCAAAAATGGTTAGTTGACTGCTAAGAATGGTATCAAATGGTGAATAAAGGATGATTTGGGAGTGCCCCTATTTTGAGAAACAATCAAATCTTTGGTGAAGTTGCTCCGTTTGTGCTAGGCTTTCCTTGAGCAAAAACAGCGGCAGTGCCCTACTGTAGCGATCTACGGTTGTGGACTGAGAGTTTTTCGCAACAGGTATCAGGGTTGGACAAGCTTTTGGACTTCAGAAATTGGAGCTGGTGAAGAAGGATAAGAAGGACCCTCACCTTTCTGCACAGGTGATGTACAGGCAACCATGAAGAGTTGGTTACCTGGTCGTCACCAGCTCAAACTCACCTGGATGTCATGAATTGTCGCCTTTTGCACAGGCAACCATCAAGAGTTGGATCCAGCGTTGCATCACTGCCTCAGGATGTGTTTTGTGGCGATGTCAAGTCAAGCTATGTCGAGCTATGTCAAGCTCCCCTGATCCAAGACTTCCGAATTCTTTTGGCTCACCATTTTGCCTCTCTTTGTATGCATCACTGCAAATGATGTGATACCCAAAACAACAATTGAATAACACCTTAGACAATATTCAAATCATTACATCACCAGCACAATCGCATGAAATATGGCACATGAGAGTTCTGTCATGGCTGCCACGGTTGCAGTCCCAAAACGATATGGCGGGCATTGCTCAGTTTGAGGGGTTATGATGTTGACCCATGACCATAAAGCAGTTGGTTCTTGTCGGAATTCCCCTTGCATGGAACACAGCGAATCGGGTGCGGTGGTCAGTGGTAGAGCGGTTTCAGGACACAATGCGCCGAATGTATAGATACGGAATGGTTCAGTGACCTACACTTACGTGTAATATGCATCGATATGTTCATTTTAATACGCATGATGTCCACAATTATTTCTGGTTGTTTTCACGGAACAAGAGCGACAACAAGATTTGACAATCACAATAGTGCTGGCAATAGTCCACAGAAAGCATTACACTAACATGTGTCATCGTATTGATGCTAATCATAGTAGATAACACTCTGAAATTACGATGTCTAAGATTTGACTTGTTAACAACCATCCCAATGAACAGGATCCAAGTGGCAACAGCTGACAGCCGCTGAATTTAAGCGGCAGGCCTTGGGTTGAACTTATGGCTTATCAATGGGTATCTCTTTTTGTGTGGCAGTTGGACAAATAATGGGATCGTCGAGATGCTAGTTCATATTCGTTCATGAATTGTGTCTCTGGTTGGTGGTTTTAATCATTTATTATTTTCCCTTGGAATTACTAACAACTGGTTGGTTGTCTAATATTTTTCATAGGGGTTGAAACCACCAACCAGATTATGATTTTATGTTGGGATGACTCTTGGGGTTCTCGGGGCTTCTCTTAGGTCCCGGAAGTACAGGGATATGCTGTAGAGAGTGGCGATCAGATTGACAACAAGTAACCGGGAAGGCGGTTCACAGCATCTGTCGTCACCATTATTGAATTGACCATGGGTCAATATTTACCAACCAGGGGATTGCAACCAACAATTTCCTTTGGAAAACAATGGTTAATGATAGGGGAACCAGGGGGACTAGGCGGGTGAACTGACCCACTGCCATTTGACCATGTTGTTTCATTACTTGTTGTCAGCATGTGGTGGTTTCTTAAAATAGGGGTACCCCTAAATCATCCACTATTAACCATTTATAGTAATAAACCAACCATAGCTTTGGGGCGTCCCTTATTTTGAGAGACCACCATGTGTTGTTTTACCACTAACCATATTGACATCAACCGTAACCGTTGGCCACTGGGCTCAGAGTTGTTATTTCCCTCGGAGTTCGGGTCTCGTTGTCAAAGCTCAGGCACTGCTTGCTGACATGGGCAGGGGGTTGAGGAGTGAAGGCCCAGCCGAACGCTGGCATATCCGTAGCCGTGCAAGTTGTTGAAGATCTTGGAGATATAGATGGATATATTGCGTTTTTTTGGTTGGGTGGTTTCAATACTTGTTTTTTTTTCCAACCCGGGGATGAGGTCGACCTCAATTGACTATAATGTTGGGTCAAGATCCAGAAACCAGAGCTTTTTAAGCGCAAGGGACCGTTCACCCTGGCCCCCAAACGTTACAGGTTGGTTATATACTAAGTTATATATCTATCATAACTGGTGGTTACCCTAGTTTTGTTCACCTATTTAGCAAACCATTTTTTTGGACCCTCCTTGTAGTAACATAATGATCGAAGAGGGCGTAACACCGGGCGACTGATGTGGAAATGCAATGCTGCCTGACACCCAGTTATTGTCAAGTTAGATTATAGATATAGTCACTATACTATAATTTTGGTAGAGATAGATAGCCATATAGTCACTTAAGAGGCGAAACTTGACCCAGTCATCCTGTTTGGGGTCGCCATTCCGCCTTGTAAGTACGGCGGCTGAACGTGAACACACACTCGCCACAGTTGGTTTTTCACATTAGGATCCCTGAGAAACTGTTCTTGTTTGTGGTTCAAACACTGGTTTTTGGAATGGATTGACAGGATTGACACATATCTTTTGATGGCTTGTAACCACCAATCACTCTTGCCCTTTACCGGGAGAATCCAAAACATTCGAATTCCGATACTTTATTGATCATTTGTGGGCATTGTCTATGGATGCCGAGTTTTGATGAATTTGATTGAGTCCGGTATTTCACAACTGGGACTATATATTGTAGCATGTTATGCAAATCCTTAGGCAGTGAAGATAGAACCAATTATATAATCTTGTCTGCCTCATGGATTGTTGGCCCCCAGGATTCACCGCTACGGCTATGAAGAATTTTGTACGTGGGCCAATGCCAATGAACCAAACATCACCATAGTAGGTGAGCATGAGGATAAATAAAGGCTCTATGTTTTAATGTTCATCGGGGTATAGGGTGGCAGCACTACAACCTGTTTTTTTGGTGTAGCGAATTGTTGTTGCAAGGTGGGGCGTTGAAAGTTGGTCAATAAGCCATCTGAGTAAAAGTATAATTACATACTGTACGGTGGTATATGGGTGTTTCTCAAGTCATAGGGGACCCTCAAATCATCCTATTCACTTACCATTTACAGTGATAAACCAACTATTTCATAGGGGTCCATATTTTATGAAACCTCCATATACCAGAACTGACGCTCACCGTAGTTATGTGCTGTACACCAAGTGAGCAAACCATGGCGGTCCATGCCGACGGCCCGACGCCAGGTACCCAGAACCATGGGCTGCACATCTTCGACTGTCGCAGCGACGATGCATCAATCAGGCACATGGTGACACGATGGCACTAGCGATTGAAGCCTCCCCAAACGCTGGTGCAATCATGAGCATATTTGGTAGGTATATGGTATACGGTAAATGTATGCCAGCATATCAGACGTGGAGTGTTTGGGTCAAAACCAAGTAGATGGTGGCTGGACCACAGTCATCAACGAATTTCATGATTGAATTATCAACAACAGCGTGTAGCAAAGAGAGCCGGGAGTCTGCCAGTGGGTTGATTTTTCTGGCTAGTGACTTCTTCTGGCTCTTTTTGAGGACTTTTTTGGTTTGCTTGCGTTCCTTTGACTGGGTGACCAGCTGTTGTTGAATCATTTTGTTCGGGTTGGGTTGGTTTCTTGATACCTCTTTTCTATTGTCAATCAGTCAATTATGCCCTCCTGCTCTTGATATGCGTCCCGGTATGCACTTATCTTTGTTCTCTGCTGGGTGGTTTTTACACATGTTTGACTAAAGCTTGGAACATGTTGATTGATTGAGTGATATGTGTGGTTTTTGATTGCAGTGTTCCTACCAACCACATTGCTAAAAAAGCAGATCGAAACGAAACATGTCGATTGACTAATATAAGCACCAACCAGATTGTTGTTTCTACCCCTACCCTGCAAGGGTTGGTTTCTTGAGTTCAACTGGTTCATCAGTTGGCAACAGGTGCTTGACCGGTATGGCGGTTCTCGTGTGACCCAGGGTTACGCAGAAAATGCCGATGTGATATTCAACTAATATCCTTTGGTAAAAACCTGGAAGATAGGACTTTCACCATTTTGTTTGGTAAACCAGCTATCAATGGTGGATTCCAGGATATCCCACTGGGTATGTCGGCTTGTCCATAAGTGAGGCTACCTACTAACCATGCAAGTTCATGGCCATTAATAAAGGAAACTATCATTTTTGGTGATTGACCACAATTTACGAACAAACCCAACTTGTAAATGGTTAGTTGAGCGTGCAAGGAGAAATGAGTCGATGATTCATTTACCAACTTTTCATATTTTTCATTGGGAGTACATACTAGCGAGTTTTTTTCCAAACAGGTATATGAAGGGCCGTGTTTGGTTGCATGGCGCTCGCTAGTTCATTGCTCAATATTTGGCTCTTAAGTCTTGGTGTGGCTCCTGGCCCAACCCCCTCACACATTCATCCACATTTGATATACACATGTGTATTCTGTATTTGCATGCCAGCATGTGGCAGTCACATGGCGTGTAGTCGGTGACTACGGATGGTCGACCATGTATGGGTCCATGGGTCTGTTGATCAACGAAGATCAAGCTACTCACCCAAAACTCCGGTTGAAACGCATGGTGATTCACTGGGTGACCCCGCGCGATAAGGGGTGATGAGAACTACAATGTTTGGCTAGAAAGCGGATATATATATATATATACATAGTAAGATACATGTATATGTTACTGATTATACAGCTATCTTGGGTTTTTAATTGTTTGCTTGCAGTTTTGGATGAGTGTTGGTTGTTATCCTCAACCTTTACCCATGGTGCAAGGTCTGCAAGGTGGGTCGTACATTCCAAGACTTCTCCCTTAGCATTGCCTCATTTCTCCGGATGTTTGCTGCCAGGTCACTCAATGAATGTCAGCTTTGATTCCGAAAACTCCACTCGCGTCCACTTCCAGGAGAGGAAATCAAGAGACCTAGCTATGGCAGAGATCATCACAGACTGGCCGGTGGTTTCATTGACATTTGTTATTTTCCATAGTAATCATTAGCACATGGCTGGTTGACTGATATTTCTTTATAGGGGTTGAAACCACCAACCAGCAGATCATTTTATTTGTATTTTTTCACTGTGGATTCAGGGTTGAACCACTACCAGCCTTGACAGCCATGGTCATGCATATTGGCTTCTGTTGGTAATTCAAAAATCTGTTTTGAGAATGATCACGAGCTACTGTGTTCACTAAACACTAGGACGGACGGACACATTTGGGAAAAGGACGGAAATTAGCAGACAGGGATGCAACAATGGGGGATACACCCATGAACGCTTGAGATGGAAATTATTGACAGCTTGAGCAATACAGTACTTGGACCTTATTTCTCAATCCTTGTTTCTTTTCCTCCCTGTGTCCTGTAAATCTTCTGTTTTTTTCAAAGGCGTGGCTCCCTAGGTATGAGTTGGAGTTAACATTTGCCACCTAATTCCACGGTTGTATATACCATAGCTGATAGTTACCCTAGTTGTAAACCAGCCTAGTTAACCATTTCGGGGGCCAACCCATGCCTCAATAGCCTGGGGGCCCTGTTTTATCTCCTATTTTTCGATGATTTGTTGTGATTGCTGGAGGACAAGAATGGCCAGACCTGCAAGACAGTGACCGAAATTGACGAACCTGCGCCTTGTTGCGTCTTCGTTGGGACGGTCTGACAGGTTGCATCCATTCCTGAAGCCAAAAAATCAATTCATCAGTTGGAATTTGATTCTGCACAGTTGCTCTAGTTGGTGCTTGGTTCCACCTAAGCTTTGAGCATCATGTGATGGATAATTATCTTGTTTGATGCAGGGGAGTTTTTGCTTATCTTGTGCTTTTGATTTGGCAGAACTCTGACGGTGACATGCTCAACTGGGATGAGACGTGAAGCTCAGCCGGCGGAGAACGCATCAACACAACGTGAGCTTGTCAACTCTTGAGTTCTGAAGTCGTAAGGCATGATTATGTCATCCAAACATCATTGTACATCAACAAAAAGCCATTGAATCAATTCCTGGGTTCCAAGATTCCAACCAATCAATATGAAACATCCGTAATGTCATCATGTTGTTCATGATTCTTGCCCTCGCATCAGCACAAAAACGCACACACACATGCAGCGATTGAGTTTTTGCAAAATCACATCTTTCAAAGGGTTTTCAGAGACTCAGGATTAAAAACCATATCGGACCTGATCTTCGGAATCGGATTGAGAATTCTGTCAGTTTCAGCAATACCCTATGCTTCCAGAGTAACCAATCCCAAGCAACAATTTTAAAAACCAGCTGGTTACCGACTATTGGCTGGTAACTGGAAGCATCAGTGCTGACGAGGACCCGGGGGTAGCACCTGAGTTTCCCAGTTGAACTGCTGCTCTCTTTAGGTATCCCTATGTTTCAGTTACCAGCCAATAGTAGATCACCAGGCAGCAAATCTACCACTGTTGTAACTGGGGTTTGTTATTTAGTGTACTGTACTGTAATTCGTGGTTACTGGAAGCATGGGGATAGGTATCTCATAGGGCATGGCATCCGACATCACCAAGCGATGGGCGCCCTGAGGTGAGGAAGTTGAGTTTCCATTCCATGGACTGCCCACTGCCTTCGGATGAGGATAGGAGCTCCTCGGATGCGTCGCTGCCCTGCGGTGTTTGGGGACGGTCCCCTGTGTGCACCGCTTCAGGAGGTGATTTGCAGCGCGACAAGTCGGCAGCACCGAATGGACGCGTCACATGGTTCTAGGCAAACAATTATGGGATATAAGAGACACAAATGAATATAAATGATATTAAATGATAGTTATGCAAGAAATGATGTAAATCTAGTCTTGTTTACTGGCGGTTGTGCAAAAGGTCCTGCTATCTTTTGTTTGGCAAACTGGCCGTTTAGGAATTTAGATAACAATCATGCATGTATACAGTACATCATAGTGATTATTGCAAAAATCGACATGTATTCATGTTTTTGTACTAAAGGAGAGAAGAACGCTGATAGAGCGAGCGAGAGAAAGCAAAAGGACTGTTGAGGTGTCCAACATTCACTATATATCCACATTGTGACGGCACAGTTATGTGATGTGTATTTGAGCTACAGTACAATTAGCGTTCTCATGTTCATCATTTTCGGAGGGTCGTGGGTTTGGGAAATATATTAAAAGCTGAAAAGCAACGATACGCTCACCGAAACAAGTATATGACCTTGTAGTCGATTTGAACCTCTGCTACTGGGTTGACAAGGACCATAGTTGCATGACTTGGTCCCCCATGTGGTGTGCGGGTGTTTCCGAATGCTGGGCACGCTCCCGACTTTCACTGAATTCCACGTTTGCAAACATGACACGTTTCAGAGTTTTGGAGGACATAATCCCTTTTTGACTATGAGCATACTTGGATGTGCAGCTGGGGTTATAACCATGCTTATAATCCTTCTAAGGTAGCTTATAAGCCCTAGAAACCATGGCTAGTGACCACTTACTAGGTGGGGGCGCAAATTCAAGTATTCATACCAGGGCAAAACACAAAGTGAGGGGGTTCCGCTGGTGAGTGAAACTCTTTTCCAGCAAACATAATTTGGAGACGCAGCAAAGGGTGAAGAAACTGCTGGTTGGTTGCAGAAGGGGCGGTGTGGGTTGGTTGGGTTGGGTTGGTTCTTGGTTTGTTTGGTTCTTTGTTTTGTTGGTTGGTCATTTGTTTGATTGGTTGTTTAGGTTGTTTATTTAGTTCTTTGGTTGTTCGGTTTTTGTTTCTCAACGACAGTTGTTTATTTGTTGCTTTGTTGACATGGCCCCAAATAATGTAGATACCATACTTAGAATCATACCAATCCACATCCACAAATCTAGAGTATGTGCATATATGAAATATTTGGCTGGGGATTTTAAAGATGTTTTTTTGCTTGAGACAATCCCTAGCATTTATCATTGATTGGTGGATTGACAGATATTTTTCATAGGGGTTATAACCGCCAACCAGATATGCATGGCTTCAGCTTGTTCAGCAGTGCTTCACGCTTGTTGAAAAATGCGTCTCAGGTATCCTCCCTCCTGTGGGTCACACGCATCGTGCCTACATTCACAGGCCTGCTGCGAAAACAATGGTGGCTCCTGCTCACCGCAACATATGAAGGTTAATGCATTCAGTAGTTGATAGTTGTATGTCATGGTCAAGGTTGACAAATCACCGTGATTTTGTTTGCTGTTGACAATGTCCAAAAAGTATCAATAAGTATATGTAGAGGTTTGGCACCCGGAAACCTCCATGGTAAATTCGGATTTGACATGTTGAGGATTGACCATCACAAAAGTCCATCAAAGTCGGGGCGAATTCGTTGTGGAAAGCAGCACGTCGCTCGCGATGTTGGAGCACAGGGATGCTCGCCTCCCGATTTACAGCTGGGTCGACTACAACAGCTTATGGTAGATGTGGCCATGGGTCAATATTAACCAACCAATGAATAAGGGATAACCACCAGCAATAAGAGGGGAAACAATGGTGCATGATGGGAACCAAGGGTACAGGGTTTTGACCCACTGCCATGTAGTTTTTTCTGTGAAATTCTCAAATCAAGGCATCATTGCGGCATCATGTTCTGCCTCAGACATTTTACACCCAGCAACTACTGGTTGGTGCCTCTAAACAATTGAATGAATATTTTCCCTAGTATCAACCAATGATTGGTTTGACGAATATTTTTCATGACGGGGTGAAACCACCAACCAGTAATCATTTTTAGCCATTATGATCATCATAACCATCATTAAGCACTACTTAACCATGGGTGGTTCAACCACCAACCAAACTACTTCTGGTGGACCAACAAGGCTTAACCCTTCAACATCTTCCAACGGGGGACTAAGCCTCCGCTCGTTTCCAGACCCGGCGAGCGACCTAGGTGCCCGAAGACCTCAGCCCCATCGATTGATCACTTATTTAATGTTGATTCAGCTTGTCGCCTTCAATCACTAGTAAGGATTGGAACATAACTAATCGTAACTTATAAGTAACTAGTTCATAAGTTTGATTCAGTCACAAGTTTGAGCCAAGTTATGATCATATCATATAGTAAACAATTAGAACACATATTAGAAATCATTTGATTCAGCTCGTTGACTTGCTTTACTATAAGTTAAACAAATAGTTGAAAAAAATCTCATGGTAAACTGTTATAACTTGTTGTGATTCAAAAAACACTTATAGTCAATTTCGGTGGCTAAGGATGCTTGCACACGGTTTCTAGTAGTGAATGATTTGGTTGGTGTTGTATCACATATTCGTTTATTTTGGAACATGCGTTTTTGGGATGATGGCTTCTAATTGATGTTTGCATGTTTTTGAGAAGGGAGCAACTAACCACCGACCAGGTCGAGTTGTGAGACTTGCTTGTCGGGACAACGAACAAATGGATGGTCAATGGTTGGATGTAGAGAATGATACACATCATGTCCGTTCAAACACTGGCGGCACCCGTTGCACCGTCGGCGAGCGAAGAACAAATTCAAACATGTGAGCTCCGGCCTCGTTCCAATCAATCAAAGCAGTGAACAGACCTCGCTATCTTGATACCCCGGGCCCTCGGGGAGGTGGAAGCGGAGTAGCACTAATCATCCGCAATTTAGATCAATTTAGGGATTTCCCACTCTGCAACCAGGTTTTTTCTCAGAGGTTAGCTGCTCCAAGTAGTGAATCAGCTTATTTTTTGATTTTTTTTGAAGCGTATCGAAAACCCCAAGCATATCAAAATTGACTTTCATTGTTTAAGTAAACGGCAGCTTGTGAGTTTGATTCTTGCTGAAATTAATTGCAATTGTTGGGCGATTGCGGCCCCAGTCATTTCGGATGGATCTGGAACTGATGTCAGGCTCAACAAGTACCTGGCCAACATCAAGCCAGAGAAATTCGAAGAAGAGGTGGGTGGTTTTTTGGTTGGTATAGTGGAGTCTGGGAATCTGATATGGGTATTGTATGTGCGAAGCCAAAGGGTAACCAATAACCCACCAAAAAATGACCATTTTACTAGGAAACCATTGGTTTAGGGGGTGCCACTATTTTGGCACATACCCTATATGACCCATATGTGCAAGTGTTTGTGAATGTTTCTTGTTTGGTGGTTGGTTGACATTTTTAGTTGTCCCTAGTATTCATTAACAAATGGTTGTTTGAAAAGCACATTTTTCATAGGGGTTGAAGCCACCAACCAGGTTTGCATTCAACTAGCACACGTGCTTTGGTCTGCAACTTTGCATTGCCAAGCTTTTTTATTCGGGGACGGGCCGAACGGCGGAGCATTTGTTTGAAATCCTTGTGCGCCTCCAAAGCAACATAGGGGGTCCTGCTACACTTGTTTGCTGTCGTGAATGAAAGGGCACTGCTCATTTTTGTAGCACAGTATTTGTTTGTTCGATATGATGGGTTTCGGTTTTTTGTTCACTAATGCTCACTGAATTGCTCGTTGTGCTGTGTCGTTGTGTTTCTGTTATCCTTGTGTGTGTTTTTGATTGGTGCTGGTGGTCGTGCTTGTGATTGTAGTTTGTTTTTGTTGCTGATCGTGGTTCTGTACATTGAGGTTCTGAGTTCCCCTGTGCGCCCCCAAGGGGTAGAGATGGTGGAGTGAAAGAACTTGGTCCCAGTGAGGTGAATTCGACTGAGAATCACAGGATGAAGTGTTCCCCCTGTTGAACCTACCAGCACTTGATGGTTGAATCTTTGCCCGGGTGATGTGTTGCTTTAGGCTTGCAGATTCGGCTGGGTTGATCCGCCAAAGCTGGGGAGCGTTGTATATGGGGAAGCCTTGCAGCAGTGAGTACAGCTCGGAGTGTGGCAGCACGGGTCAACCGTTTGGGGCTGGGATGCTATATTTTGGCGGCCAAGAACAGCAGGGGACCCACCAACTTGTTGGGGTTTGACAAGATTGATGTTGATGAACTGGGTAGTTTGCAACTATGAACGCAGCTTTTTAGCATTTTTTGGATTTAATTGATCTACCACATGTCCACTCAAAATTAAACTTTTAGTCGAGGACCTAAAAGCCACCAGATGAAGTCTTCATGTTTTTTGTTCCTTTAAGACCAGCATGCTGTTTAACGGAACAACACTACTTGGGATTCAGCTCATGTTGGGGAACGGTTTGTCTCACATTGTTTGTTTTTCATTCATGTGCGTTGACCGTGGTGTTCATGCTGTCAATCTTCACCATGTCCGCTTGCTGCTCCCCGCGGAAGGTTCGTCAGAGGAAGCTTCGCCACATGGTCAGACAACTCTGATCGCGGTGCCATAGGAGAAAACGCTGAGCAATTCAAAGCAGTTG
>VSDK01029877.1:1141357-1194230 GCA_009767595.1 Symbiodinium kawagutii
CGCTCTTCCTGGTGAACACAAGTTTGGTACCAGGCAATTATGACAAAAACTAGCAGCTGGTGGCTGGTGAGCTATAAACCAGCAGATACCCAGATCTCAGGAAAACGTACCAGTGGCTAGGGATTTTAAACAAGTGATTGCGCTCTGCAAATTTTTGGTTGTGCTATCGACGGATATCTCAAGTCATCAAAACCTCACAGCTCTGGAGCGGTTCTTTGACTCAACGATTATGCCCTGTAAGCGGAAAAGCCGCTTCAATTCTTCAGTGTTCTTTTCCACAGCTTCCGTTGTTTGAGCGGGTGCAGTTGTGCTGCTCGCACTTTTCGGATATTTCCGATGCTGTGAATAAACCACCCCATTGAGTTGGTGACGCCGCTGTGAAGGTGGTGAACACAACTAGGCTAACATTGTTTTTTGATCGGTATATATAAGTGTAGCTGAATGACAGATCAACCAACTTATAACTAGGGGCCCCCGCCTTGTAAACGAACTTGTTGGCAAAACACGTGGTGGTTTCTAGGCCGCACGCATCTCCCTAATTCCGACTCGGTGAGCGAACTGGGCCACCAACGCCAGCGCCATCATTGCTCAGCCTCGGGATTCCAAAAACGGATGTGGAAGAATGGATGATTCGCGGCATGGTTATGGTTATGGTTATGGTGAAGGCAGCAAGGGCACAGAGGTGCCTGGGCCACAAGGCATGTCTACTTGCTGGTTTACTTTTTCATTCATTTCATTTTTCATGTTTTCACGTACATTTTATGGAAAATATTTGGTTGGTGGTTTCAAAGTTTTTATTTATTTTCCCTGGTATTCATTAACAATTGGTTGGTTGCCAAGCATATTTTTCATAGGGCTTGGCACCACCAACCAGAATATCATTTTTTGGTCTATGTTCTTTGCAGTGGCTCCAGGGAAGTGCCTCAAGTTGGAACGCCGGTGACAACTGCCCGGCTGCCTGTGGAGCTTGCATTTCAACAGGTGTTTACCATGACCTGGAAGCTGTTTTTGTCAGCTGGTTGGGGGTTCTGAATAGCTGGGGGTGCCCCTTAAATATCTAGTCTATGAACCATTGATAGTAATAAACCCACCATAATTTGGGGGTGCCCCAGTTGAAGAACCCCCCTGGTTTTCCTGAATAGTCAACTGATTCACCCTGGACAGCCGTGGCATGCCATGGTTCCAGCCAGGTTAGAAGGGGGAACCAGCGTACGATTTCCCCTGGTCACGATGAGCTGCACTTTCCGCACTTTGTAGGGGCAAACAGCTGCAGGTCTTTGCTAAGATTATCCCGGCAAGAGACCCCAAACAGTGAGATGGGGGGAAGTGGGAAAAGGACACAGCAAGAACAGTTATTTGAGCACACATATGAGCACACATGTGAGAGCACACAAATAGGAGCACACATATGAGAGCAAATATAAATGAGCACAAAATGAGCGCACACATATAAGCACACATGTGAGCACACACATATGAGCACAGATATGAGAGCACACATGTATGAGCACACATATGAGCACACATGTGAGAGCACACATATGGGCACACAAATGAGAGCACACATTTGAGCACACATGTGAGAGCACACATATGAGAGCACACATTTGAGCACACATGTGAGCGCACACATATGAGCACACATATGAGAGCACACATATGAGAGCACAGATATGAGAGCACACATATGAGAGCACACATAAGAGAGCACAGACATGGGCACACAAATGAAAGCTCACATATGAGAGCACACATGTGAGAGCACACATATGAGAGCACAGATATGAGAGCACAGATATGAGCACACATGTATGAGCACACATATGAGCACACATATGAGAGCACACATATGAGAGCACACATTTGGGCACACATATGAGAGCACACATGTGAGAGCACACATATGAGCGCAGATATGAGAGCACAGATGTGAGAGCACAGATATGAGAGCACACATATGAGAGCACACATGTGAGAGCACACATATGAGAGCACACATTTGAGCACACATGTGAGCGCACACATATGAGCACACATATGAGAGCACACATATGAGAGCACATGTGAGAGCACATGGGAGCACACATTTGACACCACATTCGTGCACTCACAAGAGAGAACTCTTGACAAGATCTCGTTGAAAGCAAAAATGAGCACCACGCGCAGGCGAGAGCGATCCGACACGCACAGAGTCCGCAGAGGGTTGCACGAGCGAAATCAAAATTCGCACCGCGCGCAGACGAGAGCGATCCGACACGCACAAAGTCCGCAGAGGGTTGCACGAGCGAAATCAAAATTCGCACCGCGCGCAGACGAGAGCGATCCGACACGCACAAAGTCCGCAGAGGGTTGCACGAGCGAAATCAAAATTCGCACCGCGCGCAGACGAGAGCGATCCGACACGCACAAAGTCCGCAGAGGGTTGCACGAGCGAAATCAAAATTCGCACCGCGCGCAGACGAGAGCGATCCGACACGCACAAAGTCCGCAGAGGGTTGCACGAGCGAAATCAAAATTTGCACCGCGCGCAGGCGAGACACAAAAAAACAGAGGTATGAAAGGCACCTGAAGCCTCCATTACAGAACGAATTGCGATTTCAAGCGTTTATGTTGCAAAATGATGCGCCTGCCACGAAAAAGTGATCCCGAGTCCTGCACCTGTCACGAAAAATGATCTCGACATAGCAGATACAAAAAGGACGACAGTCTCAGGAAACGAGCGCTTTGAGGTCGCCAAAAGAGAGCTCAAGATCACGAAATGCTGCACCTGTCACCAAAAAGTCGATGTTTTCGGACACGCTCATTTTGTGTGCGCCTGTCAACGTTTTTGCAACATCGCAAAATCGACGACAGTTACACGTTTTGTGAAATGCATCGAATCCCTTGCGCCTGCCACGGATTCCCAATGCCTAAGAGGGACAAAAGTGAGGTTTCCCTTGCGCCTGCCACGGAAAATGGACATTGATCAAAAAACGAGTACGGCGCGCAGACGAGAACGCAGCTCCGGAATACAGCTCTCCCAGACCCAGTTTCGTACGAGGCTTCTGTTGATAACGGAAGATGGGCGAACGTTTTGGACGAAAGGGTCAGCGAATTAGCCGTACGCGCCGGCGCACACTTCTATTACACCAGGAGCTTTTCCCTTACCGTAAGAACCCCTATAGTGCACACACTGTTTGGGGAAAAAGGCTCAACCTGGTTGGCTTAAAGCCATTGGCTGACTTTTTGCCGTGTTTTTTGGATTAGATGGGCGGGTTAAGCATATGCGCACTAAAATTGAAGTTCTAGGAAGCGTGGGCTTCCAGTAGTCGGAAGTTGGGAACCCGTTCACCACATATATAAGCAACTCACTCCAGTCAAGTCAGGCAATCAACCAACAGGTCGACCTTATTTGTACCAAGCTGCAGACCTTGAAAGGGCACGGCTATGTCCCTTGTGGTGGCACCCACCGTCAGATTTGCCAGTGAAACTTCCTTAGTGATGTTGTTGCCACTCTTCCAGAATAACTAGCCTACAGTTGCAACTTAGAAGCACGTGCACGAGAGACAGCTGGAATCAATAAGCTGAAATACAAACTGGTGATAGATCCGCTTACTCAACCAACATATATTCTTGGCCATTCTCAACTGACTAGTAGCCGATACAGCCACTGTTGAAGCAATCCGCAGCTGAGCAAAGATGCTTCGTCTCCTGAAACAGTGGAGTGAGCGATCGGAATGTCTGAGCGGTGGAGACTTTGGACCTGCATATACTGGGTGGATTGCAGCTATGAACTTAGCTCTTTTAGTTTTTTTGGGAATAAAGCAAGGGATCTAAAAGCCACCAAGAATACAGAATCACATGATGCATGAGACTGTAGTCCGTAGTACTCCGATTTCTGGTCGAGTCGTTCAAGCCAATTTATGATATGGATCCATAGCTATGTAGCTTTAGATGGATGTTACCGGATTGCTTCTGACATCAGACTGCACCTAGCTGTGTTTGTTGTTGGTCTCCTGGTTTGAATAGTGGCATTTTCATCCGACCGGAACCAACTAGACATTTTGTCTAAATGCCAACGATGGTGTAACACCATTGTATTCTGTGCATTCTACATCTGTTTGTTTGGTCCCATTTGGTGTAGACTGGCAAGACTTTTCCAATGTTATGGGTGATAGTACTATATAGTGTTTCTTAAAATATTGAATCCCTCAAATCATCCAATATTAACACTTACACGAAACATTTGTTTGGTCCTAAATTTTGAGCAACCACCACATGTATTAGTTGCACGATGTTAGACAGCTTACATATATTTATCAGCTTATAACTAGAGGGTTCCAGCTTGAACGCCAACCAAAGATGGAGACAACCAACCAGCATGCAACATCAGCATGAGGTGGTGTATGCCAGTTCTAGCCGCAATGTTGTGGCGGATTGCATAATTGATGGGGGGGCCCCACAAGCGTTCCCAGCGTGATGTCTTGAGGGGTTTCTGAAGAACTCAGTAAGGTCACAAAGTGGGAATCCTCATGAATCAGCTTAAAGGTTGAAGGAGATGTCATTGCAGGTGTTGATCTTGGCATCTTCAGTCTTTGGATCGCTTGATGACACCAATTTCGATCATTGTTTTCGGCGTTGCTTAGATGCTCCTGTCTCACTCCGAGACTGCCACAACTTCAAATAGCTCCTTCGGGGTTGAAGGTGTGACCGTGGCTGTTGATTGACAAGGAAATCGAGGCCATGAGTCAATCTTTGCTCCCCAACCTTCGTGGACGAGTTCAACCAGAGGATTCACCTAGTGCCCCAGGTCAGCTATCTTGGTGGGGGAGATTCAGACCTGCCAATCAAGCACCTAATATGTTTTTTATAGCTTTTTTCGGTGAAACATGGTGTTACACTGGCATACTTAAAGTCAATCAGACCGTTTATTTTCACCCGATCAGCGATTGGCAAAAGCTAAAAAAGTTAGTTCCGCTCCCTTACAGGGCTCAACTAACCATGCTGATAGGCCCAGGTGCAATCGCCAGCGCCATTTCTGGCCGCCGGTTGAACTGCGCATGGATTTTCGATGATATCCACAGCTATCTGGTTGATTATAAGCCCATGAATGAAACCCTTGAGGCACTAGCCATAGTTGTACTTGTAACTGAATGCACATGATGGATACTAAAGTAACTATAAGTAAATTATTAGTGAGGTATGGAAATTCATGGCAGATGAATTCTGGCACGACCAATTCAGCCACCCTCGCAAGCTACCAAGGATATCTTTAGGGGAGCTGAATTTGTTGCTGTGAAGCAAACACATTCCCTTGAAGCTGAAGACTTGCCAAGCTTTAAATGGGTACGGTATGTGCCAAAATTGCGTAACCAAGAACCCTTTAATTTAAGAAGGAAACCATTGGTTGTGGGGGTAACACTATTTTGGCACATATACGTATGATATGTGTGTTCAATGTGCCTATTCCCAGAATGATGTCTCTATTTTTACGCGGGCGTTTCTCAAACTAGGGGACCCAAAATGACTAAAAACAGGCCTGCTTCACAATATAAATGGCCAAGATTAGATGATTTGGAGACACATGGTGGGTTATTATCACTATCACCTATTTCTTTGGTGGGTTATTGGTTGCCCTATTTTTGATGCTTATTTGAGAAATGCCCATGTATGCATACGGATGCACACATGGCTGTGGCGCAGGCCCACCCCAGCTGTAAACGTTACCTCTATTGGGATCACCTCATCAAGTTGGTTGGCTACAACCCGAGCTCCTCATATAGTCGGTGTATCCCATGTTCGGGTGTTGGTTGCCATCATCCAGAATGAACCAACTATAGTAGACTATATAGCCAGTAGGTGATAAGCAATTGTCCATGCTTCATCATGGATCATCGTGGTTTGCCAGTCGGCTATTATACTTTTTCTTAGTGTTTACTAACCAGTGTTAACCAGAAAAATCACCAATACTTCTACCAGCAATGTTTATTGCTATCATGTCATATATCATGGTTTATTACCACCTAGGCTTTGACCAGCAAATCAACCATTACTTCTGGGATGTCACTGTTGGTTCTTACCCAGCTCCCCATGGGTCAATACCCTAGCACCCTGGTGAACATCTAGAGGACCAAACGAGTTTTCGTTGGGATGTCCACCCAACCATTTGTTGGTTGCTTAACACTGACACATGGCTGTGGGTCAATATGAAACAACCAATGATGGTGGAAAACACCCAACAATACTAAGGGAAACAATGGTTAATGATAGGGGAACCAGGGGTACAGGGTGAACTGACCCGCAGCCACATAGCCGTATGGCTGTTCACATTTGATGCATACTGTTGTCATACTGTTGGTGGCCGTTTTCTGCCAGCTCCTGTTGGGAGATTCTGGATAATGCGAGCTGGGGAGGATCCGTTTTCAACATCAAGGCAGAATGGCATCATCAATGGTGTATTAAGGGTTCATGGTACATGAATGATACGATCACTGGTGCCATCATCAGTTTTAACTAATTGCTGCCAATCATGGTATATCAAGGGTCAAATCATGCTCAGGCATTGATCATGGGGAAGAATTAGGTAGACCAACGGCAAGCCGGGTCACAAGCAACACCCAAACATGCACATCCAACATGGATGAACATCAAAACCGCCCCCAGAAGCGACCCACATGGGGGTTTCTTAAAATTGGGGTTTCTGAAGCTATAGGGGACCCTTAAAATGGATGATTTTATCACAAAAATGATTTATTAACTTGATGATTCGGGGTACCCCTATTTGGAGAAGCCGTTTGGGGATATCTGTTTCGATATGATGTCCTCTTGAAGATTTTGATTGGTGAAGGATGACAGCAATTAAAGCTCCGACACAAAAGTCTGTATTGTAAGGCTGGGTTCAATTTACACTGGCGCCCGATGGTTAGCAGTGGGGTATGGCGCATGGTTACATGAGCAACAGTTGATCATGGTCAGAACAGGTGAGCTCGTATCATAAACTTTGTGTGCATTAAATGTGCATGTAAAGTTTTCCTTGAGCTACGTTGGGTGTTCCAACCATGTGTCTACAGCAGCCACTTGAACCAGCTAGAGCTCTCATGTGTTCAACTCGTTCCATTAAGGCTGCTACTTTTCTCATGTTTCCAGCTTGATCCGCTGGCGGGTGTTTTGGCCCCTGGCAAGCTCATTGGAGCAAGCAACTGTTACTGCTGAAGCACCAAGCTCTATCGAGTTTCAGTTGTGCTGTGGAGTGCAATTAACATCAGCTGAACTAGGCTAGCTAAGTTGACCACGCACCATGCTTCAGCAATGTCGCTCTAGCAAACTCAACGGCTGAGCGGCTTAGTGATGGGAACTGAGGACGAAGAAACCTTTGGTTGATTCGTAGGGGCTATCCCCCAAAAGTGATCGGTTTTCCTGTGTAACAAGGAGCACCCTCATGTTAGCTCACGACAGATTCATCCGGGCTCAAGATTGAAACCTTGTTTGCCAGCAGCTTTCAAACATTTTACACCCATCATTCGACGTTCAGCGGGCTTCGTGGAGAGTACTGAGGGGTTGAGTTCATTGGAGTTGAATACGGCTTGTGATCAGCAGGCCATGGGAGAGTAGTGAGGCCTCATGCCGCCGGACTTAAGTCGGTGTGCATGTTTGGGTTCTTCCTGTACAAATACGGACCTTCCCTAGAGTCTGTTTTCCCACAGGATACATGTTTGATCCCTCAACTCTATTGCGTCAACTATTCTGTACAGGGGGTTGGCTTAAGCATCCTGGTATTCGTAGTGCCAACACTGATCAAGACTTCACCCATCCAAGACTGGGTGGTGGTTTCAAATGTTGCTTTATTTTCAACCATTCCGGGAGATCATTGGAAACGAAGGCTTCTAATTTAGTATGTTTGTCCAGGATGGGTCATTACCGTCAACAAATATGAAAAAATAAAGCATGTTCGGCAAAGCAAAAGAACTCCCTAGGGGATCCAAATCATAAAATCATCGAGACCGGACCAATCGATTTTCATGGGCTGTGAAACCCAAGTGAGCAACTGGCAGAAGCACCATTTCTACTGATCTTACCTCCGAAAAACAGAGTGATCCTAAATCTGTGTTGAAGAATCGTTCTGGTTTGGTACGCCGGTCAAGGGAGTTCATGTTCAAATCCCAGCAGCTGTCCCATGGTCTTTTAATGACAGTGACGGTACCTCATTCTCGCGGAATAATTTGTGCAAATTGCATGGCAAGTGTGGTAACCTTTGCTGCATCATAATATAAGAACATTTTGCTATAGACACAGTGGTTTGTTGCCCTGCGGGAAAAAGACGTGATCAGAAATATAAATCAGAGCACAGCTAGTTGCACGTTGATTTGGAGGAACAGAAGGGGCTCAACCTGTTGGGGTGTTTATATAAGGGTTGCTTTTTATGTTTCCAACCTAGTGCCTAGATTAGAGTCAAATATGATCAAAGAATCCCTTCACTTGGCAGACTTCGCCTTGAAGCAAGGCCGCATGTGATCCCATGCCCCTACCCTCATACGCACATATCCACAGCGACTGACACAGGGGTGCAACTGACTGGATTTTAGCAACGGTTTTTGCTGATTGTGTCAGCAGGTTTTGGCTAGCTTTGCTAGTCAAACAGATGGGCCCGGGAATGACCCAAGTGGTTTGCTGGGCCCAAGATGGTGCATGATGTAGCAGTTGCAATGAATTCTTGGAACTGCAGGTCTTCCTTTGGTGGTGTCAAGACTTGCAGGGCTTTGTTTGAGTCAGAAAGCCTACTTGGTATATGGCTATGGGTCATAGCCTGGTAGGTGAATACCCGCCATCGAAGACTAGTTTGTCATCGTGTGGGGGGTTGGCAGGGGTCAGAAGGGGATATCGATTAGTAGTGCAGAATTGCCAATCCCCTCCATTATCGAAGGGAATTTGTCCAGAATTCCTGCGAATAGGAGAGTCGATAGCTTGGGAGTCAGGCTCGGGGTCTGACAGAATGGAGATTGGGTTCCTAAAGATGATCAAAAACCACATGTTTGGCTTGCAATTAGAGATCCTCCCACGGCTATATATGCTCATAAGGCTTATGGTCCCATGTAGTCATGGCTGTTTGGCAACGGGTGAACTTCACTGAAAAGGTTCTCAGAGTTGTTCTTGAATTGTTGTCAGCTGAGATACTTTTTCTGTTGGGAAAAAGCCATGGAGTGGACCAATCGTTGGTCAGATGTGTTACAGATTGGAGGTATTACTTTGAACCTACTGATATTTTTGGCGATTGGAACTTGATTTGGTTGGTGGTTTTCAACATTTGTTATTTTCCCTAATGTTTGGAATGGTTGGTTGGTGTTGCCAATGCTCGCTGAAATTGTTTGGCAGTTTGGGTTTCGAAATTATGACCCGGCTAAACGCTAAAACTCAGATGGTCAGTGGTTTTTTGCGAGTCTCGAACCTGGCTGGTGCATCGAAGGTGGCTATAAACCACGGGCGAAATGCTACAAGGTGGGCCCCCTTGGTTAGCTTGGGTTATAACTAGGGTAACTACCAGTTATGATAGTTATGGTAGTTATAACTATACTTAAATGGCTTATTATCAATTTATAACTAGGGGGCCCACCTGGCACTACAAACGGCTTGCTTGCTTGGCTCTGCCAGCTGTTCCACCTGGGCGTGAAGGCTTGAAGGCTCGTGAGGTTTAGCAGCTTGGACCCCCAGAGGACCCTGACCACCAAGGTTCGGCAACATCCGCCAGAAGGGCTAGTTGACCTAGTTCCAGGCCACTAAGTAGCAACAGTAGGGATCCCCACTCAGCCCTTTTTATCCTTTTTCAAGATCCACACGGCTTCTCGCGATGGAATGACACTACCAACCAGAAGTCTTGTCAAGTTCATTCTGAATCCATTTGATTCAGAAATACATGATTATTTTCAGCCAATACTCTCGGACATGCCATGAGCCTCTTCGCTGGCCAAGTACGAGTGGTGTCCCACCCCTCCAGATTGCAAATAGACGGGCGATATGATGGGTTCTTAAGTTGGGGGTAGGCCCCAACATCTAATATTGATCATTTCTACTCAAAAACCAAACATCTTGGGGGTTTCTTTTTTTGGAAAACACCCAGATGTTCCCATTACATTTCTGAAGCTTCGGTCTTGGCGACTGATCACAAGCACCAAAACTGATCAAAGTTTCCTGCCAGCGAGGCTCATGGATTCCCCTCCTCGTCCCGCAAGAACTGGCTAAGATGGACCAGGTCTTTCAACCGGCTCGGAGCTGTATAGAACGCCATTTTTGATGGCTTCTCTGACCAGGATCGAGGAAAAGGGTAGTGCTGAGCGGGATAGATGAGCGAAGGGTCTTGATTGAGAAGGGCTGATTGATTTACCATTTGGATCCATTTGGCTCATGGCCCAACTGGGGTTGTTGTGATATCCTATCAAGACTAGTTGGTAAGTCTAATGAAGACTGGGCTTTGTGGCGGCGCTGGGTTTCGACTCGGTTCAACCTTGGAATGGTCAGAGACTTGGTAAGTACCCAACTCGGATTGGTGTAAGTCAAATGTTTGCATAGAGGTACATAATATGGTGGTTGCTTAAAATAGGGGCACCCCCAAAATGGATGGTTTAGTAGCAAAAATGGTCAACACACTGGATGATTTGGGGGTACCCTATTTTGAGAAACACCCATGTATCTACATATGTTTCCCCAATCAAAAGCCATTTGAGATACCGAAAAGTATTTGTGATCAAGCGAAGATCCAACCAAAGACGTTTTTCTTTTGGAAGCAGGAACTGCTAGTTTGTAGCTTCAACGGCTTATTTGCTTTGCCATCAATCAACCACATACAACCACATTAGATTCTCACAATTATGAATCATAAATGGTTAATTAATCCATAACAACCAGTCATTGATAAACCATGACCAGACCATCATTGATCAATCAATCGAGCATCGAGTAATCAGATTGAAATTCAACTTACCATCAAATAACCATCAGATGATTGACCAAAGTCATCTCATCTCACTGCTGTTCGTTGGAACCAAGTGGATCAACTCGACTTTGGACCAAGTGATTTATCAGCTCTCAGGATGAATCCTGCACAGTGACTCGCCATGGAGCACCTCCAAGTACTGTTTTTCACGGTGAAAGCAGGAAAGTGCAGATGGGGAAGTTCATGAAACGCAGCATGCACAGATGGTGCTTCCAAAACATCCCATGTCATTTTGGACCCACCATCCCTGGCGGGTGGTAGCGATGAGCGGCTCGCCAAGGGTATCCTTGTAGCTCTTTGAACGGGGCACCAAGTAGGAGCTACCAGGAATGGTATCTATTTTTGGGCTTCCCCATTTTCAGCCCCCAACGGGAAGATGGCAGACGGGGGATACCGAGCGGGTGCCCCTGTGGAACTGATCAGCAGATCGCCAACATTGATTAATCTCTGTGGATTAAACCTGCTACCTTAGCTTTTTAGGCTTTTTAGGGTATAATTGATTTACCATCTAACCACTAAAACTTGAAATTTTAGCAAGAGATCTAAAAGCCACCCAAAGAATCTCCTTCAGAAATAGACCACATTCAAAGGACACACCACCCTTTTAAATAGCGCAACTGCTTCCACCTTAAATCCCAAAAATAGGTAGCCTTAAACCAACCTGACAAATAACAGCTGCTTCCATGCGCATGAGAACCTCAACCTATGGCAGCTCCCACGGACGACGACCCTCCGAAACCGACATCCCTGGAGTCGTCACTTGGGCAGCTTCAAGCAACGTGCCCCCAAGGATGGGATGTCCTTGCCCTGTTGACGGCACCACGAGCTGGTTGATTCAGCTGTGTAATTCATGGATATTCATGATTTTTTGGAGGTTGTTCACCACTAGGGGAGTTTAAGCTGCAATGGTGATTGATGATAGTTATCAATTGGAAGCTGTGAGCTACCCCCAGTTATATTACGTACAAACGACTCGTGATTTGGCCCCAAATCTGGATGGTTTACTATCAGTGGGATCAGAGCATCAAGAGAAGCACGGCTAGAACTACATCCTGGAGTAGATAGAATGTCCCAGTTTATATTGAAACCATTTACCCAGCGATCATTTGTGAAAGATGCCTTGTCACTTTTGCCCACATCGTGGTTATTTTGTAAGCTCTTGGTGGTGATGATCCATGGAACACCAATACCACATAATACCACCATCACCATTTCAAATTTGAAAAGAGTCGACCTAGGTCAGATAGCATGGTATGCGATAGTATATGTAATTTTTGTACATATCTATCGATCTTTACATATACATTTGTATATATATATATATATGTGTGTGTGGATGGCGTTCTGGTGATATTCCCAGCGATCCAACGGCTACGAACTGCTGCAGTTGGTTTGCTACATAGTTTTCATTGATCAGTAGCAGTACCATACTTTTCCTAGTATCTCCCAGTAGTCAAACAGTCTGGTTCTACTATGTTCTACCGATATTTGGTGGTTTCTCAAAATCGTGGACCCTCCTAATCATCCACTTATTAACCATTTGTAGTAAGAAACCATCCACATTTTGGAGGTTCCTTATGTTGAGAAACCACCGTTTTGAAACAACAAAGCACCTTTTTGACTGCTATTGACAACCATGAAAGGCCATTCTGGAGCCTCCGGGGTCACCACGTTGAAAGGATCCATCGGTTCCAGGGGTGAGACAGGTGGTGCCCCCAAACGTTTGAAGTTGGTGAAACTTCGCCATTTGCCTATAGTTGTGGTATCCACCAGAAGTTGTACACTCCAGTGATCTAAAAGTTTACAGTGAAAGAAATGACACTCTAGAGAAACCTTGGGAAACCATCAAGAATTCCTGGATTATCCAGCCAGTTCTGTTAGATTACTAGAGAACAATTGGCCCTAGTTCTAGAATCCTAATCTGTTGGTTCCCCAGCAGCGACCCGGTGTGTCAGCCATTCTACCGCTGATTCAAGTGGCTCCAACGCCCTACCAGGTACTTCCAAGTGATTGACTCCACACTGAAGGTGGGAAGCGTCAGCCTTTGGGAAGGTACCAGCAGTCGCACTGACCATCCACTGCTAGTGCTTTGAGGCCCCAGCAGTTGCAGTTCCGGTCACCCCCGAGGTCATTGGTAGAAATCCTTCAGCCAAGTTCGGTGATACCAACAGCGCTGGTGGTTCCCAAGTGTTTTCTGGAGCCAGCAACTTTAATGTCGCATGTATTGAGTATCACAACGAAAGACACAGATGTTTCTCTTAGTGTTTCTTTTGTTTGTGTTTTTGTTAATCATGACTGTTTCTCTCAGTAATTAGAACAGAAAGTCACTTTGTTAATGTCTTTTCTAGTGGATATACATAAAAGTCATGTATGGAAATCATGACTGTTTCTCTGAGTATTTCTTTTGTTGTCGTCCTTATTGCTGCTCTTCCATGTCCAAACAGTCCATTCCAAAAGCACTAGTTGTTGCTCGTGGTGTTTCTTCTGTCGTCGTTGTTATTGTTGCTGTTGCTTTTGCTCTTGTCGGTGTTGTTGTTGCTGTTGCTTTTGCTGTTGTTGTTGCAGTACCCTTGTCCAGGGCTCTCACCAATTTGTACCATTCAACGGTCAACAGCCATTACTAAATGTTAATTGGCCAATCATCAGCCACGAACTGACCACAAATCGATGACTATGGAATTGATGATTATCATCCACGTCCACCTCTTTATCATCATTTACCGTCATCATTCACCGCCATTGACCATCATCAATTTTCCAAACAATTACTTGTGATTAAGAAATATCATGAAATTATCAAGCATTTCCACCCATTGGTCACTAACCAATGAGCAAACATTGATTGATCATTTTTTGTCGAGTGGTCGGCTTGGGTCCCCGTGCTGGCCGGGTCCGGTGGTCCGGTGGGTCCGGTGGGTCCGGTGGGTCCGGTGGGCCCTGTGGGTCCGGTGGGTCCGGTGAGTCCGGGTGCTTCATTTCGTATTTATCTACGTGGCTGTTTGAGAGCAGTTTTACGAAGGCAGAGGTTACGAAGTTTGGCACCTTTTCCAGCATAGTTGTAGCGGCGCAGCAAAGGAGAGGCCTGTAACACATGTTTCAATCAAAGCGGCAAGAATAAGCAGTGCAACAATAAGTAACGTTAGCTAGCGCAGCTAGTTGTGTCGCGCTATGGATGACCTGGACGACATACGGTGCCCGAGCCCTTGTGGTTTGTGTGGATCTGAGCTGAAAGTGAAGCGCGTCATCCGCGCCAGTGTCTTGCGCGTGGCAGGCTGGAAGCAGGTAAGACACACGCTCCTGCGATGTAGGTCCAGCGCATGCGCCAGAGAGAACAAGCTTGTGGGGTAAAATTTCTACAGTGAGGCGCCCGCCCAAGGCACCAAGAAGTATATATTTGATTGGCGCGAGGATTCGACCATGCAGTTTTTCTTTATTGACTTGAACTGGGGTGTCAGCACTGAATGGTTGAGACAGTTCTCTCGCAGAGTGGTCTTTCAGTGGGCATCTTTCCATAGTGAAGCGAAAGTGCATCGTATGGATGCGAACGCGCGTGGGATCACAGGTTTGCTACCGAGAAAGGTCAAGGCGAAGATCTGTCGTGTTTGGATGCTCTGGCGTCTAGTGACTAGGGCTGGTCATAGAAGTTTTGTTTAAATTTCAGGCAAGAAGTATTCGCTCGGTAGATTGTAATTGTCAGCTGCTTCTTCCCCACCTGCCAGGTGACGGTTGTTAGATTTTATGATAGTTGTCTCTGCTCCGAACCTCAATGATCAGTCTTTAGTATTCGCTGCCGGACCGCAACCACGACCATCCACTCCCAGTGGTCGCTGCCGGACCTCAACAACGACCATTCAAAAGCTATGCCAGATACAATGTCAAAAGCTATGCCAGACCAGATAGAAGGTTAAAAGGTATGCCAGATAGAATGCCAAAAGCGATGTGAGATAGAATGCGAAAAGCTTTGCCAGATAGAATGTCAGAAGCTATGCCAGATAAAATGTCAGAAGCTATGCCAGATAGAATGTCAAAAGCTATGCCAGACAGGCCTGTGTCAGATTTGCGTGTGATGGTGGGGATCACACGAAGTTAAGCAATGTTCGTATTTGACTGTTGTTGTTCCCGCGCGGATCTAAGGTCATCCGTTGGAATGATATATTGGACATCGTAATTGGTACACAACTAAGCCATGCTTTGGAATCCAAATGCAAAGTCAACTGTGTCATTGGCGCGGTTGGAATGGGCCCGGCGGGTCCGGCGGGTCCGGCGGGTCCGGTGGGTCCGGCGGGTCCGGCTGGGGGGGTGGTTCCGGTAGGTCGGGTGAGTCCGGTCAGGGTCGGCTGCCTGATTGCATACTTATGTGCGTATTTTCGGTAAGGTCAGGTTGTAAAACGTGTACATTGCCATGTGTTTTCTGCTGCGGCCAAGCGGTTCTGCGATCCAAGGGTCCGGTGGGTCCGGCGGGTCCTTGGCCGGGATCTGGACCCTTCCCGAGTGGTCAGGGGCCAAACATCACTCATTATCACCACCTCCTTCCATCTCTACCTGGTGATTTACCACTCATTAACACCAATTACCCACCAAGTAACCCCAAACTCACAGCCAATCCACAACTCATTCACCAAAAACCATTCATGAACCACCAATTCAACCACTAACCATCCATCAACCACTGCTCAACCGCTGATTTAACCACCTATGCACCACTCATCACCAGCCCCACCATGGTCACCACCATCGTCACCTCCCCGGTGGTGCCTCCCCACCGGGGCGCGCGTCGCAGCGCGCCGCTCAGCGCCTCGCCGGGGACGTGGACCTGGACGCCTCGGAGCTCAGGGAACGATGGCACCAACGGCTCCAGAGGCCGCGATGCGAACGATGGAGAAATTGCTGTTGATGAATCATGGTCGGTTGTTGGTTAATGTTGGTTTCTGATTAGTGTAACCCCCCCCAAAGTAATGAAAATAGATGAAACCAACAGGTAGATACTAATCAGAAAGTTACTATGATTGGTTGTTGGTTACTATGGTTGGTTATGGTTGTTGGTTACTATGGTTGGTTGTTGTTGGTTACTATGGTTGGTTATGGTTGTTGGTTACTATGGTTGGTTGTTGTTGGTTACTATGGTTGGTTATGGTTGTTGGTTACTATGGTTGGTTACTATGGTTGGTTATGGTTGTTGGTTACTATGGTTGGTTATGGTTGGTTACTATGGTTGGTTACTATGGTTGGTTACTATGGTTGGTTATGGTTGTTGGTTACTATGGTTGGTTACTATGGTTGGTTACTATGGGTCAATATTAACCAACCAATAATGGGGGATTTCCACCAACAACAATAGGGAAAACAATAGTTAATGATAGGGGAACCAGGGGTACAGGGTTTTGACCCACAGCCGAATCATGGTTGTTTGTTGGTTACTATGGTTGGTTATGGTTGGTGAAATGGTGAATGAACTAATAGAAACCATAGTTGTAACCAACCATGGGGTTTCATTTCACCATGGTTGTTCAACCATTTCAATGGCTGTTGATTCAACCATGAGTTGGTTATGTTATGGTTGGTGAAATGGTGAATGAACTAATGGCGACTGGTGAAGCAAGTTACATGGGTTAATGGGTTGGTTCATGGAAGAAGTGGTGTAAGCCAAGTGGTATAAGTAGTTGGTTGATGGGTTGGTAAAAGTGGTTGAAGCATCAATAATAGACCAATGGTGGTTAATAATGGTTGAAAAATGGCTTAAAATTATCAACCATAGACCAACGATACAATGGGTTAATGGTTGGTTAATGATTCATTATTTAGCAGTGGTGAATCAACAATGGTGAGTAGATAATGGTTGATAGTCAATGGTGATGGTTATAAGAAATGGGGAACGATATAAATGGTTTGGTTGAATGGTGAAGCAACAATGGGTTAATGGTTGGTTGATGGTTGGTGAATGGTTGATATATCAATGGTAGTTAGTGAAATGATTGATTTGTCAACACTGGTTGATTAATGGCACCAACAAGAAGACACGATGATAGTTGAATGGTTTGTGAATGAAGAAATGGTGAATCAACAATGGTAGATAGCACAATGATCGATTCAGTAAGAATGGTGAAGCAATAATGGTGACTAATGATTGGTTGATAATTGATGACTAATGATTAAATTATTGGTGACCAATGATTGGCTAATGAAGCAACATTTTTTTGATGACCAATGCTTAAATGGTGATGGCTACCTGGTTGATAAATGGTGACTAAAGAATGGTTGGTTAATGGTTGATTTATTTCTGGGGTGGTTAATGGTAGTTAGTAGTGGTAGTTCGCAATGGTGAATAATGGTGGTTCATGATGACAACGTGATAACGGCAGTATGGAGACGTGGATTGATTTATGGTGTGATTCATGGTAAATAACTAGATAATGGTGGTTGGAAATGGTGGTTAATAATGGTCAATGGTTGATAGTAGGGGATGATAACAAGCAATAACCAATAAACATGCGGTTTATAATTATAAGCCATTTATGAGCCACTTGTTTTTAATCAACAGTAAGCTGGTTCATAGTTGACAATTAGGAAAAAATCGACAAAAATAGGGGATCTCGCAGCTATATATGGCTTTGTGGCTATGTGTATACAACATATGGGTGTTTCTCAAAATTGGGGCACACCCATATCATCCACAATTAATCCCTTATAGTAATAAACAAACAATTTTGGGGGCTCCCTATTTAGAGAAACCACCATATATCTATGGATATACCTTCGGCACCTTTTAGGCCCCATGAAACGGAAGTTTTTTTTCAGCATCCCAAAGGAAGATCTATGATCCATGGCATAGAAAGGGCTATGGTATGTATGTGCCATGCCATGGTCGTGGTACCCCCAGTCAACCAATGGTTCCCATTCGTAAAATGAGCTTTGGCTGTGGTGGAGCCCATGGGTTAGCCTATGGCTTGGCACATACCCATATCCTGTATGTATCTCTAGTGCTCCACATACATGTTGAAACTATACAGAAGGGACTGGTTTTTATTGTCCAAGCACCTTCTCAGAAGGTATTTTGAGCACTGGGGTCTGGATATAATACATGGAGAACTGTTTATGCAATATCATTCACAAGTCTTGATTATCATGATAGACAAGTGTGTACGCTGCATTGTGTTTGAAAATTTGTGTGTGTGTGTGTGTGGGTGGGTGTGTGGGTGAGCACATTGGATCTATTCAATCGCTGTTGGTTGCCATGCTTCAACAAACAACTCTGGCAGAATTGAAATTCCAATGTTGAAGACATATGTTTTCATGTTGTTCTGTTTTCCCCGGTGGCACACATCTTATTGAGCCATACCCTTCTCTCCTTGCGCATCTGCATCACCACCTAGCACTTGAGCTATGTCAACATACATTTCTCTTGTCTGATCCTTTGGGTAACCTACGTGGCTGATAGGTTGAAAGCACTGAAGCACCACCCATGGAACTGCGTTGACCAATATTTTGGAGCTGGTCCTCGACAGGCGTATCACTCACATGCAAAAGAAGGTGCGGCGGGTGCGCGGCGTTCGCGAACATGAGATGATGAGATGTCGTCAGGAGAACGGTCACGTCAAACTAAAAATAATTTCCTGGCATGATTTGTTGGATCACGCTTGAGATTGCAGTGGGTCAAAACCCTTTCCCCCTATCATTAACCATTGTTTTCCTTATTATTGTTAGTTAGTGATTATCCCCATTATTGGTTGGTTATTATTGACCCATAGCCAGATGTCGAACTTAACGATGTCATGCGCAGATTTCGACGATTTCGACACGTCCGCGTTGTTATAGCCAGCCGCTTCGGCGCACGGCAGCCCTTCCGAGGCAAAAATCGAAGACCCTCTCCCAGTGAACCTGGAGGCAGGGCATCGCTACAGAGTACTACCTGCTGCTTAGATCTGTTGGCTCCCACCATCCAGTATAGATAAATCAAAGCTACCCTAAGTGGTCACTAGTTATAACCTATAATTGAATGTACCCAAACTGGTAGGTACCCTAGTGAACGAACCTAAATTAGAAAGGCCTGGGGGGTACCACTATGGGAAATGCCGGAGGTTTACCTGCTCCCAGGCAGCTCCTTGGTAGCCCGCCAGTTTGTATGGTGCCATTCACGCCTGGTTCAAGATGTATGAAGATCATGAGTTTTTGTTTGATTGAAATGCAATGCTCGTTCTTTTTAATGTCATGAGTTTTTCTTGATTATGCGGTTCTTTTTTTGCAGTTTGACTGTGAAATGTTGTTGGATCCCCATGTATACAGGAAAAATGTGCGCGTAAGATCGGTTTCTGCATCAAAATGTGTAAATTTTGCAGCTGTTCCCTCGTTGATGGACCACTTCAGAGGGCGGCTCAGTGCTTTGTCCCTGGACCGTGCAGTGGCGCAATGCGACACTGGATGCAGTGATACGGCTATGGGTCACAATCAACCATACCTGGTCATGGCTTTTAGGGCACAGGGGCCTTGACCCATGGCCATATCAGGTAATTCTTCATGTATTTTCGTCAGCATCTGACCAGAGCAATTTCTCACCAAGGTCAAACTACAAACTGCCAACCCCGGTAGTCATAAGCCAGAACAAGCCCTCATGAGCCCTGCGCTTGCACTAGTCGAATGGTACTGGCTTTGCCGTACTATAGGGCTCAAAGAAGGGGCTAGACCAGCTTCTCTTTGCTACTGTTTGCTTTTCTGGGTGGATTACAGCTAATTATGAACTTTGCTTTTTTGAACTTTTGGGATTGGATTGATTTACCGCATATCCAGTAAAGATTGGACTTCTATTTAGCAGGGAACCTAAAAGCCATCACGTTTCATAATGATCTCTGTCATTGCGGCGAGGTAGTCCCCACACCGCAGTGGGGAAAATCTGTTGGCTGTTGTCCCCCAGTGCTGATCAAACCTACCTGTTTAACTTATGAGTTGCATAGCTAAATTCTAGGTCAAACGTTACAAGAGCGACAAACGCTATTAGTTGCTGTATTTGTTAGCAACTTCTAAGTATAACTTGTGTAACTCAGTAGTAACTTGAGCCAGATGATAATTTGTGCGACAATTTGTGTGATAAGTAGTTAACACTTTTGTGATAATTTGACTCAGTAGTAACAATGTTGGTCCAGAAAAGTGGCACCTCCACAACCACAGGTTTCCGTTCGTAAAATTATGATTTTTGGTGGACCCATTGTTTTCCCTGTGGCTTGGCACATACCCATATAGTTTTGTAAAATGACATGGTTCCCCTACAAAGTCCCATGGTTTCCCTGGAAAATCCCGTAGTTCACCATGAGAAACTCCCATAGTTGTTGTGTTTCAATTTGTGGTTCCCCTGCTCTCGTGCTCGCAAGTTCTCCCAGGCACCGGATCCGGAGAGGGTCATGAGCGTCACTCACATTCCCTTGGCCCATGAAGGTGCCGAGCTGTCGGCAAGTGGAAAGCTCAAAAAAAATCAGTGATTTACCATGCCTTACGGGGTGGATTTTTCTATGGTTCATAATGGTTGGTAGTGGTTAGTAAAAGGGGATAATGGTGGATTACAGCTATGAACTTAGCTTTTTAGTTTTTGTTGGGATATGATTGATTTACCGTTTTTCGCCACTCAAAGGTAGACTTTTAGGAAGGGATCAACAGCCAGCAAGTTACCATGCCATAGAAATTGCATTCAATCAGAAAGGAGGTAAATTTGCAGTCAATTGTATAGATTTATGATTTCATTTATATCAGCTTTGTCATGCGTTCGTTATTTTGATATCATGTTGTGATTGCGATTTGTCTTTGCAGTTCAGCCACGTTGAACTGTAGTAAGTCGAGCCCCATTAACCATTGTCTAATCAGCTATTCGCGTGATGTGAACTTGCAGCTTCATTTGATTTCATTTGTCTTAGCTACACATTTAATCTATGTTTTGTACTATTATTATGAAACATTTGTTCCAATTACAGCAGAAACCTTATCTTGTTTCCACAGTATGTATTATCACACCTGAAAATCATCATGGCGACCATTTTATGCCTGCTGTACGGCTGTACTGTGAACTTGGAACCAGCCTTGAGAATTGATTCTCTCCAGAAGCCAGTTCGTGGTCTTGTTGCTTGTTATTGTCGCTGGTTGTGGCCGCTAGAAAAAGTCAGATACTTGAGATGTTTACCAGGGAGGTGATTTCATCAACGCGAATCCGCCACCGATTGGGGACAACAGGTATTCTGATTTTGCTGGTTTCCCCTGTCTACAGGCTTTGGGTTTTCGGGTTGAAATAACGGTCACAGTTAATAGCATCCTGAATATAATTCCTCCATAGAATTCGGTATATTTTGCCATGCCAACATGATACTTTTGATATGGGTATATATCGATGAATTTCACAATATGCATTGTTTTATGTTCTGACATAAGCAGCATGTAAATAGTGTTATTGTTTGTCCATAAACGTGGAAATACAAGAACCTAGATGAACCTAGGGTAAAAAACACACATCATTATGCATGCTGTTTGTATCATATGCATCCTAGAAATGTGTATTCGCGGCCGTTCAAGCCGATACTCTACAAGGTGTTTCATGGCTGTTTTTTGCCCGTTGAACCGCAAAACCCTGGCAATAATATGTCTATATGTAGCAATTGCCTTTGATAGGATCAGCTGTTGTTATTTATATTACCATATATCATGATCTAAGTGAAGTAAGCTAACATATATGATGTGCGACAGAATATCGTATTTGATTCCTGAATTGCTGTGTGTCACAAATTGAAATAACTGCATTTAGAGACCTAGATATATTCGCACATCGTAAATGTGCATCTTTACTCATTGATTCAACATATATATGCATATAATCATATATATATATATATATACATATTAAATATATTTATATATATATATATTATATATACATATTAAATAAATAAATATATATATTATATACATATGGAGATTTTTTGTATTTACACATACATACACATCTCTAATTAGCCAATTTGTAGCCACAGTGACCGCATTTTCGCCCTCAAGCCGGTGGGACTCAATCTCCACGGTCTCCTGCAGAGGTCGTGAAGGCTTTCAGCTTTTATCGGCCTGCGACCTGTTGGTACCGTGCCCCGAGCTCTTGGAGGTCATGATGGGGGTCATGGTGGTGGCTTCGGTGCTGGGTGGTTGTTCCATGTTTCTTTTTTTGGGGGGGAAGTAGTGAGCTTGCTTGTGACCTTGGGGGGTTGAAGATAGACTGCCTGGATCTGCTTGGTAGTAAGTGGTGACCTCTACTGAAATGCATTGGTGTATAGTGAATGATTGCAGTAGTGGTACCGGTGGCAGTCATGGCAGGTGGAGCTGGTCTCAAAATCAGCCAAGTCCATCAGCAGTGGTTCTGGATGTTTTGGATTTGGATTGTCCGTGGCTCGTTTCACTGATTTACACTTGAGGCTACTGATCGAGTTGTGTTGAGACGACACTTAAGTCACCGAATAAACCTTGTGTTAACATCCTCTACTTGTCCAGATACCAGCCAATAGTAGGTAACCAGCTGCTTTCTACCAGCTCGTTGTAACTGGGGAAAAATTACACTCTGGTGAACTAACATGGCAATGGAAATCCACCATTTATAGCTGATGTCCAAGGGTTTTCCTAGCAAAATGCTGGTTTTTCCAGCCAGCCATGCTAGTTGACCAGGCCGGGTACCTACGGCAACTGGTTGCGGCAATCCCCGGCTGCCGCGAGGTGCAGCGGAGTTTTCCAGCGCCCATCGCTGGTACAGCGATCGAGGAGGCCGGCACCTGCGCAGTGGTCTGGTCACAGATCGAAAATCCAGGCTCCGTGCACTAACCGCGGTGGTTTCTCAAAATCTTTGGGACCCAAAAAATGGTTGGTTTATTATGGTTTAAATGACTACTATTGGATGATTTAGGGGTATGACTTGAGAAACTACCAGGCGTGAAGAATCATGGAGATGCACCAGGAATAGTGGTTGATACTAGGGAGAATATACAACAATAATGGTCAAACAACTACTGGTTGCTGGCTTGATTGACATTTCTTGTTTTTCCGAGTGTTGCCGAATGGATGGTTGGTTGTTGAAACCACCCACTTTGAGTTGATGACTAATACTGGTCAACAACAGAGAATGGTTGCAGGAATAATTTTAATGACTGTTTCCAGAACTTGTGCCGGTAAGTTGATCGCCGTGTCCAGGGGTGGGTTGTCCTTAGCTACTTGAGAAACTCCCCAGTTTTTAAGCATTTGTTGGCTGACGGACCCAGCTGGGAAGAATGGGTTCCAGCTCGGTCAGCAGCGGGTACGTCAACATCCTCAACACGATCACCTGAATCAGCTGTGTGGTGCGCCATGATTCACCGTGATTCCTTTGAGGTGGCCACGTACCAATGCTGACCAGCGATGTTCGTGGGGCCTTGAGGATTGGTCGGTGATATGTTCGCTCACCGGGCTGCCGCGACAGCAGCAACCATCCATTGGTAGTTCAGCATCCCCTCAGCCGGACACTGGTCATTGAACAGCCAGAGTAATTACAGGGTCCAAGTTGGACCCGCTGTCATTTGGACTAGCCACGTGTGTGTGTATCATTTTGCATTTGGCCACGTATGTGTATCATGTTGCATTCGATTTTTCAGAAATCTACCGCTAAAAGCAGGAGATTTGTTCCAACAAATGCTGCTACTGAGGGTACAATGGTACCCTATGCACCATACCTATGTATACCTATGTACAGTACCTATGTACCGTGTATACCGCACCTTTGTACCCCAGGTACAGTACCTTTGCACCTCATGTACCGGACCTATGTACCTCTGTACTGCGCCCATAAGAACCCCTTTGTGAACCCTACTCCGCCGCCCCTCCGGTACCTACCAACAGAGCATTATTCTCCAAGTTTGCTAAGGTTGAGATGTAAGCATTGCCTAAGACTATATAACAAAATTGTTTCCCTCTTAATTACTGTGCCTTTGAGTATGATGGCTATGTTTTCTTATGGTGAAGATGCTGATCAACCCAGCACCAGGAACAAATGAGCAACCACTTCTATTAAAAGGCTTGCACTATTTGTTCATATCATCCATAGTCAGCGGGTGAACGAGATGGGTCCGCCTCGCTGAACGAGACCTGTTTATGTTAGTACCCATATCAGCTGCTTCTCTAAATTACATACATTTGAACGCCATACGTACCCAAAAATGGCGCTATCCCGTACTAATTGTGTGTGTAAACTGAACGAGGCCGAGTCCGCCCTTCAAAGTAGCGTCAAGAGATTTTGCATGAATCAAAGCAGCGGCTCAAATATCAAACGTCCCAGAGGTTTACTCTGAGGATAGCAGTGCTGGGAGTGCCCCCTCGCTTTGAGTAGCTGATGATATCTCCAGGATTGATCCTATTCCTCGACTCAGAGGTTTAACCAGGGCAACTACCAGTCATAGTGTGACTATAATTAGGCGTGTTGTAGACCAGCGCTTGTTCATGTTGGTTACACTCTGGTAAACTGACATGGCAGTGGAAAATTCACCAATTAGAATGCTTTCCCCATGTTTCTCTAAAAGATATGGTGACTTCCATTGCTACCTTAGTTTGCCAGAATTTATTACTTGTGAGCGTTTCCCCCCTTTGAGCATACTTGAATATGGCGTTTGCTCCGCGGAGCTGTTGGTGAGTTCAACCGAATTCTTTGTATGGTGGTTTCTCAAACCAAGAGGGACCCCCAAGTTATGGTTGGTTAATGAACTGGATGTTAACTGGGGGAACCCCGATTTTGAGAAACACCCATATGTTACCACTTGAAAAAATGTTGCTTGTTAACCACCATAGATTCGCAAGCATCTAAGCGTTTAAACCAAATCTGATTCACAAGCAACGAGTGTGCTCTTGAAAATCATTGTTCAGCACGGCTAAGGCATGGTAAAAACCAACATATGGGTGTTTCTCAAAATAGGGGTGCACTGAAATCATCTCATATAAACCAACATTTATTGATATCTATTGTAATGAACCAATCATAACTCCGGGGGCTCCCTATTTTAAAAAACGCCAATAGAGAAGTTGTTTAACCACTCTTGTTAGTCATTATATTCCCTATTGGAACCATTCTTAGCAATATTGACCATACATAACCAAACTTAATGTTGCATACTTAACCAAAATTTAGTTAAGATAAATGTTAAGTATGGCCTTGTTAGTTTACTCAACCCATACTTAACAAGGGTGGTTAAACAACTACTTAACCAAACATCTTTATTGTCCTGGCATTTCCTTATGGTCATTATTAACCATACTCAACCAAACTTAGAAATATCAGGGCTTGCTACTGCAGCTCCAGGAATCCGCCCCAGCGCTGCCCTTGGGTGGCCTTTTGGGCGAACAGCCGTCTCGGAAGCGCAAGAGAGCAGGTACGGTGCGGCAGATCGCAGTGATTTCTAAACGACATTCTGGCTGGTGGTTTCAAACATTTTCGTTATACCCCGTGATACGCCTCTTCATTCCAATGTTTGCTACAAGATGGGCCCCCAGCAGTTATTTTTTTGTTATAGACCCCTAGAACTGGTAGTGCAGCCTACTTAGTTTAGTTATAAAACAAGTTATAAGTTGTGGGGGGCCCACTTTGTAAACACTATTGGATAATCACCATGGGTGTGATTAGCACCATTAGGTACTTATAGTGATTAGCAGATGGCAGTGGTTTGTGCACATTGCTGGTCTCTATGGTCACAAATGATTGGCAAGAGTGATTAGCAATAGTGATTAGCAATAGTGTTTGGTGAATGTATCGGACATGTTATAAGTAAGTATTGGTCAAATGATTATGTCCAGGACCAATGATTGGCAATACATGATTGGTTGATGAAGAGTACACTTCTTTGATTCAATGATTATGATTGGTTCATGCAACAATCAACAAGCTTTTTTTGATAATTAGTATCTATCATATCATCCCTTGACGATCCATGAATACAAATGAATTTAAAGACTTGAAGATGTTATGTACAGCAAATGTTGACTGCATACCCGATGATAGCATTGTTTGAGAGAATGTGATTGTCGGATGGAATATATTGTGGGGCTGTATAGGTAAATGCCATAAAAGGGCATTGATGTACCATTAATTTACCATTGATTAGCCATTAGGTATGTGCCTATCCATCATTGCTGACCATGAGTTTCCCATATGCTAATGGACAGAGGGAGAGACATAGCATGACATAGCTTTTAGTAAAACATCATTCTGGCTTGCACAGATTGCCTTCGATTTACCGGTACGATGGTTTAGCAACTAATGTACATCTCGGATTAATATTTAGAAATGATTCAAAAGAACACATGATCCAACTTGACAGTGGTATACCAGTTGCTGACTAACCATCTAATGGGGTTGACTAATATTATCTTGAATCAACATTATGATGCTTTCATGTTTATGTTGCTAAACAAAACACAGCCACTACCTAAATTGTTTGACTGGTATTTATGTATTTTGATAGTTTATCATCTACAACGTTCAACATCCTAATTATGATGTTTACCGCCACATGTTAATCATCATTATCCGATAGTCGACCATGATCTCAAAGTTTTACCAACACATCATGCTCATCCTTTTGTTCTATACGTGTTTTCGTCACTTGTTACTAGTGTCACTAGTAATTTGTAGTATTACTGTAATAACAATCACGCTAGTGCCCTTCACAATGGTTCATCATCCACATTTTTGTTCGTATTTTTGTCAATCATGTTACCTGTCAATTCCCCCATTGTTTCACCATGAAAACAAGGAAATTATTTGTTTTTCAAGGAAACCCATGTGGCAAACTGGGTTGTCCCCTGCCGGTTGCGAAAGCTCGGTGGTGGTTGCAGCGTAACCATACCTCTCTCACTGGGGGTATCGATACCTCGTACGAAAACCTACATGTCCACCCGAAGAATGAACATGAACTGACACACTTTTGGTGGATGCCAAACCCGCTCAAAGTAGAAAAAATGGTGAAAAACCCGGAATGTTTTGGACAAAACACATGTTTTCTGGACACGCTCAAACCCGAAAGCGGAAAAACTGGTTAAAAACCCGAAAAAATCTGGCGAAACGTGCATAGAAAACTGGTTTCGCCAGAAAACATGGGCCAAAACCCGCTGAACCCCGGGCATTTTCCACGCTCCGAAGGTTCCATGGCCGCCTCCACGCCTGCCACCCCGGGCACCGTTGCGCCATCGACGCCGGGCCTGCCGCCTCCCTTGGCCGTGCTGAATGCCACGCAGTGCCTGGGCGGTTGGAAGAGTGGTGACTCGGTGACTTGCGAAGTTGATGGTGGCTTATAGTTTTTAACTTATAATCCTATTGGTTTATAAGTTACAAGGGTCACTAGTTGGGTTGATAGTTGGTAGTTGGGTCATTAACTATTATTAACCACCATTAGTTTTTTAATACATTCATCCTATTTATGAGGGTATTATAAGGGTTATTAACTAATAGTTGATGGGACTTGCTAATCCTATTGGTTGATGGTGACTTGCTAATCCTGTTGGTTTATTAGGGTCACTAGTTGGGTTGATAGTTGGTAGCTGGGTCATTAACCTTAATGAAGGGTAATTAACTATTAATCCTATAGGATTATAAGGCTTATTGACTAGTATCAACTAGTGGTTCAGACAGGATCTTAATGATCAATAAGGGTTCGTTATTAACCATAAACTAGTGGTTTTGGTAGTAGTGATTAACTATCAACTATTGGTTCAACAGTAGGGTTTTAACTTTTAACTAGCATTAGCTGTTAACCTTGATGAAGGATTATCAACTATGAACACTTGTGATAGTTGGGTTCATAGTTGGGATGATAGTGGATTTTTGATTTGTGATGGTTCAGACAGGTGTGATGATGGTTGTGTTTGTTTTTGGTGATTAAATTGCTTGTCAACTACTCTGACTAGTAGTTGAGTGAATACTTATGTTATGTTCATTAGTGATGGGTAATGGTAGATCCATATGAACAAACCACCCGCCTGATTCTCTCAAGCACAGGACTTGATCAATACAGATCTTAATGGATCAAACACTGCTTGCGTCAATACGTGTGTTGTGTTTGTTTCAAACTTGGGTTAATGGGCTAATTCTTGGGTTAATAGGTGGAATTTTCATTGTATGCGTATAGACACGTATGTATGTTCATATAGCAAATCGTTGTGATTGAAAATATATAGTACAACGGTTAACGAATAGATGGTGATTACTAAGGGTTGGAACTCATGATAACATTAAGAATGCTGATTCAGGATAAATCATGACTAATGATCATGGTTGACACTGGCAAGCAATTGCCCAGTGGCTCCATGTATGGCATATATCCTACATTTACCTATAAAATGACCCAAATGTAGGTAAATATGCTATACATGGAGCATCTGGGTTGTGGTTCACAAATTATACTGAACACTTGATAGTGGTCCATGCCAGCAACTGTGATCATGAGAGCTCGTGATGATACTTTTACTCAACCAGTTGCACCACACCCTGTGATCTACCATCAAAAATAGGTTGTTCTTTACAATTCTGAATGGTGAAACGCGTGGTGAAACACCTGGGTCATCATGATTCTTGATCATCAGTATAGAGTATTATAGTCAATATCATGACTATGTCAGCACGGCGAATAATCCTTATATACCAATAGGTAATCATGGCTATGAAGAACATATTGATCAATGGTTATATAGTTAATTCTAATGCAACCGTTTAACGATTGTAGTTTCCAAGCCATTGATCAATCAACGGCTGGACTCATTTGCCGTTTGCTGCAATGGACATGTTTTTGTCCTTACCTTAACAAAGGGGCAGTCAGTCCAGCAACTCCAGCTCTGGTAGACGACCAGTACCGGAAAATCACATTTGTGGGGTCGGAACGGAAGTAGATATGTTTGGTTAGTAATCAATTAAATATTCATTATTAAAGTTAATGTTTGGTTAATAATTGGTTATTGATGATTAATGCCCAAGCGAGTCATACCCAACGCATCGTGGATGATGCCCCCGGCTGTCGTGTTTTTTTTGACGCGGACACCATGTTGTGTGGTCGTCAGGGTAGCATCAGCCACTTCAGACAGTTCTCCTCGTGGTTGTTTTTTTGATGGACGGATGGTTGATACTTCTGAATTCACCACCATATTAACTCATTAATCACCAGGAATCGAGTTTACTATAGATATATCTTATTGGTGATTCATCTTACATAACATCACTGGGAATCTAGTTTATTCATCAATGGTTTATTTGTCATAGTTGATTTCCCATTGGTGCGAGCTGTGTAGTGTGAATCTCTTCATTTTCGAAGCCCTTTGGAAGGTCGCCGGATTCCTGCCAGTGTTTGAGACTGGTTCCTTGCTTTAGGGAAAGTCATGATGGCGAGATGGATCAATGTTAACCAGCCAACCAATAGGTAGATGAACCACCCAGCAACTAGACTCGATGGGTCATTTAGCGGGATGTGCGCCGCCAGGGATACGGGGTTTTGACTCACAACCTGATCTTTGTTGCTTGTTTTTTCGAATGAGGCGCTGTTCATAAAATCAGGAGGGCTCCAAATGTTTCAAACAAACTTGCATAATAGAAGGACAGCTCTCATTTTTTGGATATGCAATCCATGTGCAAACTGATGAGCCTTCACTAAGCGCACTTGTTGGCCCCATGTCACTCGACCTATGTTGGTCCTAGTTGCCTAACATGGTTTGCTGGACAATTTGGTTTCATCTCAATAGGTTGATGATCTATAGGCCAGATTGGTCGCCGCTACCGTCATTTCCGGTGATCGACTATTGTTATCCTACAATTGCAATGTTATCATTCTCGAAAAGTGCCTCATGGTTATAATCCCTGACATGGGGCCGTATACATATGCATAGATAGACAATAAATACACATAAATACATAGGAGCTCAATACCTTTACATCATATACACATAGATGCATAGCAAGTATATGCCTGATGTAGTTCAACGAGCATATTAAAACCTCTTTTGGTGGCCAATTTGCTTAATTAATTAATCTTCATAGGAACATGTTGGGTACAGTTTTTCTTGTAGCCAGCAGCCAAGGTTGCAGGCCAAAGAGGAGATGGGGCTTGTGGGTTGTGAGCAGGGCACCTTCTCGAGTGATAGAAGCTGCACAGACCATGCAGATCCCTTAAAACAAGCAGTTGTCGCAATGCTGTCGAATTTGGTGTGGACCTCGGTGAGCTTTCATGCCAATCAAAAATGCATAGAAGTTTGGGGTTAGCAAGAATCCAGGTTCAGAATTTCATCGTCAAGTCAAGAGTAGGAGCAGGAACTTCCATGGTAGACCCTATACCAGTGAGGAATCACTCAAGGTTTGTCAGGTTTCCAAGCCACAAATCTCCTGGGAAAGTGGGTTCGTGGTTTCACCTCTCCCGTCTTGGGGGAGGCCATCCAAGGGATTGCGGCTCACCAATAGGGAGAGAGCCATGCTTTGGTCATGCCATGGTTGACCGGCATGTTGTTGCGAGATATTGCGAGTCATGCGGTGGTTTCTCAAAACAGGGGACCCCTCAAACCATTCAATATTCACCATGTCGTAATAAACCCAGCATTTTTGAGTCGGCTGTTGCTTGAGAAACTCCTATGTGCCAAAAATACCGTAAATCCCATGTCGTAGTTGTTTAATTAACCACTATTGTTGGCGATGATCCCGGATTATAAACCAAAAAGCCGTAAATCCCAGTTTAACCACTATTGTTGGCGATGATCCCGGATTATATAACCATTATTAACCATGGAAAACCCAACCCCATGCTGGCCACAGTGCCCCAACGTCTCTCCAGCCAATCGTCCGCCAGCAGTGCCGCTCCTTCTCCCAGGAGGACGAACAGTTTGCAGGTCATTTCGATGACGCTGAGGCAGCTGGGGTGGCGGTGCAAGGGAGGGAGTGATGGAGGATTTTATAGGAGAACGGGAGAACCATGGAAATTCTAAGATTATTTAATGGTAAACTGGGTGGATTACAGCTACGAACTTAGCTTTTTGGCATTTTTGGGATTCAAATGATTTACCAAATATCCATAGATCCACTCAGAATTCAACTTTTGGCAGGGGAGCTAAAAGCCGCCAAGCAACGGTTGCACCTCCAAAGCACTGGTTTCAACTGGTTTCTCTACGACATTTCCATGATGGTTGACTATGATTAGGTTGCACTAATCGCATTAACTTTCATTCATTTAGTGAGAAAACATTAATATTTAATATTATTTTTGTGTCTTGAGGATGTTCAGGCTACAGCGATTTTGGGAAACAGTAATACGTTTGGGACGATTGTTGTTGCAATGACTGCGCCCAAAGTGGACGGAAAAAGCCTGCGACCGTTCAACAAGATCAATTTCCAGGGAAACGATGGGAATCCAAAAGATCGAGCTACAAAGAAAAAGATGCCAAGTATCGCCAAATCACTATCCAACCAACTCTGAAATCCCATGAAAAGCTGTGATCTGCTGGTGATTGGTGCCTCAAAACCCCCTCCAAAACAGCCATGATCAAAGCTCCTCTTGGCTTCGCCAGGTTATTGTTTCGGCCGGCAGTTCCAGCAACCGAGCGCCCCGGGAGGCACGGGGTGCCGGGCCGAGCGGTGGTTCGACAGGTGGAGACCATGGTCGCTGCCCTGTAGCTGGGATCTGGTGCTGGTGAAGCCATGGTGGCTAGGGAGAATAACAACTTGCGGTTAAAGGCTCGTTTCGGGCCCCACGAAACAACAATTTTTAGCAGGCACTGTTTGGCGTTGATTGGATGAAGAATGCTTATCGGTGAAGCAAGCCAACAAAATAACTGCAGCACAGCAACTGCAACACATTATTTGTATCACACGAACTGTAACCAAGTAACTGGAACACCGTAGCTGCCAGACAGTGACTGCTACACAATATCTTCAAAATAATTCTTCCGGAAGCGGAGGGGAGGGGGGGGGGGGTGCTGGCAAGTCTTGGGGTCAGAGCCCAACCCCAAGAGTTGCCAGCACCCCCCTCCCTCCTTCCTACTCTAAGAGAGTTGTGAAGGTACTCTGTAATTACTGTGTTGCTGTTGTTGTGTAGTAGCTACTGTGCTGCAATTACTGTGCTGCAAGTACTGTGCCACAGGTATTGTGTAGTAGCTACTGTGCTGCAGGTATTGTGTAGTAGCTACTGCTGCAGGTATTGTGTAGTAGCTACTGTGCTGCAATTGCTGTGCTGCAAATAATGTGCTGCAAGTATTGCGTAGTAGCTACTGTGTTGCAGATATTGTGTTGCAGTTATTGTGAAGTTGCTGTGCTGCAGATACTGTGGTGGAGTTACTGTGCTGCAGTTCCTGTGGCAATACTGTGCTGCAGATACTGTGCTGCAGTTGGTGTGGTGTAGTTACTGTGAAGTTATTGTGCTGCAAGTACTGTCCTGCAGGTATTGTGTAGTAGCTACTGTTCTGCAAGGATTGTGCTGCAAGTACTGTGCTGCAGGTATTGCGTAGTAGCTACTGTTCTGCAAGCACTGTGCTGCAAGTACTATGTTGCAATTTCTTTGTTCCAGTTGAAAGTTTGCTTTGCTTACATTCTTTGCAAAATATAACGTGAAAAGACAATATTCTTGTATTTTCTTTTTTTATGTCTTTATTCACCGTTATTTTCTCTATATGTTCTCCTCATTCGCTCCTTAACAGCCTGATCTTTCCCCTATAAATAAGGAGAAACCATAGGAAGATTTTAGAAAAAAGGAAACCAATACCATGAGGAGGAAACAAAGGATTGAGAATAAGGAGAGGATAGGAAAACACATGTTTATTTTTAGTACAAGTTACAGGAAACATTGGAGTACCGTAACTGCATCACAATAGCTGCAACACAGTCACCAAAGCACACGACCTATAACACAGGAAATACAACACATTATGAAACTGCAGCAGAGCAACTCCAACAGATTACCGGCAGTACAGTAGCTGCAGCCCAAAAAACTGTAGTACAACACCTGCTACACTTTACCTAGGGCTCAAGGCTCAAGACATTCATGTACACAAAATGTTGTTAGCTAAAAATTGCTGCTTCGTGGGGGCCCGAAACGAGCCTGAAGCCCAATTTGCAAGCCTGATGGTCAACCCCAACTAGCTACCATGCCTTCACTAGGGTGTATGGTTGTTTGATAGCGATGGTAGCTAGTGAGAATATCAACCCCAACTGGCTGGTGGTTTTAAACGTTTTTTATTTTCCCAAAAGAAAAATGTTCTGACTTGGGATGGTTTGGTACCAAAAGAAACGAGGACATGCCTATGATAAGCTGTTTGTCATGTCCCAGCTACAGGGTGATGCGCTCCCAGCTACTTCTTGCCTGTTGATGCACCACTTGGCACACCGATACCCGTAGGCATCAACTGGCTATGCACTGGGTGTATATAAGTTATAGTTGTAAGTGATCCCTAGTTACAAGTGATCCCTGGTTAGAAGTGATCCCTTTGCTTTATACTGGGTTACAGGCTCCATCAGTCACTGGTTCACTGAGCATCAAATCCATTAGATCCCCAGCCGCCGTACCCAAGTCGCATGGCTGGCAGTTGGACAAGGCCAAGCATGGCTCATAGCCACCCACAGGCTTTCCAGGGCGCCTTTCAGAATAGTAGATCCAACTCTGTTCATCAGCCATCATTGGTTTTCCATTGGTTTTCCCATAGATGGCTGTGGGTCAAAACCCTTTCCCCTGGTTCCCCTATCATTCACCATTGTTTTCTTTATGAAATGGTTGGTTATTAACCCCCATAAACTTGGTTGGTTAGTATTGACCCATATGTAGCCAAATAGCTTATGTTCGAACGAATGCCAGATAGCCAGATAGAACGCACACAGTTTGTTCAAGTTGTGTCAGAAATGTCAGCTGAAGGGCGCTGATGGACTGCCAAGCACCAGGGCGGATCACCCAGTTTCACCCGGAGGCGGTAGTTTCATGGTTACCCTGATCTTTTCTGGTTGGTGGTTTCAATCATTTTTGTTCAATGTTTTCCAGTATTCGCAAATGATTGGTTGGTTGACCAAGATTTCTCACAGGGGTTGAAACCACCAACCAATACGCCCTGGTAAACTAACATGGCAATGGAAAATCAACCATTTTGTTGGGAAAACCCGGAGAAATCATCCATTCATGGTGCATTTTCCATTGCCATGTTAGTTTACCAAAGGGTAGAATTTGTTGGGACTTCAACATGCTTGAACGCCCACCAGGCCACAGGCCTTGTGCCCAACGATCCGGATGCAGGCACAGCGGGGTGAACCATCTATTTGTGCGTGGTGGAATCCCACGTTTAGTCCGTGGTTTTTAGGTGTTTTCCCCTGATCAGCTTGCACGAAACCATGTTTGGGTTTCAGTCATTGGCAATGATGGGTTGTGGCTGATTACATACTTGCATTTTATGGTTGATTAGAACTAAGCCAACTGTAAACTACAAGGTCAAGAATCCCTTACCCATCAACCACGGTATGTTTTCGCCGCTCAAGCAGAACACTGGCTGGTGTTGAACTGACACATCGCCATACATCTAGGCTGGTTCACTGGGATCAAGTATCATGGCCCCAAAGAGTGGGTTTAGCAGTGAGAACATCTGTGACTAGGTCAGTAGGGGAGATCAGATTGCATGGTCAACCCTATCCACCAAAAAGTGAATGTTCGGATCAGTTGGGATTCACTGACATTCACCATGAGCTTAACCAATTTCTTTACAGGTGAGTTCTGACCCAAGATGCGTATTATTTTTCGCTCAACCTTTCTAAGAAAGGTTCCGAAGAATCGATTGGGAAATTGGTGTGGAAGATGCATCATTTTGCGGAGCTAAACAAGAGACATGGTATAATTCCATGGGTAATGCCAATGTGCGTTTGTGGGAACCTACCTTGTGTCGGAATTAATTTCTAACCAAGGGGGCATTGTTCCTTTCAGTATAATTAAACATTTTTTTAAATTACAGTTGCAGGTTAGATGCAGACGATAAAGACAGTCAGTTGACATTACTGTACAAGTTTCCAAATCTTATGAGACCGAAAAGTATTCGCGCGTTCCAGACTTCTATTTGTTCAATCCAGTTGTCCTTTGTTTTTGATTGTTTGAATTGTGTCAAGTCGTATTCCTTGATATGTTTAGTTTAGTTTTAGGTGATGCCAGGACTTGTACAGACAAAGACCCTGCCAGATATGGCTTGCACAGGCAGTTTCCTTCAGGGATACCAGATATGTATTGGAATAGTGTTCAAAACGCTGGTTTGCACGACGGATCCAAGTCATGTGGCAAGATGAACCAAGAACAACAGGAAACAATGACTATGAATTACTGACCCGCAAACTAACCTGGTTGCGTGGAAAATCCACCATTTGTGCTATAGTTTTATCTACAAAAATTGGTGATTCTTAGCGCAACCAGGTTAGTTTGCCAGAGGGTAATATGGCAGTGGGTCAGTTCACCCTTAGTCCCCCTGGTTCCCATGTCATTATCCATTGTTTTCCTTATGAAATTGTTGGTTATTCTCCCCTATGTTTGGTTGCGTAATATGGAACCATAACCATACATAGCTGTTATATGCCGTAGTATTGTTACGCGCAATTCCCACCCTTTGCCCGGAGGGCAAAGGGTGGGAAGTGGGTCTAACCATCAACCACAGTGGGTGTAACCATCAACCCCCACAAAACCATCATGTTATCATCATAGGATCTAATGGGCCACGCCATCAAAACCATCATGTTACCATCAAAGGATCTAATGGACCACCCCTACAAAACCATCATGTTATCATCATAAGTTCTCATGGGCCACCCCAACATAACCATCATGTTATCATCATAGGATCTAATGGGCCACCCCCACAAAACCATCATGTAATCATCATAGGATCTAATGGGCCACCCCCACAAAACCATCATGTTATAGGATCTAATGGGCCACCCCCACAAAACCGTCATGTTATAGGATCTAGTGGGCCACCCCCACAAAACCATCATGTTACCATCATAGGATCTAATGGGCCACCCCCGCAAAACCATCATGTTATCATCATAGGTTCTAATGGACCACCCCAACAAAACCATCATGTTATCATCATAGGATCTAATGGGCCACCCCCACGAAACCGTCATGTTACCATCAAAGGATCTAATGGGCCACCCCCACAAAACCATCATGTTATAGTAGGATCTAATGGGCCACGCCATCAAAACCATCATGTTACCATCAAAGGATCTAATGGACCACCCCTACAAAACCATCATGTTATCATCATAAGTTCTCATGGGCCACCCCAACATAACCATCATGTTATCATCATAGGATCTAATGGGCCACCCCCACAAAACCATCATGTAATCATCATAGGATCTAATGGGCCACCCCCACAAAACCATCATGTTATAGGATCTAATGGGCCACCCCCACAAAACCGTCATGTTATAGGATCTAGTGGGCCACCCCCACAAAACCATCATGTTACCATCATAGGATCTAATGGGCCACCCCCGCAAAACCATCATGTTATCATCATAGGTTCTAATGGACCACCCCAACAAAACCATCATGTTATCATCATAGGTTCTAATGGACCACCCCAACAAAACCATCATGTTATCATCATAGGATCTAATGGGCCACCCCCACGAAACCGTCATGTTACCATCAAAGGATCTAATGGGCCACCCCCACAAAACCATCATGTTATAGGATCTAATGGGCCACCCCAACAAAACCATCATGTTATCATCATAGGATCTAATGGGCCACCCTCGCAAAACCATCATGTTATCATCATAAGTTCTAATGGGCCACCCCAACAAATTCATCATGTTATCATCATAGGATCTAATGGGCCACCCCCACAAAACCATCATGATATCATCATAGGATCTAATGGGCCACACCATCAAAACCATCATGTTATCATCATAGGATCTAATGGGCCACCCCCACAAAACCATCATGATATCATCATAGGATCTAATGGGCCACACCATCAAAACCATCATGTTATCATCATAGGATCTAATGGGCCACCCCCACAAAACCATCATGTTACCATCATAGGATCTAATGGACCACCCCCCCCCAAAACCATCATGTTATCATCATAAGTTCTAATGGACCACCCCAACAAAACCATCATGTTATCATCATAGGATCTAATGGGCCACCCCCACAAAACCATCATGTTATAGGATCTAATGGGCCACCCCCACAAAACCATCATGTTATCATCATAGGATCTAATGGGCCACCCCCACAAAACCATTATGTTATCATCATATGACCATAGTGATATTTGTGTTTTTGATCATGATGATCATGAAGAAGAAGAAGATGATGATGATGATGATGATGATGATGATGATGATCATGATCATGACGGTACGATCAAAAAACATGATGATGATGATGATGATGATGATGATGATGATGATGACGCGTCCGGTCGTTGTTGCGTCCACAGGCAAAGGGTGGGAATTGCCCGTATTGTTACTTGCTATACCCTATTATTAAGCAGTAACCAATGGCAATAGCCGCATCGTTGACTATTAACCATTCGCCACCATTAACCATTAATAACCACTAGCCATATTCATGACTCCCTAGTAAACTGCTTGATCCATAGCCATACAGTTGGCATCTATCCCCTATATTGTTAGCTTTCATCCCCTTTTTATTAACCATTAACCAGCTAGTTAACCATTCGTTGGTTGGTTCAAGCCTTGACCCGGTCGCTCGCCAGCTCGCCTACTGTTGGGGAGTCCTAACAGGCTCAGAGCTGGGCTCCGACTTGGATGACTTGGAGGTCAGGGACACGCCGGGTTGGCGCGGTGGTAGCCGTGAGTGTTTCTCAATAGCTGAGGGATCCTAAACAGATGGTTGGCACGTTACATTTTGTTATTATAAACTGTAAGAAATGTTACTATTGGATGATTTGGGGGGTAACTCCTATGTTGAGAAACCATCACATGGGAGCTTGGACTGCACAGGGATCATTGGCTGACCAAGTCCGACAGATTCACCGACTTGAACACTGGAGTCGCGTGCCGATTATCGATGCCATCCAGCGCCCTCATTACTCATTACCAACCAGTGCACATGGCTATGGGTCAATGTTAACCAACCAAAGAAAATGGGGGATGAATAACCAACCAATAGGGAAAACAATGGTGAATAATGGGGGAACCAGGGGTACAGGGTTTTGACCCACAGCCAATTACCAACCAGTGCACATGTCAACCATCAAGAACCATTATGAATCAGTATCGTGCATGATTCACTATGTATGCCACGGCAGGAGGATGTTCAGATATGTTGAGTACATTGAAAAAGTGCCAGTTTGACTGACTTGCTGCATCCTCCTGCTTGGTGTTAGATTCTTCTCACAAGCTAACTGGTGGTTTCTCAAGCCATAGGGGTACCCCAAAAATGGCTGGTTGGTTGATTTGGGGCTGCCCCTATTTTGAGAAACACCAAAATAGTGACATGTTGCTACTGTGATGTTCTTCCTCCGGAGACTGCATCATCGGGAAATCTCTTTTCGTGAATGCAAACCCACACTCAAAATCCAAGTATAATTGCTTGTACGTACTGTATAAGATTAGTGGCTTAATCAACCACCATCAAGCGCCATCAACCACCAACCACCAACCATCAACCACCAACCACCATCACTACCTGGCTTTATGATCCCAGATGGTGCACACAACGCTGTCCTTGCATACCAGCGGGGCTGTCGGCGCAGGAAGAGTTGGTACCCCAAGCGCTGGTACTGACGAAGGCGCGTCTTGGGGCAGTCTTCATGGTTCACATTGTGGATCATAATCGTTAGTTGATGATGATGATGAGGAGGATGAGGATGAGGATGAGGATGATGACGATGATTGATCATTGATGATTGATGATGTTGGTCATTTATAGTGGTCAATCGGCTGGGAAATGTATTGCGGTGCCCGAGACTCAAAGTTACGGGGCCCCTCCACCCAGATCCTCTTGGTGACTGGGTCACTTGGTTTAGTACATGGTCATCTTCCTTCGATGTGCAGCTGGGATTCTAACTGGGACCATGAAAAAAAGCCTTATAAGTTATAAGGTAGGTTACAACCCCTATACCAGGTCACTTTCCAGTTACTGGGGATGCATGGGGATGCACTTCCAAGTATAGGTAAATGTAGGTAGACATACAATGGAATATCTCGATGGTCGCACATTGAGGTTTGTAGTGCCCCTGGCTGACCATGCCAAACCAACAGGTGACCCCATAAACCAACTGATAGAAATGGTATGTGGAAACCTTCTCCCATGACTTACAAGTCGTGATGCCCATCAGTTCGCTTCGCTTTTACCAGTTCCGTTAGAATCGTATGGGTTTATCACCATTTCAGTTGCAGGGTACATCATGTATGGGCAAAACCATATAAAACTGGTTGGTGATTTTGAACATGTTTATTTTCCCTGGTATTTTTAACAAACAGTTGGTTGACTAGTATTTTTCATAGGGGTCGAAACCACCAACCAGACAAGTATCGTTCATTAGCAAATCTGAACCAATTTAGAACCTTTGGGGAGCATACGATTTGGACAACGGACTTCCGACCTCAACAGGCATGGCTATGACTTTCCAGTTGTTCTCGATACAGTATATGTTAGACTGTTAGATATGGTAGTTTCCCAAAATAGGGGTACCCCCAAATCATCCACGCATAGTCATTTATTGTAATGCACCAGCCATTTTGTGGTCCCCTATTGCAAGAACCATACGTATATAGCCATAGTTCATTGGTTTCTTAACCAATTTTACTACAACCTGCGGGGACATCACTTTGTATGAGGCGACTTCCAGCCTCACTGGGATGCCGCTCACCGTTCCCTGCAGTCCTTGAAGGGGCGTGGCTGCGGCGAAGTCTCAGCCATCAAGAGCTACAACTATCATCAACACTCGGAAGAACCATCAGGAACCATTTTCAGGCATCATGAACCATCAGCATCATGCAACCAGCATCAATCTGACACGTGAAAATCTCAGATTCCACGTTTTCAAACGACCTCCATCACCCACCGTGTTCGGCACCCGGAACGGCCGACCCGGAGCTCCGGTCCCCCCGTGGTCCCCGCGGTGGGGGGGGGGTGCCCCGGTGGAGGTGGTCCGGGTTATCAAATCCCAGAGCCGTTGGACTTTGCGCCTCAAGGAGGCGAGGCAATTTTTTTTGTTTTCGTGGCAGCATTCAGCAACCGGTATTTGTTTTTTAAGCATCCAAGTAGTCATTATCTTACCAAATAATTGTTAAACAAGGTATACCCTCCGGTAGACTAACCTGGCTAGCTGGATTTGAACCCCATATTTTCTAGTTAAACCCTGGGAAACTAGCAATGATGGATTATCCATTGCCAGGTTAGTTTACTAGAGGGGAACCAACCAATTGTAATATAGGAGGGACAGGTTTTTGTTAAGGTAATATTTTAATTAGTAGCAGGGACAAGAACTTAACCAACCAATTTCATGGGGGTTCATAACCAACAAGAACTTGAAAGAGTTATAGTGGGAGAACCAACCAATGTTATAGCCATAGCTATTTAATGGTTAATGATGGGGGATGATAACTTACAATAAGGAATACATACCAACTGTATGGCTGTGGGTCAATATTAACCATGAATATTAAGCAACAATCATGGGGAAAACGATGGTTAATGATGGGAACCAGGGGTGCAGGGTTTTGACCCGCCAAATGGGTATGGGTCAATATTAACTTATCAATAATGAGGGATAGTAACCAACAATTCAACAATAGTAAGGAAAACAATGGTTAATGATAGTAAGCAACAAAAAATGGACTTAATAATCAGGAAAAAAATGGTATGGGTCAATATGAATGAACCAAGAATGGTGGATAGTAACCAAAACTATAGGGAAAACATGGGAAAACAAACATGGGAAAACAATGGTTAATGAGAGGGAACCAGGGGTACGGGGTTTTGACCCACCGCCAAATGGGGGGTTTCTTGGAATAGGGACCCCCCAAAATGGCTAGGTTCTTAGTATTCAAGATTCATATTGTGTGCACTAGGGGTCCCCTATTTTGAGAAACAGACATATGCAGATAAGATCAGAGAAACAGGTCCCTTTGTAGGACATCAACCTCAATCTCATCAAAATCCAGACACTATCATTACCATCATGAAGTGTGGAAGCCCACCATGAAGTGATTTTTAAGCATTGACCACTAGTCCATGATGGCATTGACAACCAGCCTTGATCGAAATACCATGTAACTTAACTACTACACATCCTTGACCATGAACCATTCACTGCCTTCACCATGAACCATCCACGACTTAGTCATAGCCCACTGTCGAGCTGCTGGGATTGATCATGAGCCACGACATGAACCAGTTCCCCGTTTCCGAATGAATCTTGCAGATGCATTGATTGCGGGCCTTCATCCCCGCCCTATTGCTGAAAAAAAAAGCAGCCTAGCCCTCACTTTATGATTTTAGAGTTGTGTAAATGTCGATATGGTGGTTTCTCAAGCCATAGGGGGGCCCCAAAAATAGCTGGTTTATCACTATAAATGACTAGTAATGGATGATTAAGGGGTACTTGGTGCTTGGGTTAAGTCGTACGAGACCGGGTTAAGTCGTACAAAAGCGGTGTCCCCTTGCAGAACTTTTGTTTTTTAGATTTTTTCTTTGTGCTGGATACTTAACCGTAGCCCAAATCGCAGGGGGGCGCACTGACATGTCACAAGGCTAACCTTATCCCAATCGCAAGGGCACACTCACATTTCACCAATGGCTTGATGTGAAGACTCCATGACTGTAACTCACATACACGGTCAGGTTCACTCCTGCCAAAGAGTTGCCCCAGGTAGGTTTCTGACCTCGTTCGCACCTCGTTCGCACCTCGTTCGTGACCTCGTTCGAAAACAAGGATAGCAAAGCGCGACCTCCTATTAAGTGAAAACTGTTTGGGGAGATCCTCAGATGGACAGATGACATGTGTGAAGAAAAGGTGAGCTAAGACAGAAGCATTGCGAACCTGTAGTTTGATTGCCAGGCTTACGCATTGTTACCCATGGCTGACATGCTTCCTCCAGGATCAAGGAATGTTGATCAAGGAATAGTGACAGGATATGATGTGTATATGTCGGTGTCCCAATGTGTTTTGTTGCAAAAGCTTGGAACCCATGGGCTTGCATGGGCTCGGTGTCCCACTGTGTTTGCTGTCAAAACGGAGACATTATCTAGTGAAAATGTTGGTTTGGACGTGGTGTCCGCACAGTTTTCTCGAATTTTGACTTGTTGGGCCAACATAGTCTGGAATGGTGTCCCCATGGTGTTTTCATTAAAAATGTCTGACTTTTCACGGACATGTCTGACTTCCGCGTTTGCGGTGTCCTGATGGTGTTTGTATGACTTCTGCGGAGATGTCTGACTTAACCCGCCCACCAAGTACCCTCTATTTGAGAAACACCCATATCTATTGGATGGCCATCCCCGCTGAATAAGTCAATACATTCGTTATGGTTTAATTCGGATGGTTTTACCATCATTCAACCATCAATCAACCATTTTTAACCACAAATCGAGCATCAGTCAACCATAATTCAACCATTATGTCATCATTCACTTTTCCACCCATCCATAAGTTACTCAATTGATAGTCAGCAATGACCATTGCAAATAAAGCCCTCATAGCTATTAACCTTCAATGCATTAATGTTATATGAACCATTATAACTGCTGTCAACCAATCTTGGAGGCTGTCAACCATCATTGCTATCAACCATTGATCGTTGCTATTCATGACTATCCATTGCTATTATTTATCAACCATTTCTATCAACCAATCGTTCCCCGAACATTTCTTTGCAAAGCCCCACTCTGAAGATGGATAATGATTTTCTGAACCATTCCCCAACTATTTCTCCCCAATCATTTCCCACCATTTCTCCATTTCTCCTGGAAGATTTTATCAACCAATCATTCCCCGGCCATTGATATCAACCAATCATTGCCATTCTACCAATCATTGATATCAACCATTGATATCAACCATTGACATCAACCATCGACATCAACCATTGACACCGATCATCGATATAAACCATTGATATCAACCGTTGACATCAACCGTCGATATCAACCATTGACATCAACCATCGATATAAACCATTGGTATCAACCATCAATATCAACCATTGACATCATCCATTGATATCAACCATCGAGATCAGCCTTTGACATCAACAATCGATATCAACCATTGACAACAACCATCGACAACAACCATTGACATCAACCATCGATATCAACCATTGCTATCCACCATTGACATCAACCATTGATGTCAACCAATCATTGCTTTTCTACCAATCATTCCCCTCACCATTGATATTAACCATTGATATCAACCAATCATTCCCCTGACCAATGACGCCCAATCTTTCTCCATTTCTCCATTGCAGGGCCTTCTGAAGCTTCCGAACCATCTGGAGATGATCTTCTCCTGCGGCTCCGTTCAGTTGGACCTGCCAGAGGCCTACCAGCCCGCACTTGGCCCCCGGGACCCATGGCAGGCCGCATGGCAACCCATGGCAACTCGGGGGCCTCAATCAGCATGGTGAATGGTGAATTACCATGGGTTATATGGGGAATCTAGGCATTCATAATGGTAGATCATTGGGGACAATAACTAACAATAGTGGTGAACTAGATGGTGTTTTTAAACGTTGATAATAAGGGACTATAGTGATTAATTGTGGGGTATAACAAACAATAATTGTTTAACAACTACTGGTTGGTGTTTTGATTGACCTGTTTTTTTCCCAAATGTATTGCATAATGGGTGGTTGGTCGATTTGTTCATATTTTTCATAGGAATTGAAACCACCAACCAGAACATGATTACTCAAGGTGGTCGCAGTCTTGGAATGATTGATTGATAACGGCAAACAAATAGTAGATCGGTTGCTCAATATGACGATGGACCGGACAAGTATCTACGAACATCATCAAGCAGCAAGAGTAGACGAGGTTGACATTAGCGAATGATAGCTAGGCACATCAGGGGTATTTCCCGCGACACGTGATAGATCAAGATCCACATCAAACATGGTCCACTATGACTATCCACTATTGATCATGGATTCGTCACGATCAGCCTGCCTGATTAACCAGGGGCATAGCGCAACTTGATCAACGAAGCAAGCCTAAGCACAACACCGTTCACAAAATTCTCTAGCAACCTGTCATCAACCAGTTTGTTGACCATCAATTAACCAACCATTGATCATCATTAACCATCATTGTGTAGAGGGCATGCATTTGCTTGCATTTGCGGGCCCTGTACATAGCCTGTGAGCATTCAGCCGCAAAGTGTTAAGAATTGATCATCATTTACCATCATCACCCGTTGCGAATTGTTCACCATCAACTGTCAGCAACCCTTTTTTCCCATCATTGTAGTCAGCAGGTCGCAAGCATCAACCAAGTGTATGCATCAGTAGTCAGGGCCGTATCATTAAGTACTAAATGATTCAGCATGATATTAATCATTACCTACTCAACGGTGGTACTGATAAATGGTACTGTACTTAATTGACCATCATTTATGATGTTAATCACTTGATGATGGTATTAAAATGATCAATCACATAAGTGCCATCATAAACCAGCAATTAAATACCATCATTAAGTGATGATTAACCATGATACCATTCAGTGGTTATACTAAGTAAACAACTAAGACGAACTCACAATACCATCATTTTTCGCCGGTGGCTCATTGTTCCTTGTGATGAACCAGCACCATGAATCAGCATTACCCATCAAGTGATAGTGATAATCAATTGACCAGGAACATCAACTACGCATCAACCAACCATCATGTTGACATCACGCTTAAGCATCACTTAACCATCAGATTTAACAATCAAATTTAACCATGACTTAACCCTCACTTCACCATTACTTAACCATCATTTGCCTGTGACTTTGTCATCAACCAGCTGCAAGGGGTCATCCATAGGCTTCTCGCGAACCCGTGCAGCTGGAACCGGTGAAGTTGAAAGCTGCGCCCAATGAAGGCACGGCTGGTGGGACAGGTGCCAAAGTGCTTGGCTGACTCCAGTAGCAGACATGGGTGTTTCTCATAACAGGGGGTACTTTGACAAGAATGTTGACCCATTATTAATAAACCCCAGGTTGATTCACTGGGGGGTTAGCATTCTAATGGAAAACCAGTCGGCTTTTCGGGGATACCCCCTATTAATCAACCAGGGGTTTAGCTTCATCCTGGGTAGACATTACTGTAAGGGATTTAAATATGAGGTGATGAGTTGAGAAGCTGAGGCTGAGCATTTGGTGGTTTAAAAGGTGCCTGGTTGGTGGTTTTATTCACATATTCTATTTTCTCTAGTGATCATTAACAATCGGTTGATTGACTAATATGTTTCATAGGGGTTGAAAAAACCAACCAGATGGGTTTTTCTCATCATAGGGATACCTCCAAACTGGTTGGTTTATTACTATAAGTGTCTTGTAATGGATGATTTGGAGGTACCCCTATTTTGAGAAGCACCTACATGGTGGTTAGTGATGGCAAGGCATTCTGGCACCACTGGTGACAACCCCCTGTCATCAGGAGTTACATGAACATGGTGGTTAGTGACTGGTGGTGTTTGCAACCGGTGCTCACATGTGCTCTTAATGGTGGTCATAATCCAAACAATGATTCATGATGGTCAATGGTCCAAGAGCTGTCAAATCAGCTGACTAGTATTGATTCCTGATGATGGTCAATGATAAGCTGGCTGGCAAACTGGTTGGTACTGGTATGATGGGCAAGATTGATAGTTGATCATGATAATGATCATAGTGGCTCTTATGATGACTGTTAGGTGAATAGGAGTTTTGATTAGCTGATTGTGTGCAGCTGTATACTGGGTATATGCTAATACGCTTCGGTATATATGTAGGCATTTGTGCATATATGTAGGCATTTGCATGATCACATCTATGTATACACTATACATTCACATATATATATATATATTTACACATACACCTTGTTTCCTAGGTTTAAATATTTGTCCCTGTGTATCTATGTGTTTTTAACCTCAAAGTCATCCATGTGACTATAATAAGAATTACTTTGCTATTTATACACATACATAGTTTTACATATATTTATATATATGTTACCTGTGTGATAATTTGATTCTTTATATTGGCCTATTCACCATACTCCATACTTCCCCTCATTGGTGGGCCCTGCCTGGTAGATTGGATTCGTGTGTTGGTCATGTTTCAACCGCAAGCCGCACATCCGCAGGCAATGGCGAGACGGAACCGGCGTGAAAAGTGGAGAGCCGATCGCGGGCGACCAGTCTTGGGAATTCACCATGTCGGCTTGTCATTACTCTTTTCCAATTCCCATAGAATTTCCAAAACATGTTCCCATTAATGATAAATAGACTCTATTTTTTTGGCCAATTCACCTGGAAGTGAAACAAAAACACCGAAGAAATAGCTGGTTTACCGATCTTTGGCCAGGTGAGTTTCCGGGCAAGATGCATCCTGTGGTTTCCCTATAGTTTGCCAGGCATTTTCCCTATGGTTTCCCCAAGGGTTTCCCATGGTCGATTTGGTTTTCCTCGTCTTGTTTCACCAGTGAATCATACCACCAGCTCATTCAGTCACCTTGTGAAATCGCGGCTGATCAGTGCCTATCATTGCTACATGCTTGCCATGTTAATGATTAAGTATAGCTTATAAAACTTACAGTAATGATAAGTACAGTTATTTAAGTATAGTTTCATTATTTACTGGTCTATATATTGTGTTAATGATTAAGTATAGCTAATAAAACTCATTTATATAGGTACGAGTAATTCAGGAATTCACCAGTGAATGATTCTTACAGGCATGAAAATACGTATCATTGCTGGATGGTGCAGGGACTTCGAATCCGATCAACACGGCTTGGAGGCTTCAGAAAGTTGTCATGGGGGCCATTGGTTGATCATGGTCATTGCTTATCAGCCATGGTTATTGCTAATGATAATGGTTGATCATGTACTTGTGAAAGATGAGATGCTAATTAGTGTTGATCAACTAGTATTGATCAATTTGGCCAGGGGGAACCGAGACCGACAAGTATTTGTTCAGCTTTATAGAAAGCACAGGCATTCACCGCATAGTTTGTCATCAATGATCATAGCTACAATCGTTGTTGAAAATAGATATGAGCTGCATTGAGCTGCGAAGTCATCAAACAGATATAATCTAAAATGAGATTATCAAAAATGAGTTCAACTACTAGTCATCAAAACATGTGAATGATTTTTGAAAATAGATAGTGTTCTATCTCACATAGTCATCACAAATGAAGCACTGTGAGCCTGGTAGTTTCTCAAAATAGGGGGCTCCCCAAAATCATCTCATAGTATTCCTTTATAGCAATAAACTAACCAATTTGGGGGTTCCTTATTTTAAGACGCCACCACCTGGCTAGTGCCCCTTGGCAACGCCCTGCTCGTTAGTCATCTCTCCAGCTCCACATTTTCCGCCAGTGCTTGGATCGACCCACAGGGTGGGTGAACCTCAGGTCCTCATGGTAAGCACTCAGCGAGGATGTCCAAGTAGTGATCCATCGTCCTCAATAGCTCTCCCAATAGGGGCCTAGGCACTGATTTATCACCAGACATAGGGGGTTAATCTGGATCTCCCACTACTAGCCGTCGACCCCCGGAATGTTGGTTTGAGAGCTCGCCCGCCATCCGGAAAAACCCGCCCCTCAGCACGGTGTGCTTGGAGTTTTCCCACGTCAGTTGGTGATCATATTCTTCTTCGAAGTTGACTGTTCTTAGTTGGTTATTGTCCATCCGTTGCTAATTATCACCTTGTTATTCTTGCTAGGCGATAGATTCCGATAGATGGTGATAGGTGATTTCCCTTAATTGGTAGTTGGCCAACTTGTCCCAGTTGGCTATGGGTCAAAACCCTTAGTCCCCCTGGTTCCCCTATCATTAACCATTGTTTTCCCTATGATTGTTGGTGAAATTCCCCCATTATTGGTTGGTTAACTGCTTGACCCATAGCCAAGTATGGATGCTGGCAATCATTTTACCGACGGCGATGGGTTGTCCTTCAGGGAGTAGCTACATGGCTTTGATCAAAATGGTAGTTGGCCAACTTATCCCAGTTGATTTTCTTCCGCCATTTTCGGCTTCAGGGTGGCAGTGTCAGGTCATAGCTTAGTCACCTCGCATAACGCTGGCGGCATGGCTTCTCGAGGACACCCCGGCGTTGGGGACGCGGGGACAGCAACCAACCCCTGAGATGTGCCTGTTGGTTGTGACCGTTTGTTACGGCGGGTGTATAGAGGTCGTTGTTGCAGCAGGGGTTGTTGGATGTTGTTGCTTTTTCCTTTTCTCCTCCAACAGCTTGTAGATTGTTGCAGACGCTAATCTATATGGATCATGGTTGTGGAGGCGCGGTTGATTGTGTCAGAGCCCGACGAAAAACAGTGAGAAATGGGAATCTCAACATTCCTTCGTTTTTTTCCATGTCTTTGTGTGTTTCGAACATGGCGGGGGTATACGATCTATGGACCCACCCACATTTCCCAAGGACACTATCCCAGCATTCAGGGATCTCAGCTCGCGACTAGGAAGACGCAGCGTTTTGAGCCTGAGCCTGTGCGCCGCGGCTTTGGTGCTGTGCTGGCAGATGGTGTCGCCTGCCTTCATCCAGCCCAAGCAGACCCGCGGCTTGGAAGCGGGGGGATTGGCGTCCATGGCAGGAACCATGCCAGCTGAGGCCTTGAAGGGTCCCCTTGCTGGCACTGACCTGTGCACCAAGCCTTTGATCTACTTCATCTACCCTTTGTGTGATCCTATCTTCTTGGTGTGCCCTCTCTACAACTTCCCGTTGGTCTTGGGCTTCTTCGCGGCACTGGTCACGGTCATCAACCTGATCTTGCCTGAGACGCAGCCAGATGAGGATCTCCGTGTGGGATAGACATTTGCTGCCCTTCACAGATTGCTTGTTGTTTTTGATTGCTGTTGCAATCCATATGGTTTCCATATGATTGTATGACGACTTTCACGGATTATTATCCATCATTGCAGCAGTTCATTGAACATGATTGAAAATGACTGAACATGATTGAACATCATATATAGAGCTCATTGTTGCTTCCTGCTGGTTCTTATCAGCTGAGAATCCTTCACAGCGATACAGGGGCTCCAAGGTCCCAGTTTTCCAAGCTCCGCGCGCAGCGAGGAGGAAACATTGATATGACATGCTGGGCTGAAATGCTGTGGCTGATGTTTCTTTTTTTTTCGTTTGTTTGATGGTGTTTAGAAGATTATGGTATAGATTAGATGTATACAAAGAGAGTAAATTGGTTGTACTTGACTATCCATATAGACTGAATAGGCATGAAGCGTGAATAGGCATTTAATTTGAGAACTTCTTTCTTTTTTGTTGCCATAATCCTGTGACGAGCAATTGTCGGCATGTCTGATTCGGGATGGCTCCTGGACCAGAAAAGCATATAATCATGGTCACTGTCATTATCATTGTCCTCCTCATCATCAACTATCATTGTCATTGTAGTGTCATCATCATCATCATCATCATCATCATCATCATCATCATCATCATCATCATCGTTATGGTCATTTATTTTTTTCCTCATTGTTATCATCATGGTGGTCATGGTCCTGTTTCATGGTCATCGTCATGTCCATCCTCATCACTATCGTCATGGTGATTGTTATTCTTTTCGTCGCCATCATCACCACCATCATTTTTAAAGTATCACCGCCATCGTCAATACCTTACACCTTGGTAATCAAAGATAGCAATTGAAAGTCCACTAGTTTGAGATTTTTCACATCCTGGAAATTGTCAACTTGAATTGCAATGTTTGATTAAGAACATGTGTCCATTCCAACACTACTGCCAGAAAGATCCACAACAGTGTGGTTAAAGATGATCTTTTTTGGCTGTGAATGTATTTTGGCAGATTAGTTTTCCAGTGTTCAATTGAAAATGGTTGATTCGGAGATTGGAGGGTGTTTCGAAGCCCTCATTGCCTCATATCCCACTGGCGCACCATGACAGGAGAAGGATAACAGCACAACGGATGAGTTGTCACCCTGGGGATGGCTCAAAACTAGGGACCTCTAAATAGTGGTTTCTCAAAATAGGTGTACCCCCAAATCATCCTTTATTAGTCATTTGTAGCAAAAAACCAACCGTTTTGGGGGCTCCCTATTTTAAGAAACCACCAAATGGGCGAACGGTACAAAACACATGCCGTTGTTAATCGTTGGCTATCAGCGATGCCAACTCAGTGAGCAATTGATGTCCCACAACAGTCCTGGGTTGCAGTTGCCACCAAGGGTCAAACCGCGCCATCAAGGGATTGATAAGCCACCGCTTGCGTCTGAGGATGACAGAGATGCGATCTTTTTTTGACACCGCTCCCAGGCACCTTCAACTTGTTACAAGGCATAAACCCTGAAGTTTACAGGAAGAAGCCGTGACTAACTTCGGTTGCTGGGTACTCATGCGTCCAGCTGTGTCGACAGCTGGGGCAAGAACTTCACCTTCGAGGAAGATCCCACGAGAGACATAGAGAGACTAGTGACTGGTTGGTCATTTAGGGGATGGGACGAGTTGAGGTACCAGGTACCTGCATTTAGAGCCTATGAGTGCACGCACGCCAGTTCAATCGTCTGACTCCGATCATTGTGATGTGACCTTGTGAAGTTGGCTCAGAGATTTTTCTAGAGTGTCTGTGCTATTTTTCCCCTTGTGCACAAAAATGGCTCGCAGTGGACGACGAAGCGTCTTGAGCCTGAGCCTGTGCGCCGCGGCTTTGGTGCTGTGCTGGCAGATGGTGTCGCCTGCCTTCATCCAGCCCAAGCAGACCCGCGGCTTGGAAGCGGGGGGCCAGCTGCGCTGGGTGCATTGGCGTCCATGGCAGGAACCATGCCAGCTGAGGCCTTGAAGGGTCCCCTTGCTGGCACTGACCTGTGCACCAAGCCTTTGATCTACTTCATCTACCCTTTGTGTGATCCTATCTTCTTGGTGTGCCCTCTCTACAACTTCCCGTTGGTCTTGGGCTTCTTCGCGGCACTGGTCACGGTCATCAACCTGATCTTGCCTGAGACGCAGCCAGATGAGGATCTCCGTGTGGGATAGATGTTTGCAGCTCTGTGTCAGCTGGTACCGTGCTGAAAAAAATGAAGCTGCAAAGGGGAACCCCCAATTTGGGCATTTTGGTTTGATATCTCGGACCAAGACCAGATTGATGGTAGATATGACTTGGTTTAACAAAGTTTGACTAGCTTGGGTTTGTTATCAACAATTTCAGCTGGCGTGCAGGACGAGTCTGTTGTCCCTTTTCTCTCTGGACATTCCAACCAAAAGAGTTGACTAAAACCGTTGACAACGGAAAAACAAATATCTCATCAATAATCCTTCCATCTAGATAATGTGATTGATTGATCATTGTTGATTAACAGTGGCTTATCCTGCCCAATAATGACTCTTTTTCAATGCTTATTATTTGATACTATTTGCACTTTATCTAAAATAATAGCTCACCCCTTCGAGAAAATCTTGTATTGACGGGCCTGCATGAATCTCATTTAAGGGATTCTGAATCTACAGGAACGTTTTTGCAAACAATGGCAGCTCCCATCACAACTAATAACCGTTCCATGACGAAAAGCTCATGTAGACTAGTGCGAACTGGACAACTGAGAGGAGTGCTTGTCCAAGCCTTGTTGGGGGATCACTGAAGTGGGCTTTGCAACCCACCTGGTCCAATGTGAAATGAAATAGAATGGAACACATACATAGTCATGTGTTTACACATATAAGTCACATATAGTATTGTGTAACGTCATAGTAAGAGTACTCGTATCGCAATTTCAATCCTGCTGATTATTGTCATCATCAACAGAACCATTGATCATCAAAGGCCACCATCAACATCATCATCACTAGCAATACTGCATCAGCACTCTAACTGGTATCATCATCAGCAGCATCCCCTTTTGACCAACCATCAGAAAGCGCACTGCTCCAATGAGGGTTGCGGACCACTTGGTTCGGAACCATTTTAAGTTCACCTCAATTGGAACACCCGAGTGATTGGTGACTTGGTAGATGGTCATAATGCTTAAAGTGAGCAGGTATTATTGGGCAGGCAAATCTGGCAAACCCCAGATTCGACATCACTAGTGTGAAATATACGTTTTATAGGCCTGTGGAATCAATTGGTGTTGGACAGAGATACCCAAACAATAATCTTCAACCACTCAGGAATGCAACACTTATCGTACGCATGATATTTTGTTGACATTCTTACTCCGGGTCACCACAAACTCTCAAGAGTTGGATCATCAATCGACCATCTTTCTATTTGAACCCTTGTTGCTATTTTGTTTGTTCTGATACAGTACATGTGATGCACGGATCCTGTTGAAACCATGGCGTTGCCTAAAGTTTTGAGCTGCAAAAAAAATGTGCTTTTACTGGAAACATTAAACACCAGGTCCGTATTGTGCAAACATGGTGAAACTTCCGCACCACCAGACATATCATATGGCTATGGGTCAATATTAACCAACCAATAATCAGGGATAATGACCAACCAATAATAGGGAAAACAATGGTTAATGATGGGGGAACCAGGGGTACAGGGTTTTGACCCACTGCCATAAGCTTGTGAAGAAACTAGTTCACCGATTGTAAACAACTACATCAGTGATCAGTTTCATCTAACCTCATCTAACATAGCTGGTACCCTGAACATTTTCACCAACAAATCACCGATACTTTTTTTGTACCACTCTGTATGGTCTAAGAATTGGTTCCTGAT
>VSDK01029877.1:1204226-1239082 GCA_009767595.1 Symbiodinium kawagutii
GTTGTTGTTGTTGTTGTTGTTGTTGTTGTTGTTGTTGTTGTTGTTGTTGTTGTTGTTGTTGGTGTTGTTGTTGTTGTTATTGTTGTTATGTGGTTGTGTGCATACATCCATATATGTATGTGTTAAATATGTTTATAAGCAGGGAAAAGACTCATCAGGAGTGTTGGTGTACCTGGATTATATATCAAGTCGTATTATGTGTGGCAGAACCTACTATACTTCTTTGATCTTTTGGGTCGGTCTAACTAGCAGTTGATTGTGGACCACCAGCTTACAGTGCACACAAGTGGGATTCCATGTTCATTCCTGATCATGTTTCAACATCCAGTGGTCCTTTGAAAGCTGTGGGGCACTAGCGAGCACCGTCACTGAAATAAAAGGTATTTCCATGATTTCCCAATGTATTCCATTGCCTTTGAATAGAGAACCATTATATTTCCAATGTATTCCCCATTGCTTCCCCCATTCATACTGCCAATGATTTCCCAATGTATCCCACGATTTCATTGATGTTCATGGTCATTGCTGGATATGCCACCTTTCCGCAGGACGTGAAAGCGAAGACCTTCACCTTCACCGTCCAAAAATCCGGGCCCAGCGATTTGCTTCTTGGCGCATGAAATGATGGCGGTCATTCCCCATGGTTGTTAGCAGTAGTAGTCGGATACTACTACTATCACTTGGTATCACCTGGTTATCACCTGGTTATCACCAGGTAGCACAATCATTGGTAGGATCATGGTTGGCTGGTTGATGGTAGGGTGGAGCAGCTGACTATAGCCGTAACAGTTCCAGGAATCTAAGATGTACATTGTTGCAACGTTGATAAACCCAAAACCAATGCTTCAACTCATGGATGCCTCTTGTCAAAGATGTTACCCATGGAATTACACAGACAAGTACACACAACACATGGGGAATGTTTGGAATGGTTCAATAAGTTCAATATCAAATATCGCAAATCGTCGATACTATTCACTATGCTGACAATCTTCCTGCCCCAAACTTGATTCATAGTTTGATGGTTCGTCATGATTACTGGCCCAGATCTGATGGTTTCTTTGTAGGGGATGTTCAAATTTGATACCGTGTCGGGTCCTTCACCGATACTCACTACCTGTCTCCAGTAACGTATTGTATTTGGTGGTTTGTTTTCATCCTGCTTCGCCCGGGTTCAACTTTGCCCGCAAACCCTGTTTGGCCAATCAGAGCCAGTCAACCTCATTGATAAACCACCAACCGGTTAACCTTAGTCATCATTTATTGATTATCAGGCATAGTTACTAAGCACCAGGACAGTTTCGCTGACTGCCTGGCATTATGACTCTTCAATGGCCATGGTCATCATGCGGATTACCCATATAGGTGTTTCTCAAAATACGGGGACCCCCAAATCATCCAGTACTGTACTATTCATTTATAGTAAGAAACCAACTGGATGGCTTATACCCACTAACTTAGGTTTTTAGTGTTTTTGGGATATGATGGATTTACTATATAACCACTAAAAATATACTTTTAGCAAGGGATCCATGAGCCACCAAGGTAATAAACCAAACATTTTTTGGGAGTTCCCTATTTTAAGAAACCCCCATATCTGAAGGAGGTGCAGAAAACCACCACGTTGCGGAGCCGATGAGCCGGTGCTGACCAGGATGTTGGACACGGGATATCCATAGCCGCCCAGGATCAGCTTGTTCCCGGGTGAAGCTAAGCCCCGGGATAAATTGGAGGGGTCACAGTTTACTGGGAAAAATCAAGGCTTGTGGGGGATACCCCCGAATTATCTTCCAGGGCTTATAGATTAATAAACATCAGTAGCCACAGTCTCCCCATACTAATCAGCCCAGCGTTGATGATCTGAGCTTTTTTTCGATAATAAACCTGTAAGTATTGGTGAGAATAAATGGCGGTTTCTCAAAACAAGGGGAACCCCCAAATCATCCATTATTACTCATTTATAGCGATAAAGCAACCATTTTTGGGGGGTCCTCCATTTAGAGAAACAACCAAATGGCTGTGGGTCAGTTCACCCTTAGTCCCCCGGGTTCCCCTATTGTTAGCCAGCTCATTTTCCCTATAACTAAATTTGTTGGTGAACTTATCCACCATTATTGGTTGGTGAAATGCTTGACCCACAGCCCTATAGTTGGTATATATATATATACACCCTATTTTTTAGATATCATCCTGTATTATTAACCATTAACCATACCCAAACATCCCAAGGACTGTGTTCTGGATCTCCCTTGCTCTATGCCTCCCTAGGCTCGGCATGGACGTCAAACACAAGAAGTCCGGGCCTCAACAGTGCTTTCTCGAGACGACTGCCGTAGCTGATCAGAGATGGATCCAGCGGAGGTTACCACTGTGACTGTTCTTATGAAAGTGGTAACAGTGATGTGCATGATTAACATAGGCATATGGTGGTAGCACACCAATGAGATTAAGTTTGTTCCAACATAGGTTATCAACATCAACAAACTTAATCTCGTTGGCGTGCATGATATGAACCCTAGGGTACTTGGGCTTTCATTCAACCACAATGGTATTGTGGAGACCATACCAGACAACATGAGTCGTTTGGCTTATCACACGTGTCAAGCAACACAAATGAGTCAGAGAACGATGAAGCAGAGGCTAAGTCTGATAACTAAATGCAAGCCAATTAAAGAATAATTATATTAGACCAACAAATTACACAGTAACAACTGATATTTACTTTCGTATATACTTACAAAATACTTGCTGAAGCATTAGTGATGACTGTACAATCGATAGCTAATTGGTTCAGGGGAGATCTGGTAATGTTCTAAAACTTGATTGCGCTGCCCGATTCAATGCTGATGACACAGACCCTATCCATGGTTTTGTTGTTAATGCACCGGGTGCAGGGGGGTGGACTGAGATCAAATCACAAGGTGGGAATGAGTTGTGACACGCTAAAAGACCTTCTTTTGCAGGAGGATCATGTTGGCACTTACCTGTTGTTCTCCTTAGAAGGTGGAACCCCCAACTATAGCGGAATGATCGCAGTCAACCGTCGTTGTTACCAGGGGAGCTACCAATTATCGGGCGTGCCACTTTGCAATATTGAGCTTACGCATCGTGTTGGCTTGTCAAAAGCAGTGTATCATATTCCTCAAACATGGCAGTTGCCACCCTCATGCCTCGTTTGGGAATGAGTATTCCATGAAACAGGCGGCACTGGCACCACAACTTTCTTTTCATATCTAATCATAGCCATAGAACATGTGGTTCTTCAAGGGGTATCCCCAACGATCCATAAACAAGTTGTCGAAGAAACTGTCGCGCGTCAGCCTGACTGATTTGGCTTCGAAACAACAGACTTGTGATATCTTCTGATCGTGGCTAGGGAGAGCATATGCAGCGACTTCTACAAGCAACCGTACATGGCTATGGATCAATATCAAACAGCCAACACATGGATATATTCACCAACAAAACTATCAGGAAAACAATGGTTAATGATGGGTGAACCAGGGGTACAGGCTTTTGACCCAGAGCCATATACATGTAATTGAATCACACAATCAACAAGTAGTTCGTGATTATCCTCAAGCAAATGTGTCATCAAGATCGGATTCAAATGAGTGCCGACACGGGTCGACATTGAAACCAAAGGGGCTGACAGAAAGGTAGCCTCTGGCAGTCACCAACCTGGTTGCGCTGAACAATTATCATACCTAAAGGTCAACCAGATATCTCCATGCAGGATTTTCCAATTCAATTTATTGGTTTACCGGAGAGTTGGATCCCATGACCATCATGACCCGACTGTTGGTTCAACAATGAAGTTTGTAATTCTATTGGTTGGTGATAATACGATAGCAATTGGTTAGTAGCCATTATGGAAGAGATCATTATTGGTTCGTTATTATCATGTAATACTATTAGCTGCTTATTGGTTGGTATAATTATTTGCCATTTGCATTAGCCATAATATTTGACAATGCTTTGCCATCGTTGCTTAAACAATGGTGTGCAAGACTATTAGCAAGTGGGTGGTATCACTTGGTTTCAACTGTAAACGATGATTGTTCCTCGAGCGCTTCAGTCCTTTCAATGCGGGGCACCCAACTTCTGTGATTCGACTTATCGTAGAAGTGCGTGGGCGGCGATGCAACTGCCGCAGTGGAAAAAAGAAATGGGCCACGAAGAGAAACCACTTGGCTAAGCAGGTCAATATTAACCATCCAGTAAAATAGTAGGGATAATAACTAACAAAATGAGGATAGTAACCAACAAAAACAAAGCGATAATAGCCATCAATACTGAATTGGCCATGAATAATGATGATGGATGGGGATGATAACCAACAAAATCAAAGGGAATACAATGATTAATTTACACGAGGGGAGCAATTGAGGAAACCATTTTTAATTCGGCTTTGTCCGGAGCCATGGTGGTACCTACTCACCATCCAAGTTCATAGCAGTTATGTATAGGCATAGGGAAATTACCAGTAGCTTGGTGGTACACTGTTTGTGGACAAATTCATTGATCTGGACAACTGTTTTTTTTGAAATGTTGAAGGGGATCGTACGGCCATGACGCACACAAATATTTGCGTCAACTTAAGTAATGCAAATCTGAAGGAATGTGTGTTTCTCAAGTCATAGGGGTACCCCCAGTTATCATCCAGTTGCCACTAGCAAAGCAACCACCAGAATTGGTATATCCTCTACTGTTGCTTATTATCCCCTTGTCAATCGCCACTGTTAGCCATTGTCTAACCTCCATGTTTGCTTATTATCCCCTTGCTGCCCCATGATTCACCATTGTTTCACCCCCATTTTTGCTTATCATCTATCATCCCCTTGTTATTCAGCATTATATATTACCCTCTTTTTAATAACCTTTATAAACTATTCATATCGGATATTACCTTCTTATAAATAAGCTTGATTCACCATTACTAGTAAAGAAACCATTGCAATTGGTATATCCAATCGTTACTAATAGAGGATTTAATGCTTACAGACAGGAAAACATTACTATTATTGTTGCTTATTATTGTTTCTTATAGAAACCATTACCTGATTATTGCTTACTATCCCGTCGTCAGTAGCCATTATTAATCATTGTTTCAACCAAGCATTTTCACGGGGCACCCCTGCCCCCGGCCTGGCTTAGCCATGCTGAACAGCGCAGGGGACAGTACCTGGTGGTCTCCAAGATCTTCAACGACGGCGCCATTGCCCCTCAGCCTGCGTCGGACTGCGTTGGTCCCCAAAAGGTACAGGTTTGATGACCTGGTAGTTCCCCATGATGATCCGGTATGGTAGCATGGTTCCCCATGATTTCGGAGTGACGATGATGGTGATGATCCGGTATGGTGGCATGGTTCCCCATGATTTTGGAGTAACGATGATGGTGATGATCCGGTATGGTAGCATGCTTCCCTAGGATTTCCCAGTGATGATGATGGTGATGATCTGGTATGGTAGCATGGTTCCCCATGATTTCCCAGTGATGATGATGATGATGATGATGATGATGGTGGTGATGATGATGATGATCCGGTATGGTAGCATGGGTTGCCCATGATTTCCCAGTGATGATGATGGTGATGATGGTGGTGATGATCCGGTATGGTAGCATGGTTCCCCATGATGACATACATGATAACCTAGTTTTTGAGGGAAAAAATGTTGTTTAACTGGTTAACCAACAAATAATCGGTCAACAGGACATGGATGATTGGGCATGTTTGATGATGATGTTGATGATGATGATGTTGTTGTCGATGGTTCTTGCATACCACTTATGAAGTTGATTGTTCTTTTGCTTGGTTTCAGGAATGCTGTTGCAGTATATGTTGTTGTATTTTTCACTGGCCTATGTGTCTCTTTGAGATGACCCTAGGTTTTGATTCCATAGGATTGAATTGCCAATGGTGAAAGCTCTATTCTGATACCGGACTTTCATGGTTAATCACAAATGATTCATGGTTAATCAAAACAAACATTAAATGCAAAGCTCATTTCTGTGGATTTTTTGTTTACAAGGTGGGGTCCCCCAAACGTAATATGCCTACCATTGTCTACCATATACCTTTTGAGAAGGACTGAACCCGTCATTGCATAATTTTTCTCCATAGCTGAACTGCAACTTGATCTCCGAGGTTCTCCACGTCAGTCACCTGGGATATTTATGATTCTCAGATCATGTGGGCCCACGTTGCCAAGGTACATATTGCTGGGCGTAGCATGGAAAATGAGCTCCATCTCGACATCATTTTGCCCGTTATTGGACTTTCTACCACGGGTTAGAACTAGGGCAACTGCATGTAGCTGCCACTTTTGCTGTATGTAATGAATTATACAGTTAATCAGGCTATACCACTCAACCATGATCAAGCGAAATTGAAGCATGTGTTTGTGGCTAAATATTCACCTACAAATGGCTAGGTGATGCTAGGTGAATGTCCCAGCAAGAACGAGTGGTATGGGATGAACAGCAAGGGGTGACCGGTGACCTACAGCGATACTGAGGCCCTTATGAAGCAATTCTAATGTTGCATGCATGATCAACCCCTACCATCGAATTGTTGCTTCTTGTTGTTCTTCATTAACCATTGCTTCGTAAGTTGTGTTGACTATCATTCCTTAGTCAAGCAGATCAACAATGGTTGTATAGCCACTCGTTTGACCGTTGTGAATACGATCATAGTTATATATTGGTGTATGCATCATCACTTGTCATCCATTAAATGATTTGCAATTGCTTAGTATGGCTGATTAATCATTAGCCATCATCAGTCGTAAAGAAGCGTTACTTCAACAGGATGAGCCAATGTAGACCATTATTGTAATTCATTGTAAGTGTTGGTTACCTAACAACAATTATCAGTCAGCACGGAACCCCCCTATTAACAACCACACCAGATTAATGTTGTTAATCATTGTCAACCAAAGCCCAACCCTAAATTCACGATGAGCAATTGATTTGCCATTTGTTTCATTAATTCATCATGACTAACCAATCCCAAATAATACTCATAAAGCAGTAGCCTGGATCAAATGAGGTAACCATGGTCAACCATGAATTAACTATCGAGCAAGTATAAACTAACATGATTAATCAACCAATTAACTAACCATCACTCAGCAACTTAAGCATTCTCTAAGTATATATTGATTCATTTTTTTTGAAACGATCTGTCACCTTTAATCAGCGAGCCACCATAACCAACCAGTAGTAACCACCTGCCCATCATCATTGACCCCCATTTCAATGAGAACCATTACTACGACTAACACCCATCACTATTGACTAACTATGTTTGATAGTGATGGTGGTCAATCATGACGTATCACTATTCACCAGTTTTCAACCAGCAACCATCATTGTCAGCCATCATTCACCAGCACCATTCACCATCACCATTCACCGTCATTCACTATGAATGAACCATCACTATTCACATTTACTATGTAGCATCGTGAGTACTTATTACTCATCACTAATATCCCTCATTTGCAATGAACAAACATCACTATGATTTATCAGCAATCACTTACCATCGGCAAATCATCGCTATCAAGATTCCATATATGTATATATATATTCATCAAGTATTGTCATGATTACCCGCCATCTTTAGTTGATCAACCATCCTCAAACATTAATTATCAGTACAGAGTGGCACCCTCCCATTTATGAGTTGGCTAAGATTGACCATTCAACTAGTCTACCACCACAACTTGTAGTTACAATATTTAGTAAAAACCTAAGTTAACGAACAGGGGGGTACCACTCTGTATTAACCATCATTCACAAACCAAAATGGCTATGGGTCAAAACCTTGTACCCCTGGTTCCCCTATCACTAACCATTGTTTTCCCTATTATGTTGTTGGTCATTATCCCCCATGAAATTGGTTGCTTAATATTGACCCACAGCCAAATGGTGGTTTCTCAAAATTGGGAACCCCAAAAAATGGAAGGATTATTACTAAAAATGATTATCAATGAATGATTTAGGGGGTCCCCCATTTTGAGAAACACCCAATTACAGTAAGTGATCAATATCGCCGCCACAGAAACGCTCCAACGAGTCCACCACTGCGGATTTGCGCTTGAAGGACACCAGGGGACCACGGGAGAATGAGAGTCGATTTACAAGTTATAAGCTTCATATTTGCTGATCAATAATGGCTTATTGATGGCTTAAGAATGGCTTGATGATCGCTCATTTTAGTTGATTGGTTAGGCTTTTGAAGGCGAATATAATGCCTAATTCATAATGGTCAGTATGTGGATTGGTGGTTCAATAGATGGTCGTTAGGAAATATGGTTTCTAATGATATTAATTTGATGCTTAACTTGATGCTTAATAATAGCGAAGAGCAGGAAATGAATGACGATTAAAGACGCTTACCAATGCAATGTTGCTACTCAATCATGGCTAACACCAGGGAACATTGATGGTGAATGGCTTATCAATACAGAATGTGATTGACAATGGTGTTTATCTATGTATGCAAGAAATGTTGATCACGGTTCGTAACAGGAAATACTGTGGTGCAAAAGGTAGATTGTATATGTCAAACTGATGCTAAGCATTTGTTAATAGTACTGAATCTTGATGTTAAAAAATGGTCAACCACTGAACATTGATGGTGGACAGGGTTAGAACATACGGCATATGACTGGTGAGTCATCAGTGGCGGTTAACAATGTCCAAGAATGGATCATATGGCAAATTATGCTTACTGAATAAATTTCATGACGACGATTCAGGCTGAAGCTTATTTAGCAGTAATGCTTGAAAGATCTTAGCTAATGCTTGATCCTTCATCGAAGGAAATTTGAAACTCAAACTCAATCGTCGGAGTTGTGGAAATGTTGCAGCAGCTAATCTGTCAAAGAAAAGAGAAAAGATCAAACATGTGTGTCCGGGACTGATAGGAATCGCGCGAAAAGCTGCGTTTCTTTTTCTTTTGTATAATAGTTGTGTGCTCCCGGATGGTCGAAAAGGTTGAGCACACATTGCAAAGCGCATTTGGAAGTCAAAATCATCACACTGATGAGGTTGGGAGGTGTTTGGAACTCATGATCTGCAAAAAGTGCACATTCTTGGCGAAAAATACACGTGCAAATCAATATCATCAACCAAAAAACATAACATAACCATCGGTCATGGATTAACATCATCATCATCATCATCATCATCATCATCATCATCATCATCATCAATCATGCACACCATGGCCTCATTTCAACAATCCATTTTCAATATACGCTGTTCTGCCTTGTGCAGTCTGCATTTTGATCACAAATAGTTGCGGTTAACAACTGGTATTGTTTAAACAGCCGTCCATGGTTATGAAGAGTGAGTTGTATTGAATGGTGAATATCACATATTGACAACGGAGGTCAACCTTAAAACCATTGACCCCCATTTGTAAGCATTAATAGCCACGAATAACCATTAATAGGGATAGCGCCATTAACTAATAACCATTACCAGCCATTAATGACCATGAAGAAGAGAACCATCACTACTGTTGATACTCACTCATGACTGGGTGAATGATTGATTTACCATATAGCCACTGAGAGTTAGAGTTTTAGCAAGGGATCTAAAAGCCACCAAGATGATGGTTGGGAATTGCAAGCGGGGACTTGGCTTGTCCCAACTGCTGCTTGCAGAAGTTGGGCTGCGCCGTTGGGGTACTGCTGATGTCTAGCTTACAGCGCGCTGTTGCTTCATATAGCTTTAAATATGCTGCATTGTTTGTCGTGTCGTGATGTATTTACTTCTGTTTTTGTGTACTACATGTATATACATCATGCGTGCCAATTTGTATTTGCGCAAATAAGGTTCACATATATACACACTTATCTTTACCTATAAGCAGTCTTTTATCGACACGCACACCTACACAAATAGGCACATTCTCGAAAGAGGTAACCCCAAATCATCCTATAGTAAACCATTTATCCTCAGGAACCGACCATGTTTGGGGCTCTGTATGGCGTGAGAAACCACCAGATCTTCACTTATCCTGAAGGCTGATTCTTTTTCCATGTTTTCCACCATAATGCAGTCACAGATGTCATAGCGACTTGCCTGCCGCTGTTTGCCAGTTGTTTGGTTTGCAATAGCGTTAGTAGGCTGCTTAGTAGTGGTAGTGAACAATGGTTACAAATGCTTGATGATGGCAACGGGTAGTAGTGATTATAGTAATAAGTTGGATAAGAATTGTCAGTAAGATGATCAACAATAGTCAGTAATGTTTGCTTATAACTGGACAAACGGTGAGGCGATTTAAACGCAGTCAATTGTGTGCTGAGTTGGACATTCACCGACCAGCCAAAAGCTCCTTTTTTGGAATATGCTTGGGTATGTTTTGGGCTGGTGGGTACCAGAACTGGCAGACAACTTTCAATGTATGAAGAATGATGACGATCATTTGAAGGATATTCCTCAACCCAAACATGCTGATTTCAGTGGAATTATATATCCACACCAAGGCATGCCAGGCATGCTGAAATTCCGATCGTTGAATGGATTGTCAGCCAAACAAGACATCACCCGCAATTCCTCGAGTTGATGGGTTTGTCAACAATTAGTGTACCCCTATAAACACTTGCGATTGGCGTTTTCCCATTGTATATGGCCAAATTTGGTGGGGTACTGGTACCGTTGTTCATGGATAAGCCCAGATGTACAATGTACCCAGTAGGGTGAGCTTTGACAATGGATGTGCTCAGCATATTGTTAGATCACTTCAGGAAGATGATATCATCCTGGAGATCAATGGAATCAAGGGAGACGACAACGCGATGGTCTGGGGGCCAAGAGAAAGCAACTACAATAGGAACTCAATGTCAACACGTGTCCAGACATAGTGGTACTTGTCATCCCAAAGATGATATTAGTAGAGAGATCAGTCCAGCAATTGGTGAAGGTACATCATGGACAGCTCTGATTAATCATCTTCGAGACATTGTATTTGGCCACTTGTTTTGGTGATGAGTGGATTGTAAAGACCAGCACGGTCAACATCCAGGCGTGTCCAATATTGAACCTTGCATTTTCTCTCTTCAAAGAGATCAGTCAAAGGATTTTGCCGTAAATCGATGTGGTGCCCACTGTGAGTCGGTTTACTGACTGGAGTGTCTAAGTATCTCCAAGCAGGTAGTCACACTCACTATAAACCAATCGATGTTGGGCGCTGGAACCTTTTACCTTGCAGCCATGGTTGTGTCTCAACATGTTCAATTCTGAATTTTCTGCGGACAGTTTTTCCTGCAGGCGATGGGTGCATGTTGTCTTTTCCTGGCACTCTGATCATCTCCTGCTGGCACTGTATTTATACATGCATTCCAACATAGTATATGCCCATATGGGTGCTAGGTACACACTGGCTGATGCACACAGCTGCTTGCACATATGGAAAGTGATACCTGTGGAGGTGTTCCTTCCCGGGTCACTTCAGTACTTGTAACTGGAGGATGCACCTTGCCGCTGACTTGGCTGCAGCAGCTATCATCCATGGGAGATGATCCACCCACCAACAGATCCGAGGATCCAGCTGACCATGGGTTTTCGATCCGATTTCCAGCTGAAAGGTACCACCACTCAAGGGTTGAAGTGTTTCTCAGGCCGAGTCAATCTTGATGCCCCTTGACATTACTGGGAAGATGGTTGATATTGTTTGTTGTTGTTGTGGTTGTTGTTGTTGTTGTTGCTGCGGCTGTTGTTGTTGTTGTTGTTGTTGTTGTTGTTGTTGTTGTGGTTGTTGTTGTTGTTGTTGTTGCTGCTGCTGTTGTTGTTGTGGTTGTTGTGGTTGTTGTGGTTGCTGTGGTTGTTGTGGTTGTTGTGGTTGTTGTGGTTGTTGTGGTTGTTGTGGTGGTTGTTGTTGTTGTTGTTGTTGTTGTTGTGGTTGCTGTTGTTGTTGTTGTTGTTGTTGTTGTTGTTGTTGTTGTTGTTGTTGTTGTTGTTGTTGTTGTTGTTGTTTCTGTTGTTGGTGGTGGTGGTGTTGTGGTTGTTGTTGTATCCAAGTACTGATTACATCCGTCATACGGAGGATTGCTTAAATTAAACTGAAGAGAACCTTGTTGAACCCTTTTGCTGCCCCTGCTTAGGTGAAGGAATGCAAAGATTCACTCAAATTGGAACTCAAGGTCAAGAGGAGATTCCGACCGGCTGCTGCCATGATTGATCACGCCATGTGGTAAGAGTGGTAAAGATCACCATCTCTTTGGGTCCTTACTTTGCAAGTTGGGAAGATTGTTGGGGCACCCCCGATGGTTGATACCCCCAGGTTCTGTTTTGCTCAGAAGTTTTGAATCACTTGTTTTTCCATTATTGTTGGTGGTTATCCCCCATTAGTTGGTTGATTAATATTGACCCATAGCCACTGACTTGTTGAGCAGTGCTAATTCTCATCGGTGATGGTCCCAACGATTGATTGGCATTGGTCCACGTGGATGTGTCATGATGCGACCTTGTTCATGGTCGTTGATATCCATTATGAATTGGGAAACCCACCACCTACGGGGGTACACCACTTTTGGACAAATCCCTACCATCAAACCAGCTCTATGTGGGCACCAAGTCACTACCTATTTTTCAACTCGGGTGGTTTAGTAGAAACTGAATATCCGAGATTGGCAACCACTGATGCACTGCAACAGTCCATGCAGGTACTTTCCCAGTCCCAAGGTCCATCAGCTCTTTATTGATGGGCCAATAATGCCCCCCGCCCGGGTGACGAAGGAGGCAAATCTTGAATCATTGGCCAACCATGTTGACAGTCGCAGCGGTTTATTTGTGGATGTACCGCAGTATTTGGCACAGGTGATTCCTGGTCAGGGTATATGGTGAACAACTTTGCACCTCTCCTTAGCAGCTGCAGCCAAGCCTTGCTAAACAACTGCGCCATTTGTAGATGCTGATCTACACCCCGAAAGTCTTGTTAGTAGTAGTAGTAGTAGTAGTAGTAGTAGTAGTAGTAGTAGTAGTAGTAGTAGTAGTAGTAGTAGTAGTAGTAGTAGTAGTAGTAGTAGTTGTTGTTGTTGTTGTTGTTGTTGTTGTTGTTGTTGTTGTTACCCGCTATTGACCGCTATTATTGAGCATTATTTTTCCTTTACTGTAAACTGGAACCATTATTAGCCACTATCAAGCCTTTGTTCTCGTTTTGTTGATGCTACACTGCTAGCAGATCAAATTGTTGTGTCCACCTTGCTGCCGAAAGGAACGTCTAAGCGTTAGCGGCGATTTGCTGCTCAAGGAGGGGCCGCCCCAGGAGAGCAATGTCGTTGGTGACCGCCACCGTGGTGACTTCCGTTGATGGTGACCACTAAGACTACCAGTGGTAGCATCATTTCTCAAATTTTTGATTTGTTTAGTCATCAGGGGGGGAAGGAGTGGTTAGGGGGATAAATGGGGTATTAGGAGGGGGTGGATGTTTCGATTTTGGGAATAGGGATCCATAGTAATAGATCATCTGCCAGCAGTTTCACCTTCACTGCTGCTGAATTACCGTGCGTGGGACGCGGCATTCGCATTCTGACCGGTTAAGCATCTATCAACTACGATGAGCTATGTACCAATTAGTCATCAACCATCTTCTGGTTCATGGCCAATAAAATTGGTAGCGATCTATCAGTTGGTTACTGGCTTTAAGCATGTTTTGGTAGCCCAATGACTTTGGGTTGGTAGGTTCACTGACAGGCAAAATCATTGTTTAACCAACTATTCACCATCTATCAAGCATCTATAATCAAGAATTTATTAACAATCTGTAGCCATCAATCTGTCAGTATAGATTATAGATCTTCTTCTTTCCAAATTGTCAACGGACTCTGCCGTGTCGGATCACTGCAGATCGTTCCCTAGTGTGACACCAGTTGCTGACATTGAAAACATTTGAAAACCCACGATAGATAGGGTTGAATCATCCGGCTAGGAATGGTGGTCAACACCGCAAGTTATGGCTAAGAATGGTGCTTATTGGGCAATCATTTGGCTAAGACAATGGCTCAGAATGGTGGTTAACACCATGGTAATCAATTTTTGATAATGGTTACTTGTGGTGAATGTTGGCCAATTCGTGAAGATCCGTGGTTGACGGTCATCAATGGTTGATCATTGAGCAAAGGGTTCACTGATTGGTAACACTGCAACAGTGATTCTTAACGATGGCGAATCATTTGGTTCATGTTGGTCATCATCTTCATGATAGTTGACAGTCAAGGGTCAAACATAAGATGACGACAATCCAACCTAGAACTACCATCACTCGTAGATACCCAAAATATCATTGACTACAAAGATACCTAAAACCCAACTGTCACTGGCTGTGTGCAGTCCGTCAATGTGGAAGTGGAAAATCCATCAGCTATAGCCGGTTTACCCAATATATACATGAACATATACACCATCTTGCAAAGAATAACCACACGCCCATCTCCGCTTGATATATTTATATATTATATATGTATATATGATATATGTATATATGATATATTTGTATATGATATATTTATTATATATATATACACATACATTACATAATGTATATGTATTTATACTTTTATATTTCCACGCATAGACAAGGCATGGTGATTCTCAACATCCAGATCGGATCCCATACGCAGGCCAACTTTTCCCAGTGAACCACCGTCATTTGCTTGCGCCAGTTGTGCAAGGTCGGTCAAAACGCTGAAGCGCATGACGTGACCTGGGAAGCGCATGGTCGGCCAAGCACAGCCATGAGGGCCATAAGCACGGCACATAAGAGTCAACAATTGGTGATAGTGCTTAAGTATTGAGAATTGATGATTGATAAAGGATGACCACAGGGAATATTGATGTTTCATTGTGGTTAATTGATAGTATGGAACAATCCACAATTGTCAGTAGTGATCAACTATGGAGAATTGATCGTTGATATGTTCATTTTCCTAATGCTTGATAAGAGGGAAATATGAATTGATATTTCTGACGGTGAAAAGTTCATAGATTATTTTCTAGTGATTAAACAAAGGTGAACTGTGGGAAACTGATGGCCAACCATGGATAACCATGGCTAAGAATGGGCCATGGTAAAGAGCAGACACTAACATGGCCAAGAATTGCTGAAAAGCAGCTGCTTCACCAATGCTCATTGACTGCTGGTTCGACTCAATACGCTAGATCGCTTCAGGATGGTGATTTTCAGGGCCATAAGCCACCACACATTGTGCATCTAGGGATTCCCAGAACTGTGTTTGTCTAGTTTGCCTTGCCATGGTGTCCACCTACAGCTGATTGGGTTTCCTGTTAACATATGGTTATGAACTTGTATGGTTAGTATGTACCATGGACATGGACAAAGCCATATCAATGTGGGCTTGGACCAGTACCTGCAGCAAGCCTGAGTTGATGGACCGTGATCTGTGAATGTAAACAACTGCAAGGAACATATGGTGGACTGGTGCTTGGAGCAGCCATGCATGAAACTATGCATTACGCACTGTCACTTGAAGTTATAGATAAGCTATTCACATTTAATAAACTATAAAAGTGGTTGATAGGGCTGTTTTATTTTTATCTAGCATCACTACTTTTGTGATTCTAAGTTGCACAACTTCAGTGAACCATAGTCATTTAGTTTCATCACTAGCTTTTGAAACACAATTAATTAATGATGATCAACAATGTGTATAAGTTACTTCTTGGTACATGTTTATGAATCCTCACTGCAAACTTCCGCTGATTTGAGATCTTTGCGCTTCACTAGCCGAAGTCCTACAGGATGTCACCCGACTGTCACCCGAAAGCGGGCACGACGTAGCTGCCCAGCCGACTGTCCCATTTAAGACAATGGAAATGCTGGAAACGTCACCGGAACCATTGCTCTCTTGGAAACTAAGATGGTGGTTTCTTGTAGTAGGGAACCCCAAAAAATGGAAAATTTATCGTCACACATGGTTTGTGACTAGATGTTCTGGGGGTACCCCCATGTATCCTATGTTGAGAAACCACCAGATGGACCTTTCATACAACATCATCCAACTCCCTTTTGGCAGTTCGCAGCCCAAAGAAACATTTGGGAGGATGTATATTACCATCAAGTAGTGTGGAAACAAAACGTTTCTTCATTGGTGATGGTTGGATACTGATAAGCATGAAATATTGGTGAATGATGGCTCATACCAGGGTTCAAAATGAATGGCAACGTTGATTGCGCTTGTCGATGTGTGTGTGTGTGTTGTACGAACCAGGGTTGATTGCCATCCATGGTGGCAGTCCGTGTTTCACCACATATCAGGTAGACGGATGAGGGATTGTTTTCGAAATTCGAAATCATTTATTTTGGTTTGCTAGAAAGGTTATCTACAAACAGTGGGTCTTCAAACGTGTAAGCTGGGCAGGTGGAGAATCACAATCATTGATAAGGCAAACAATATCCATTCTTGACGCTTCCTTATTGGCAAATTTACCAACCTCTTCGAACGGTCCTGGTGGTGAACCTCTTAGGGCATCATCTAGCAAACGCTTTGATGTGATTGGGGTCCGAAAAATGGGGTAGAACCTGGAGCCTACTAACGTGACATTACGTGACCTTTGTTTTGGCAAGTAGATCTGGGGGGCTCGATGATCCAAAACAAGGGTCACATGCGTTCCAGGGATTGTACATCGGCTGTATGTGGCGCAAATGAACTGACTCAATACGGATCCCTGTGACCGACTTTCCTAATTACCGGCCAGCTATAATGTGATCATATATATACATATACATATATATATATATATACATATATATATATATATTTACATATATATATATACATATATATACATATATATATATATTTACATATATATATATACATATATAAATATATATAAATATATATATATATATATTTATATTCATATATGTTTATATATTATATAAACAAATCCAAAGCAGGTCAAACTTCAGTCAGTAGTTTGTTTTGCATAGTTACTGTAGCTGCAGAACGACGTAGGGGGGACTCCAAAAACAACGTCTGTTTTTTCTTAATCACGGTAAAAGTTGGCCCCAAAAACCGATGTCCAAAACGACGTCAAAGCGATGTTTAAAGTCCACCAAAAGATGCCCAGGGTCAGCCAATGGTAACGGTGGCCTTCAACTCTCTAATACTTAACTATTCCTTTTTGGTTTCTTTGGCTTTGTTGCGATTCTATCAGGCTTCCAGCAGGAGTACCTCAAGCACTGGCACCGACAGTTTTGAGTGAAAAATGTTGGAATTACTGAGAAACGCTGTCACCCATTTTCATAACAATCTTTTCAATTGGAACATGTAAAGACGACGTAGGGGGTCTCCCATCCTTTCGTTCAGTAGTAAATAAGAGTCGTTACTCATAGAATCATACAGCTATAAAATGCTATAAACCTGTTGGTTTGCACATGTTGTTCTTTTCTGGGATTGCTGAGCAACATTTTGCAACAGTCGAGCTGGATCGATCCGCAGTGATCGGCAGTGGCACACGCACCTTTTTGCGAACGGTCGCTGGTTTTCAAAGCTTGGCGCACGCAGAAAGAGGACGGCGGAAAGTGTCAGGTCGCTAGTTCAGGCGGTTTTCCAGAATCGCCAAACGGGAGGTTCTCAAAATAGGGGGGCGCAAAATAGGGAGACCCCCAAATCATCCTATTTATAAATGACTCTTCGTAAGAAACCAACCATTTCTTGGGGGTACGCCTATTTCAAGAAACCACGTGCGAGTACCATGGAGTACCCGCATTTTTGTGCAGGTATTCGATCAGTGCGGTGCCCTTGACGGTATAGGAACACGCAAGGTTGTTTGATTTCTTTGCTGATTGCTACAGTGAACGCGCTGAACTATAGCGTAATGATGGTCCTCTCAAGTCACACGCAATTCGCGATGCTATAATACAAGTTGGTGGTTGATATAAATAACTACAACATGCCACAACACCATACATGCAAGGTATGGATACCAGTTTATGCCACAATTTGTATCATAACACAACCCGGCCATGTGTACTATTATCATTCTGTGTGCAGTTGATGCAAGCATTTTGTTTTACCCACAGCTCTATGCATGATGAGTTCGCTGTCGATCTTCCTGCCTGAAGTGCGTTTCTCCTCATTGCTTTCTCTACAACGGTCACAACGGGCTCTAGAGTGGTCGGGCAGTCGTCTCCAAAGCAGATCTCAAGACCTCGTTTTTTGTTCAATTTCGTTGGTAGATTTCGACCCGCTGTTCCAAAGCCACTACCAGTTACGAGTTCAGCTGTTGGGCCGGGAAACGTATCCACATTGTCAGGCACCATTGCTATCAGAGGTTTCTCCCATCTCAGTTCTTACAATCCCAAGTGGTGGCTGATGCGTTTGTTCTGACGTTGGCTGATGGCTATCTTCCGACAAGAGCAGTGTCGAAACCATGGGGGTTTGTTTGTTGCTGCATATGTGGTCATCATTGATCTGATTCCTGCTTCTTGACCGTTGCTCGAGTACAACAAGAAGCACCTGTTTCTGGCTTGGTTTCTTACGAGACAGGCCCTTCTCATTGAGTTGGAGGACAACCTTCAGGATCAACTACCATATTTTTGAAGAATGTGTGGGCGAAAGGGCGCATCTTACACAACTTTGTGACTGGCCCGACCCGTGAACTGCAACTATAACTAATTAACCTTGAACTCATGGGACGTCCACCTGCTAGTACTGGGAATCTCTGATCACAGGGTCCGTTTTTGGCCGCTCGTTTCACCGACTGAGCTCTCCCGGAAGTGTCGACCTGAGTCGTTTGATCTTCAGAACTTGAATTGTCATTAAATGTCATTGATGTCAAGCTTGACTGGTAAAATGTGATCCATTAATCTGTGTTTCATGGTTTAGAGCGGTACGCACATTGGTATTGCGGATATGTCATTGCATGCGGTTCCGAACCTTGCGGTTGCCACCGTCAACTTGTAGCTGCAGTCGTCTGGTTTTACGGTTGCCCCTTGCAGCTCCATGTTTGGCTCAGGAGTCCAGAGCTTGATGATTGTTTTGGTCAACTTATGTTTTTGATTGTTTGGTTATTTTTTGCTACTTTAAACATATAATCATTGGTGAACTTTCTCTTTTGCCATGGTGATTGATCGTTTTGGTTAATTATCAGTAGGGAATAATAAGCAGTAATAGTGGCTGATGATGGCTAATGGTTTATTGCTTATGAACCATAGTCATGGATTCATATTCATAAACCATCCCTAGTTTATCATGAAAAGCCTATGATTTACCATGAAACAAGGGGATTAACAATGCGGATTTAGCATTACATGGGATGATGTTTAAAATCCAAGAGTTGTACTTGGCGCTTGGTGAGCTGTGACACCTGTTACGTGCATTAAACCTACATTTCATTTGAATTTCTTGGCTAAAACAGGTTGAACTACGGTTGATACCTGTATCTTGATCTCAATTTCTTGTCCATCAACAACGGTTTGGGATCGCTGCAAGATGTGTTAGTAACGGCATGTAACACTGACCAAAGCACCGGTTCCAAACTGGGGAGAGCGGCCGCTTGCGACCATGGAAACTGACCAAAAAGTGATGTGCAGCACAGGTCCAGCCACTGACTTTGACCAGGTGGCGATGTGTCCAGCGATACCCTCGAGTCACATGTTGTGTTTTCCCTAATGGGTAATGGGTACTTGATTGGCCAAGGGGATCCAAGGGGTGGCGGTACCATGATAGACGTGGATAACCGCTGCGCAAAGACATGACAGGGGCCAGCAGTCAGTTGAGGTCACCCCCAAGTGCGCAAAGTTCCGTCCAACTGAATGGCTGGTGGCCAGGGATATGGAGCTCCGCTCGAACAAGTTGCAGTTGTTCCAATGGCCAGGTGGTTCTGGTTGACCTAGATTCATGAGATAACTGGCTGATTTTTTGCCAGTTCATTCAGCTGGAGATAAGCAAGCTTCACAGGGTTGATCGTGTTCATGGAACAAATTTCTGTTGTGAATCATGATATCTTCATCCACTGACGGCCTGATCCAAAGATTCAGCAAGCTTGCAGGAATTCTTATCGTCTATGCTGGGGAGTGGAACTGGAATCGGAACATCGAGCTTTAAAACGGGATGGGATGCCCATGTGAATTTTGAACTCGTGTTTCTGTACCGGTGACATTCACTATAAGTATCGTTAGCTCATGTTTCTTCACCCATCTTCTAGGGTCTTTTTTCATGGTGAGATAAGATGAGATATCTCAGTTATGCTCCATATCCAAGTGGGACGTATCCATGATTCTTTGTTCGGCCTGCATGCGCAGCGCCGTACTCTGGCACTCCGGCCTCTTTTTTCGGCTCACGGCTGAATTCTCCATGCGAGGCTTTATAAGAGACCAAGAAGGGGCTGGCCACCCCAGAGTTGGGTTATTTATTGGGCCCGAATTCAATCTCCATGCAATCCACTGGTTTCGAATGCCAATCGAAAGGTCGTCACTCAAGTCCTACTGGCTGGACCCTTGCCAAATGTACTTGAAGGATCTAAGCATTATCTATTAAGTACATATTATCTGACTTTTGCTGGTTGTGAGCTGCCAAAATGACTACGACACCTGATCTTTGGGGTCCACCTTATCATAAGAAAGATCTCAAATCCAACACTTTTGACCATTTCTCGAGGTCCTTAGTTTGAGTTCTCCATGTTGGCTAAACAACTAGCTAGCGGGGGCCCAGCCCAACTGATGAGAAGACAAATACTGACACTACGCGAAGACATGTGCTGAAAGTTGCATGGCATGCTACATGAACTGGATGAACTTCGCCCGTTGGATGTTGGGGTAAGCCATAATAGGGATTTCCAATGATTTCCAGCAGGTAGCAGTCCAAGTCGTGCCATCCAAAATTGCTGGTTCACCATTGCGCCTTATACACTATCAAGCTGGCGCATTCCTCACCCAGTGGATTACTGGTAGTTATTAACAAATGGCTGGTTGACCAATATGTTTTCATAGGGGTTGAAACCACCAACCGGAGTATTAGGTCTGCTGTATAATGCCGCGACACTCTACAAGAAGCACAAGAGAAAAAAGAACCCACAACTGTTTGCAGCAACAACATCCACTGCTGAATCGGGGTGCTTCCCCCATTTTTATCCTTGCCATGCGGCGTCACTTGGCCGCGTTTGTGTGGCTTGGGACCACCACTGGAAAACCAGAGGCCTTTGTTGATGCAAAGCTTGCTCCTACCTGTGCGTGAGATCACCAGCAAAGTGGGAGATTAGATGACAATCCAACCTTAGGCCATCATCAAGCATGGGTAGTGTAAGAAATAATTTTGATGTTTCATAACATCCGATTTGTCCTGTTAAGAGGGAGACCAGCCATGGGTAGTGTTGTCAACTACGGTATCAATTGGAATGCCAGAACCAATTCCCCGTTTAGTTTCGTATCTGAAATGATCAGTGAGGGTGAACTGCTCGACGGTGACAACACGTTTTTGAGCAGCTGCCAATCTGATGATTGCTTAGTTGATGATGGTTGATATTCAACAACAAGTATCAACTAAGTCATCATCAGTCTTAATTAATGACTAAACATCCATCAGTCTTAGTCTAAGGATCCTAGACCTAGACAACATTAGATACAGCTGGACGTTCGCCCGTGGTGCATTTCCGTGCCCCGGATCATCCAACCCCAAACCCTAAGTCTTGAGCCCCAAAGCCTAAAACCCTGTAGCCTTCAATGCCTGCAACATACACATTCACCATTTTCCAGTAGACAGTGACCGTATGTTTTTTTTGGGGGTGAGTAATTTAGTGACAGTTGTGTTTTATATGCCCATCCATAAGCCCTAAAGCTCAAAACCCGATAGCCTGCATCATCCTTTGTCACTTGGTACCCTCTCGCTTTGAGCCATGATGGCTGTTTGTTGCATTTTTACACTCCCTGCATCAAAAAAATTCCCCCGTTTGGGCATGGGCGAACGTCCAGATGATTGCAGGGAACCAATTACTACCAAAAGACCTTAACGCAAATTATGGTCTGAAAACTATTTACAGTATGTAGAACAAATTATCTCAACTTATTACTCCCAAAGTTATTCAAGAATTGCTTTGCCGTTAAATCTAGTCACATGGCTGTGGGTCAGTTCACCCCCTACCCCTGGTTCCCCTATCATTCACCATTGGTTTCCATATCCCCTATTATGGTTGGTTAATATTGACCCATGGCCCATAGCCATATTGGTTGAGATTGGCTGTTGCCACTCCAGTGCCTGCGGCTCAACAGTTAACACTGGCTGGGCAACTGCCAAGGCTGGCAGATCTAAGAATTGCTTGTTACCATACAGAAATTCATCCGAATCACAGATTGAAACTGGTTGTACAATAAAGAAGTACTGGTAAGTATATATATATATATATATATATTTATATATACATATTTGTTTAATTGTTTAATATCTACGTAATATATATATATATATATTATATCTATCCATCTTCACAAATTTTTATGTCTATACATTTATACATATAAGTAAGTAATTCTCACAAGACATGAGATTCTAAGGTTTGTTCAATTGCGAAATTCGAGCCAACTTACAACTTGTTGGGTCCACCTTGCGACACTGCAACATCTTGGAACCATGACAAAGTGGCCTAGGTTTTTACTAGTCTACCTTCAATAGTTAAAAGTTATTGAACTATTAGACCATAATGCCGCCATATAATGCCAAAGGGTTTTTGCTTTTTCTATCCATTCTGCTGTAGTCGTGGTTGTTATTTGCAATGTTAAGCATTCACAAAGACCATCATAAACCATCATATGAACCATTAGCATTTAGCATCATGAACCGTATTCACCAAAAAAACACCAATCACCAGTCTTGTTGACCATTCACCAAGCCATTCTAGGACTAAGACCATCAACTTTCATAAACCACTTCGTTTTTTAATTTGTCTCATCAACCATTTGTTATAAACAACTCATAATCTTCAACCACTTGTTGTTAACCAGCATCAGCTACGAGGTGGGGCCCCCTAGTTACAAGTTGGTTGATAAGCCATTTAACTTTGGTTGTTTAAACTATGGTTTGTTATAAACAAGTCAGTTGTATCTACCAAAACTGACAGTAACTGACAGTAGTCCCAGTTATAAACCAACTTAGATAACTAAGGGGCCCCACCAGCAGCTGGTTGTTTAACTGGTTTGTTATAAACAAGTCATAACCAGCAGCAGCTAACCCAACCACTACTTCTCTGGTGAACTTCTGTCGTGTCTCCCGAGGCTCGGTGCAACAGCGCAGCGACCTGCTCCTCTTGGCGCAGGCAACGCCTTCGTCACCTGCGTCCGCGCTGGAGTTTGCGTGCCTGGGACGTGGAGGGCAGGGAGCACACGGAGGGGTTCTGCGGGGTGGGGTGGGGAGGTCAGGGTGGGGAGGTTACGGGTGGGGAGGTTAGGGTAGGTTGTTGATAATTCCCTACTTGGATGTGCACCTCCATTTAGTATGTGGTCACTAATCATGGTTTCGTAACGGGGTTGGTTCAGCCACCGAACATAGGGCGTAACTAACCATGGTTTTAAACCCAGGTGCGCCTCCAAGTAGGTAGGTAGGGTGGGTAGGCTGAATGATGATTAATTGATAGTTGGTAAGCGTGGCTAGCACTGTCAGCAGCTAGTTACTAGTTTACTAGTGAATAATGAGTGGTAATGGTTACTTTTTGATCGTGAATAATGCTTGATAAAGGATGAACCTTTCATTAGAGGGTTATGGTCATAGTGGTGAGTAATGGGGAGTAGTTGTTGCAAATGGGCTCTAGAATAGAATGATTTTGTTTTTTTACGGCCAATGATATGGTGAATGTTGGTCGATGATTTGCAATGCTTACTCATATGAGTAACTCTGTCAGTCCAGGACCATTCTTTCTAGGGTCCTGGGAAATGTTTGGAAATCACGACCTCAAAAGGTATGCCTGGGCATGATGGTAATAGAAAGTTTGCTTGTTGGCCTGACATTTTGTGGGAGTTGGATCAACACGGATCATGCTAAACAGTTGATTAATTTCGTGCACAAACTTCACAGGAACAATCACTTAGTCAGGGGCTGAATTGTCACTGTGGACAAACAAAGACATCCTAAGCAACCAGTCCCTCTTGATAGCAGGCTGACCACATAGCTCGACTACTTTCCAGGCTTCAACAATCACTGCGTAAACCAGACGGAAACCATGACAAACCAACGGATTGAACCATAGGAAGCATCAAAGAAAGTGGATTCACCAACCAGTTTGACATGATCAACCATATTGGAACCTTCACAATTTCCAAGGTGGGGCCCCCAACTAACTGAAATTTGGCTAAAAACTGGGTCAGCGAGCGCTTATGTTAGATGTATCCCATAGCTTCTTCACCTCCAAATCTGACCAACTGGCAATGTATGGGTGCCCCGGTCCCTTATACCCAGTGGCCAGTGCACAAACCTCCAGTTTGCCGTGCCGCTTTGCGGTGCCAAGTCACACCCTGCGATCTGAGGTTCAACATCCCTCCAGCCCCGCCAGAGAGCAGGCGCGCCTTCGGGGGAATTCCGCGCTGAATGAGTTGGTTCGTTGGTTGATATGTCCGTGGCCTCATAGATCCACTACTGGCCAGCCTTCGCAGGGATGGTGCTTTCTCAAGCCAGTCAGTGCGGGGGAACCTCCAAGCTATGGTTGGTTTATTGAAAGGTTGGCTTCCTGATTTTTTTGGAAAGATGTTGTGGTTAATGCCAAGCAATCTCTGACCCACTTTCATCACGGAAGCCTGAAGCTAGGCTATCATAGGCCATCGGTATGTCTTAAGTTGCTTGTGATCCGGTTGGAAGTATAGGGCATTTGGTGTCGTCAGACCATGAGGGTGATCGTGTCTATGTTTGTACCAATACTCGTCCTACTGGTAGTAACAAGGTGATACCCTTCCAGTTGGATTCGTTGGTTTAGATTCGCCATTGACTATGGGTATATCATAGTATATCTACCATTAGCCTAGTATTTCACTATACTTACCCCCCAGTTATACCTACTAGTAGTTACTATAATTATACCTAGTTACCCCAGCAGTTCTGGCAGTGACGTGCCACCACCAGCTGCTGCCTGGTCCATTTCGTCGCACGTTTCCTTTCCGTTGGCGTTTCCGCGCCAGTCAACGCTTGGGCCTCCGACTGAGTCAGCCCTACAACCTGCAAGCTCTGATGGTAGAAGAGGCACCGGGGCTATCCGGGAGGATAGGCACCGCGGCTATCCCAGAGGTATCCCTTGATGCATAACGGGGGTGCCAGCTACGAGAAGTGGCCCAAATGCTAGTCATGTGGGTCTACCAATGGTGGTACCTGCAAGCACCATCCAGCTGTTCACTTTGCCATTGTGAAACCAAGCGTTTTGAAGGTACACCGTGGCGAACTGGACAAGGCCACGTGATACGTTTTTCGTGATGCTGATGCTCGCTGGTCAACACTTGATAGATATCAATGGTCAAGTTGCTGGTGGAAACAAAGGTTAAGTTGATATCAATGGTTAACTTGCTGGTTATACCACTTGGCCATGATCTGATATAATCAATGTTGATGGTGAAAACTCTGCAGATGGCCAAGTTGAGATATCCCAACAATCATCAACAATCTGCTTGGTGGCATCCTCAACCATGCCGCGATAGCAGCCTGTGACCATTGATTGGGAACCCAGAACTGGCGGGCCGGGCTAGCTGCCAGCTGCCAAACATAGAACATGAGCTGTTGGCTTGTTTCTGTGCTCACATGGGCAATGAATTCACTATAATTCACTCTGGGGTGAGGCATGCTCATATGTGGGACATGCATCGTCTCGATCCCGTTTTCATTTTCTTGAACCACATTTTCTTCATTTGGTCGGGTTTAAGTTGTTCTTTATTTTTCAACATCGCTATGGATACAATGGTTCCATGCTTATGAGTCATGTTTTGTTTGTACAATACACTCTGAGTTGTGTGTAGGGGATGGGATGTGAAGGCATATACAAAACATTACAAAACTATTATCCATCCCAGATAATTACTCCATGTATACGTACCTACATTTGGCTCCTTTACTAGGTACAGTAAATGTAAGTAAATATTTTATGATATATTATGTATAGATACCATACATGGAGTATTTAGGCATAGTTGGAGGGTGATATTAACAGTTATTAACCATGGTGATTAGGGTTAAAGCTCCCTTACTCTGGGGTTATTTGGCTGTGGGTCAAAACCCTTAGTCCCCCTTGTTCCCCCATCATTAACTATTGTTTCCCTATGGGTTTGTTGGTTATTATCCACCATTAGTTGGTTGGTCAACTGCTTGACCCAGCTCGCCATTTGCCATTGTCTAAGATGAATCCAAGCCATGATGTAGCCAGCTGATCACCTGATGATGTTGTTCGACAGGTTTACGATGAAGGGCGAGTGGTCGAGAAGAACCTTCGCGTGTGCAACTCCCTTCGCGTCTCGACAGGAAATTGGTTGGGGATTTTGGACCATGTGTAGCCAACAGGTTGGTTCATGCTGGTAACAGGGTTGGTTAAGAGTTAAGAGATTGGCTAACAGGTCACTTGAAGGTTAATTTATGGTCAATTATGGTTCAGAAGCTGGTGGGTGGTTTAGTTGCTGCTGCTTTCCACCACCCCTGAGGATGACGGCTTCTGTTTGATGTTTGTTTGATTGGACAGCAACCTCTAAATGATTCAGCTAAGCTGGTTGAGAATTGGGGAGAAAGTGACCAACCACAACATCACAGTGATGTCGCTGATGCTTCAGAGTTGAAGATCATTTGAACCAGTGCGGTTGCCACTGGCGGTCTGGCTTGGGAGTCCAACCATTCTGGCAGACGTGCACACCTGATAAGGTGGGTCCCCTCTAGTTCGCTAAGTTAGTTTATAGCTAGGATAGATGGTTGATGGTGGTTAATAATGGTTAATAGTGGTTGACAGTGGTTAATAGTGGTTAATAGTCGGGGATCATGACCAACGATGCATAAGGGTTAAACCACTACTGGTTGGTGGTTTGATTGACAATGGCTGGTTGCATGACTCATATTTTTCATGACGGAGTGGTTCAACCACCAACCCCTTATCCTAGATGTAAGAATTGCTTGTTCAGTGGCGAATCTTCTTCAACAAAAACATTGGGGGGTCCAGCTTCGATGGACCATGGTTACACTATCTGGATAGATTCCAGGCATTTGTATGAGTAACCTGGTTGCACGATCAATTTGTTCAATCTATAGAGCTTGATACCCCTAGCTGTGATTTATTGGATGGTAATTAACTCATAAGATCCACGGTTTGACAATCCAAACGAATGATGGTTTTAGCTTTCAGGGGATACTCAAATCCAGCAAGTTCTCCAACCGAAATTAACCGTCCAGCTCATTGTTTGTTCACTTGGCAACGATACCCACACCACCAGCAAGTACAGTATCCAATATGTATGGAAGTCTTGTTTATCTATCTCTATATCTATCAGTCTCTCTATCTCTATCTATCTATATACCCATGGATCTGTCTATTTGCCTACCTATCTATCTATCTGCTTACTTGTCGATCTATCTATCTACCTACCTACCTATCGATCTATGTACCTACCTGTCGATCTACCTACCTACATATCGATCTATTTATCTATCTACCTGTTGATCTACCTACCTGCCTGTCGATCTACCTACCTACCTGTCGATCTACCTACCTATCGATCTATCTATCTACCGACCCACCTATCGATCTATCTATCTACGTACCTCTCCTTTGATCTATCTATCTACCTACCTATCTCTACTTATCTATTCAGCTATCTATTTCAGCATTTCATTCTATCTAATTCTATCTATCTATTCATCTATCTGTGTCATGCTATATGACTCTTTCTATATATTCATCTATCTATCTCATTCTATCTTCATAGGGGTCCGATGTGACCCTGCTGGGTGTGACCCCAAACCTCTTATTGGTTTTGACTCACAGAATCCCCGACCAATGGGCATCCATCCTGTGGGCTGGACATGTTTTACAGTTCCAAGGCATGAAACACTGTAAATATCAACGAAAACAGGGTGTGACCCCCTTGCTTTTAACTTCTCTTAACCCCCTTAGGCCCTTGGGTAAAAATGATTACTGTTCATATATTAATGGATACCAGCTGTAATATACTTGGTTAACTGTTTAACTCGTTATGTATTTTGTATTTATTGTGAATCAATACCACATATTGATGGAAGGGAAGTAGTTAACTTGTCATTGATCCGACAAATCTGGGTACAAATACAATGGTGATGCTTAGTATCACAAATGGATTTCGGATCGTTGGTCAACAACTGTTCAAATATTGCAAGTTATTGCACTGAAAACAGTTGTTAACAGTGAGCCATCAGGATGAAACATTCCCATGAAGAAACCATGGTCTTTATGCATTGTTCTGATCAACAAACACCTGGCTGATATAATTCTTCCTGGGTCCAGTGCTAGTCCGTTTGGTCCGCTTAAATTGCAGATCATATTTGTCCACCAACCGCAAAATGAGATTCAGCATGGAAGATAGGGCAATCATTGACCTTTGCTAAGCCTCTGATTTGTGAATTTCAAACAATTGATGATTTAAAATCACATATACTGTAATACATTTTGCTTTTGTGTGTATTTACATACATATGTCTCTATCTCTATATATATATATATATATATATTTATTTATATATATATATATTCATTTATTTAAATATACATATATATGTATTTATTTATTTTCAGATATACACACACATGTTCTACATACGTATGCATATATATATATTTATATATTTTATATATATATATATATTTATTTATTTATTCACATTTTTTCACACCTGTGTATACATATAAATTTATATAGTTTTATACAAAAATGACACCGTGCAATGATATACGTACTTTTTGTTATCCGAGGAACATCTCTTTGGTGTCACCCCTTCGATTCCCATCAGCCCTAGCCCATGCTCCTGCAGGACGCTGTGATGGCATGCAGCTTAGCCCTGGAGATTGGATCTGCAATGTGAACGAGCAGACGGAAAGGTCGGGTCGGATGGATGGCTGGGTGGCTGGGTTGGTTGGTTGGTGGGCGGTGTGTGTTCACGTTGCTGTTGGTTGTTGTAAGCTGTTGCTGTTGTGATGTTTGGTTGGAGGTTGGCGTTCTTGAGGTTACTGTTGTTGGCCATAGTCTATAAATGACCGAACGAGTCTTTCTCCCAACTTATTTCGATGGGATTCCCCAAAGGTCAATCTTGCGTATCATCTAGGGACCAGCGGATCATCCAGAAGTATACCTACCATCTGTTTACACGGTGAGACCACTCCTTGTAGCTCCTTAGCTCCCCCTTTAAAGGGCCATAGGGTCACCCCTTAGCACATAAACAAACCACTGCTTGAAGAGGTGCTTGCATTGAATTCTTAAGGGTCTTTCGCTCTGAAGCACAGGTTAATGGATCACCACTGCTTGAAGCGCATAGATTGTGTGTCCATGAAGTCTTGTGTCTTTCGAAATTTCGGAGGGGATCAACTTCCGACAGTGTGCGGTACCGCCGATGAATAGACCTTTTCCCCTTTGAATGAGCCTCGATTCTGAGAGCACACCATCCACCGCAAGTGATGATTGCAAGCTGCCTAATTTGAGCGCTCTTCTTCGAGGAGTGTACTTCTAGTCGGGTGATGATGATTCATGCTTTGTCATTGGTGGTAAATGGCAACATTTACAAGGAACGATGATGGCTCATTCTCTTGTCTCTGGTTGTTGCTGGCAATTCTCAACCGTACAGAACCACTATGACTACATATGGGTGTTTCTCAAGTCACAGGGGACCCCCCAACTCATGGAATATCAACGGATGATAAACCATCCAGTTTCTTGGGTTTCCCTAAGTTCCCTATTATAAGAAACCCGTTTTGAGGTCAGTCACTGGCTTGTCTCGAAGCCACTCGCAATGGTTAGTTGCAGGTCTGCCAAAGGCACCACCGGTCGTTCCCTTTGCCAGGTCCAAGATGTTTGAGGTGCCAGGGTCCTGGGAGCGCGGTTCCCTGGTAGCTGGTACTAACTCCATGGGTGGTTGCTAGTGCTGAGGTTGATGCCGGTTGATGCCGGTTGATGCTGGAGCTGCTCTTGCACTTCTTTATATTGCTGTCGTTGTTCTTGGTATTTTTTCTTTTTTTGTGCTGAATAGATGTGTTTGCTGTTTCTTCTTGGTTTGTATGCGTGATGCTCAATTTGTTCAATGGTTGTAGTTGTATTGTTTGGGCAGTGAGCCGTCAAACCACCACCAAGAGAGGTTTCAACACCTTTAGATGTTTTGCATAAAGAATGAAAATGTCATTGGTAGCCTTTGTAGGCCTCAATTCTTGCAAAAATAAACATTTTGAGATTGGATATGCCAAAGATGTGAATAACAGCATCGACAAGAACGACCGGGTTGTTAGAGGACTTACTTTTGACTTCAAGCATATTCAACTTCATCAAAACCAGAATCAAACCATATGGATGTTTCTCAAAATTGGAGTAGGCAATTTCAATAATCATTGATAATTAGTAATAAACCAACCATTGTTTGGGGTTCCCTATTTTGACAAGCACCCGAATATACAACTGCCAAAGCTTGTGGACTGACCAAAGGCCTTGATCGATGCGGCTCGGGTGCTCGTTTTGGAGCGGGCCATGATGAGACCTGCTAGACCTTGATAGATCACCAAGAGATCTCCGAGAAAGAGGATCCTTGGGATCCAAGGGACGAGGCACTTCGTAGCTTGTCCACAAGTGGGGGTTTCTCATAGGGGACCTCCCAAATCATCCTTTCTTAACCGTCTATAGGTAGCAAATCAACCATTTGTGTATTTCCTCTTTTGAGAAACCCCTGCATGTGACATGTTGGAAGGCCAGATGAATCGTGAAGTGGTTAATAGGCCAGCCCAGTCCAATGTGTATGTTCCGATGCATCCTTCGGCGGGGCAGGGCAACCAGTTTGTTGCCCGGTGACCCTGTCAGGGACTGGGCAATCCCCTTGTTACGTATGGCTCATCAGGAGCTTCGAAGCAGCGAGCGCATTATCATGGTGCCACGGATTGCACGGATTGGAGTTCCAGGTGGAGCAACGAGTACTGGTGAACCATGATATATGGGGGTTATATAGGGGTTAACCATTGAAATGGTGGTTAGGGTTTACCCTCGATAGGAACTGAGCAAATGTGTTTTGTATGTTTTCAGGTCTCTGTCTTCAAACATGTTTGACTTTAAGAAGGTTTAGTAATTGTCAATCATGGTTCGACTTATGATTTGGTTGCTATGAGCAATCATCAATCATTATGTACCATCATCACCCATTGACCCAAACACTATGATCAGTTTATGGTCAGCATTGCAACAAGAAATATCCCATCAGTTTGTTTACAAATTTATGTTTTTGTTCCTGCTCCTACGCGATGATGATCATTGTGATTTACATGCTTGATAGACAGGTTGCCAATGGTTTTATTGTATGTGATATGCAATGCATTGAGTGTCATTTCAGCATTGTGATCATGATTCCATTCGAGATTGATGTGAAAGAGTGATTTGATGATTGTTATATAAAGTGATTGATGGTGGTTATTGATTTTGACATGTTCATGTGATGCACTAGTTTTGGAGTTGATCTTGGTTAATTTTGTTTTGAGTGTGGCTGGTTAATGACTATAGACTATAATTATATAATCATTTAAGGATGATCAGCAATGCTGATCATGCTCTGTGGTCAAGCTGAAACATGCTTGCGACCATGTGATTGATCCTCTCTACTGTTCAAGGTCAGTTTTTGATTCCACGATGCTTTAAGAGAGAGATATGTGCTGATTCTTCTCAACGTGAGCGAGTCGTTGCCCAGTGTGTAGACAGGTATTTGATAGGTTGATGGCTGGGCACCAGTGCAGACACATATTCTGCATTTGCAATCATTTGTATGTGTACAGTTATATTTATACCTGTACCGCTTCTGCCCATGCCATTTTATGGTGTAAACCTTGGCATTTACATTTCGGGCGACTAATGCAAAACCTGTGAGCCTGTCATTGCCAGCGTAGGATGCTGTGTGAATATACTCTATAAAGATTGAAATCATCAAGCATTAGCATCTTTATCAAGTGGCTTTCATCTCGTTTTAGGGCAACATGGCTATGGATCAATACTAACAAACTATAACAGATGGGTAAGTGAAAATCTCAACAAAGACTAGACGACTGGTCATTTACGGGAAAATTCACAAGGGGCACAGAGTTTCGACCCACAAGCATGCTATTTTGTTCCCTTGTGACTGGGACGACCTAGGAGCACCAGTGCAAGCTGTGCAAGTCGACCAGATGTTCGCTTTCAAATATGGTGATGTCCCCCAACTAAGTATTCTATACATGGATATCAGGTGGAACCTAGGTAGCAGATATATATATATATATATACATATGTATTTAAATATATTTAAATAAATAGATAAATATATTATATATTATTTAAATATATTTAAATAAATAAATAAATAAATACATATACTATATATATTATATATACACATGGATATCCACTATGGTTAGTGATCATCCATAAAACTGTTTGGTGCTTTCAAGACGATTTGTTAATCTCAACACCAGTTGACTCCCATGGCTGGGCTGAGCCCGGCCCAGTGGCTGACCATGGCGACGACTTAGGCGGTTGATTTCATAGCCCGGTACAAGGTGGGCCCCCCAAACGTTGTAAGTTGATTTTCATAGGCCATTTAAGTATAGTTATAACTATCATTTGCCTGGTAGTTAGCCTAGTTGCAAGCCAAGTTAGCTAACCAAGGGGGCCCACCTTGTAGGAATTGATACTTGCCTCGGGATATAACCAAAGTAGTCACAATAAGCAATCTTACTTCGCACTTGGACAATTTCTTGGTTCGTATCCATTAAGTTTCCAGTTGTGGATCATCGTCATAAAGCATTCCGAATCATCGAACCCTAAAATGTACACCCTCGGCAGCTATTTATTATCACTAAGTCATCATGAACCAACCTCACTATCTATCACAAAGTCATCATATGAAGCAACCCTAGCCATTTGTACTGCCTTGATCTATCCCTTAAGCGTTGAACGCGTCGCGTCCCAGGCGTGTGTTCGCTTCGAGGCAGGAGAGCTTCGCGTGGCGGTGAAGGAGTCCTGTAAGCTGTGAAACGGTAGGCTACAGGGGCGGTGAAGGATGGTCATCACCAATGATCTTAGAATAACAATATTGGTGTTAATCTTATCTAATTAATCAGTGTTAATCTTATCTAGTGACCTTATCTAACTAGCTGGTGATTCTCAGGGAGCGAGGCCAGGAGCCAGGGGTATCCCGTTCAATTCCTTTAAAGGGGGAGCGATTTAGAGCTACAGGGACTGGTGAAACCGGATGGTAGTTATGATAACAATATTGGTGTTGACCTATTACGTGACATCGATGGCTTATAATAGCAACGATATGATTTATGATTTATACGAACAATATGCCTTTGAATAACTTATTTAAATAATAATATGGCTTATAATAAGTAATGAACCATCCTTCAATATAACCTATTATCTTATAATAGGATGGTCAACGCCAATGAACCTCCCAAAATGGCTGGTGGGTTTTGAATATGACTAAGAATTCATGATTTGGGGGTACACCTATTCCAAGAAACACCCACATTGGTATTTGCAACATAAAGAGTTAATATAACAAAGAGAAGATTGTTTACAACCCGTGTTGGTGATGTAGGATGAACAGCTAGCAGGAGTAGCCTCAAGCACTACTGGTCATTTTGAAACAAGGGTATCAGTTATGGCCATGAACAATGAATATGATTCACCTCGATTTGATTATGATTTACAATTGGTTTTGACCATCCTAAATGTTTGGTGTTGACCAGGATTCAAAACGCTGAGAGTTGTGATGACCAAAGTTACTTCCATGTAATTGCTCCCGACTGGTGATGTGTGTGTGCGCATATGAAGCTGAATGCTTGCGTGATGGGATGATCATCAAGCAACAAGATGATCTCAAACCAAACAACAGCGTCTAACTCGTTGAACTGTAATACATTTGTCTTCATGAGATAATTATGGAAGGAGTAGGTGTGATGAACAAGTAATATCAATGCAGTGTAGGAGCAGGTGGCTTGCGATTCGAGAACAATTAACAAGTACTCAAAGCTGGGAGCTAAGCCTTGATTTGAAGTCAATCCAGTTGTAAAGCCAAGCAATGCCCTCCAGTAATTACTGAGAGACGGGCACACACACACATGTATCTATAACTACATGCCCAGACACATGCAGATGGACAAACATGCCCACACATTCAACTGATTGAAAGAACAGCAATAATAATAACAACAGCAACAACAGCAGAGCAAGAGCAACAAGGACAACAATATCAAGGACAATAGCAACAATCAATCAATCAATCAATCAAGCAAGCAAGCAAGCAAGCCAGCGAGCAAGCAAGCAAGCAAACAAGCAAGCAAGCAAGCCAGCGAGCAAGCAAGCAAGCAAACAAGCAATCAAGCAATCAATCAATCAAGCAAGCTAGCAATCAATCTGTCTATCTATCTATCTATCTATCTATCTATCGATTTTTCTATCTATCTATATATCTTCCTATCTATCTATCTATCTATCTATCTATCTATCTATCTATCTATCTATCTATCTATCTCTCTTTATCTATCTATCTATCTATCTATTTTTCTATCTATCTATCTATCTATCTATCTATCTCTCTATCTCTCTATCTATCTATCTATCTATCTATCTATCTATCTATCTATCTATCTATCTATCTATCTATCTATCTATCTATCTA
>VSDK01029877.1:1239798-1250100 GCA_009767595.1 Symbiodinium kawagutii
TTCTTTCTTTCTTTCGTTCTTTCTTTCTTTCTTTCGTTCTTTCTTTCTTTCTTTCTTTCTTTCGTTTGTTCGTTCGTTCGTTCGTTCGTTCGTTCGTTCGTTCGTTCGTTCGTGCTTTCGTTTGTTCGTTTGTTCGTTCGTTCGTTCGTGCTTTCTTTCCTTCTATCTCTATCTCTCTCTCTATCTATCTCTCTCTCTCTCTATCTATCTATCTATCTATCTATCTATCTAGCTATCTTTCTGTATCTATCTCTCTCTCTCTCTATCTATCTCTATCTATCTATCTATCTATCTATCTATCTATCTATCTATCTATCTATCTCTTTATCTCTCTCTCTCTCTATCTATCTATCTATCTATCTATCTATCTATCTATCTATCTATCTATCTATCTATCTATCTATCTATCTATCTATCTATCTATCTATCTATCTATCTATCTATCTATCTATCTATCTATCTATCTATCTATCTATCTATCTATCTATCTATCTATCTATCTATCTATCTATCTATCTATCTATCTATCTATCTATCTATCTATCTATCTATCTATCTATCTATCTATCTATCTATCTATCTATCTATCTATCTATCTATCTATCTATCTATCTATCTATCTATCTATCTATCTATCTATCTATCTATCTATCTATCTATCTATCTATCTATCTATCTATCTATCTATCTATCTATCTAATGGATCTTTCTATTTACGTGATAGTTTGTATGTCTTTTCATCTATTTATCATTATCTATCAGTTCCCAATCAATCTACATATTTAGGTGTCTATCAAAATATTTGTACATCCTCACGTCCGTGCATGCATATTCCCTCGCATACATTTATAGATACTTGGATCCACATATATATATATATATATTTACTTTTTTTTATGTACATATATATACATATATATTTTTATTTCTACATCATACACACAGATGCATACGGTCAGACATGCGCACATTTGCATTAAACCAATGTGTGTGCACAAACGCATTTGCTGCTGCATATGTGTGCTTTCATGGTTAGACCACCAAACAGGTGACCATTCGCTCTTCGTTTGTCAGCAGGACAACTCTGGGTTGTTCCGGTACCAGCATGTTTTGAAGAGCCTTCAAGATTTGGGTGTGGGTCAATATTAACCACCAATAATGGCTTATAATGACCAACCAAATCATAGGGAAAACAATGGTTAATGATAGGGGAACAAGGGGTACAGGGTTTTGACCCACTGCCATTTTGAGTTGCCTCACATTCCAAGCAATGAGAGCGTTTCGTAGCCTTTCGACTGATTGGGTTTCCCTTCTCAAATGACTACAGCTTTGGATGGTTGCCTGGGGGTACCATCATTGATGGATAAGCCCACCTGTTTGAATGTTAAGTTGCTTTTACATTGCTTTCAGGGGGTAAAAATCGAAGTCGCCATTTGACCCATGGCGTGGACAGCACTGGTCTTCGAATGAATGAAATGACCATGTAGTCAACAACAAATTGAACATCAATACCCCGTATTATATCACCAGCAACAACCATATCATAATTAAATAACCATCAAAAACCAACCATAATCATGAAAGACCGTCACTAATCATCAATAAGCATCACAAATCATCAATAACCATCAATCAACCATCATTAACCATCATGAACCATCAATCAACCATCAATTACCATTAAGTCAAGTCTTTTTTGCTGGTCGTCAACCCCCCACAACCGCTGCCACCCACCAGGCGGCGGCGGCGCCCATAACGGAGCCTGTCGCAGCGCTTCCCACAGAGATGAAGGCGCAGAGTCGCTGCACGGCCTGATAGGTAAGTAACCAACCGGCAACCAACTGGTGGTTTCTCAAGCCATAGAGAACCCCAAAGTTATGGCTGGGGGGTTTTTTTTAATGATAAATGATTAATAGAATGGATGATTTGGGGGTACCCCTATTTTGAGAAACAGCCAACTGGCTGTTGGTTGGGAGCGATTCGGAGCCAGGGGTATCCCGATACCCGACTCTAAGCTACCAGGAGTGCCCCAAGCAAGTGCTCGCCAAACTCTACACGTGATGGTAATCTGTAGCTTGAATGGTGGTGAGCAAGTGAGTACGTAAGCAGTCTCTGGCGAAAATCAAGCTAGTTGTGTGGAAAATGAACCTTTTCTAGATAGTTTACCTTTCAAAACTTGTGATTTTGAGCAGGTTAGTTTCCAGAGTGTAAGCAAGCTGTAAATGATGGTGATAGTGTAATTTGTAGCTACAGGCTATAGATGAGGTGATTATTGCCAATGAATTGATAATGGTGGGGAAGCGAAACAGTATTATAGGATAACCGGCTGATGGGTTTCTCCATGGCCATGATGTACCCATGGCTGATTGGTTACCCCAGTAATGATCATGGCACCAGGGATGGGGGTACGATTATGGAAATACCTGGCCTATTCAGTATGCCAATTCAATGGCTGTTGATTGTTTTTGTCCATGATTAGCGGCGGTTAATGCATATATTGATGTTTCAGCTGTTATTACGGTTGCTTCGGGTAAAGCTTAAACCCACATCAGAACTTGTTATGGTTCATAAAACATGTAGAATGGTTGGTAAAGCATTAAAGAACCCTGATGAATGGTTAATAGTGAATCAGGGTTAATTAATCAGGGTTGTTATTCATTCTTTTCATGCTGCTGGACGATTTACGGTTGTTACTGCTTCAGCTATACTAATACCACTATCCACTAGTAATGAACACATGTGGACGGACTAACAAAATGCACAGCGTCAAAAGACAATGACCTGATTTATTGATCCAATCCTTTTGGTAAGTAAGCACCCACCCGCAGAACTGAAACCTACAAAAGCAGGCCGCCCTATTTTTGTTCTCCGCGAGGTTTCAAGACTAGAACACCAATTTACTGCAAAAGAAAGATTTATGAAAAATGGGGCAAGGATGCCCTTAAACAGCAAACCAGTTTTGAATAATGTTCCAATTTGGTTTCAGTTTCTCACTTGTTTGTAAGCAAAATATTTGACCTATTATTGCCAGAGCATCCTGGATCAATGAATTTCCTAATATACAACATGTTTAATGACAACAATCCTAATCAAACATCCCAGTTCACTCCTACAGATTGATTTGTGTTTCTGGTTGTTTTTCTTTCGAAGCGCTAATTAAACAAGAACCACATAAAACATCTGAAATCGGTGGGTCAAGGATTTGCCTTGCAATAGATAAATGTATCTGTGTCTACTTCTTTTTGAGCGCGGCAACAGATGAAAGATTTTTTGGTGGTTTCTCAAAATAGGATACCCCCAAAACTGGTTGGGTTAATTGCCACACATGGTAAATATTGGATGATTTTGGGGTACCCCCCAAGTTTGAGAAACCATCATTTCAAGGAAAACCAACAAAGCAAACTTGGGATTTGCACTCTCGGCAATTGGTGAACATCATTACACGTGGTTTTGCTACAGGTTTGAATTTGGACCCAGTGCAATCCCTTATTCAACACGGATCATACATGGGGACTCTCTATGAATTTTATACATGGGTCCATAAGTCTATGAGCAAACAATCATAGGCCACAATGAGAGCAGCTGCGCATTGTGGGCTTACTGTCCGGAGTGTAGGGACTTATCAGCAACGGGATTCCCTGACAACGAGCAACAATTTCCACAGCTTCCGGGAATTCCTGAGGCGGCATCCAATGACATCCATCCATCATTGATGAGAGAATAACATCGAGCTATCTATTTCATTCTTACGCCCACTGCCACTGACAATGTTTTTTTGTTAGTTTAGTTTTTCTTTCCCGATATGAATGAAAACTGTTTGGTAAAGGAATGGAATACCAGGCGGTGGCAGTGGGTAATACAGTGTCACTCGGCTCATTCGATGAATGAGAAAAGGATGCTGAATGAATTTGGCGCTAGAAGTCTACTGGAATTTTGGAATTTGTTTTACATTACAGGATTTTGTTTGAAAGCAAATTGTCAATTATGATTGATCGAGATTTTGAGATAGAATCACGGATGATTGTCCTGGTGTCATTCATCAAGGTGCCATGAAACCAGTACTTTGATGTACTTTGTTCTTGTTTGCAATGGCAAGGGGGAGAAGGATAGGTACTACATGTTCAATATCATAGATAGGTCTTAAATGGTTTCAATATCATGCCATATCCGTAAGGATGTAAAAATAGAGAAAGCAATAGATAGGCAATAAGACAATAGATTGGTAGACAAACGGACAAACAAAGAGCAGACAGAGACATACATAATTATACTATGTACAGGTGCAGGATGCAGGTGTGCACATACACTTACGTTCATAACATATTCGTGAACCTCCTTGTTTCATAGATATCTCTATTTATATATATATATATGCACAGACTGAACGGTACATTCTTGCCCATGCAGCATTGTGTTATAGCCGTAGGTAGATGGGCTGCTGCAGATGCTATTGATTCTCCGCATTCTTTTGCTAGCAGGTGTACTGTCAGTTCATATTCGAACATTTTCGCCAATTGCACTTCTGGTGTTCAATGAGATTTCACCATCAGCTCTGTGTTTGAGAAGCACCCGTCACCTCTTCATTGTTATTGTCTCAGCATGGTCATCAAGCCTTCAAAATTCCAAATGTGTGTCAGATTTTTAGTTGGTGAATTGTCAAGTCTTGACGTGTACATCACGAATGATTACATATATACAGTACTTAAAGAAACAACCATGTTTCCAAAAAATGGTTGATGGAAAGTTCTGCAGGACCCTACTGTAATTGGTGGTTCAAATACAGTAAGGGTTTCCAGCGTTGATTTCCCATCAACCAACTCAGTGATTGTTGCTTATACCCAGGGTTCCCTGCACACGGACGGTTGTACCCAGAATTTCCAACGCATCCCATGGACCAATGAGATTATCTTGAAGTCCAGCAGTGGTTCCAAGAACCACAGATCCACAGAACTTGCTTCCAGGGACCTGTGCCGCTTCCAGCAGTTCCTTTCGCTGCACCAGCCATGGACACTCAGAAGGAGGTGCTGGAAGCTGACTCAGTGGGTGAAGTGACATGGTTGGTGAAGTGGGTCCACGGTTGTTTGTCTAACAAGTTGAGCTAAGTTTGACCAGGGTGTTCCTTAGACAGTTGTTATTTTGTTGTTTTTTCAGCATTGTTGAACTATACAATTCAGTAATTTGAATGACAGATCACTTGTTAATTGATGTTTGACTAATTGAGTAACTTATCAACCTATGGTGAAACAAATGGTGACTTGTTGTTTGTTGATATCTATGGTAAACTCAGCTGTATGAACTTCTTGGTCAACTAAGCAACTACGGCAGTGTCGAGACTGCTGGCTTACCATGTGACATCATCGTTTGATGATCCCCTAGGAACAAAAGTGCTTTACAATCTACCAGAAAGCATCAGCAAGCATCAGTACCAGTTGAGGATCACATGGCTTCGTCCCAAAAATGAAGAACTACCCCTCAAAAGATTGATGGTTTCCCACTCTTCGTTATGAACAGCTGGATGGTAAGTAAGTACTACCATTTCAGGAACAAAAACATCTTGCCCATTGCAGCATTGCGAGCAACATTGACCAGTGTGCTTGACCTGTTCTAATTCACCTACAAGCTGAACCCCCCTACCTATATCATGTACTACAACGGTTTGTTACCCTAAGTTGTAAACCAACTTAGCCAAGCCCAAATTGGTTAAGAACTAGGCAACAACTAGTTCCTAAACCTTGTGTTCTTACTTACCTGATGCAAAGGAACTTGCTCCGATCATCCTGGAGTAGATAGAATGTCCGCGTTCAATACATACACCATTTAGCTATTGTGGATGGTCCAATTTGATATTGAGTATATATCTACTCCAGGACCACTCTAGTTGCCAGCCACCTGGAATAGGTTATAACTAGTGGCTATAGTGATTACCATAGAAACTAGTATAGCTAGTGGTTGACATAGTTGCTTATGGACCAATTTGATGCAAGCCACCTTCTCTCCCGTTTTTTGGGGAGAGCCTCGACCCCTGCCACCAGCAGGCGGTCAAACCCACTAGCATTGGTGCAACGGATTCAACAGAGGTCCTGCACTGAGCGAAGGGGTGGCCAGGAGTGATTGGTTCATGACTGGATGAAGAGTTGATTTATGTTGGGCTTATGGTTGTTTTTGTGATTGTTATGACTGGGTGATGGTTGGTTTGTGCTCAGATTTATAGTTAGCATACGTTTGGTCTACCACTGGTCAATGGTGCTTGAGGATTTTACTGTACGAAGAATCGTGTAGTGGGACTTTTCATCCTTGATGAGGTTCAGGTGTTCATCTCAGAGAGAAAGTGGTAGGCTTGGTTATAAGCGGAGCAGCATTGCTTATCCTGGTTCGAACGAGACCATCTGCAACCTAAAGTCCCAAGCATCCTGTTTGGAGCTTTTACGGCTTGAATTTGCCTATATGGCGGAATACTGAACTGTTTGCAGACAGGCCATCCAAGGACGCTGGGTGGTAATCCAGTTTGGTGTCATGGTTCACAAGCACGCGGCTTGGAGGATGACCAGCTGGTCGCTGCGACCAGCTGGAGCTGCTCCAGTGCAGTGGTCATCCCAAGCCATGGGTTTACAAACTGGAGCAGTAGTCTTGGAGTATCAGCACTGCTCAGTGAACTACTGGCTACAGCAGGAAAATGATGTTCACTGAGCAGTGTGTTGGTGCAAAAACTCAGAGTTGCTGATATGGAGAGGTCAGATCCATCCCTGCGCTCGCCATGGCTTGAAGTCCATCCCAACAGCCCCCGAGGTCCCCTCCGAGGTCCCCTCGCGGCTGCCTGTGAGAGTGCGGACCCATGACGGAGGTGAGTTCGTCATAGACCTTCCGCAGGACTGGCCGGATGAGCCACTGTGGCGTGGCGTGGCTGGTGATTCGTTAATGGTTGATGATGGTTAATGATGGCTAATGATGGTTGATGATGGTTAAGGCGTATTAAGGGTTGATGGCTAATGATGGTTGATGGTCAATGGTGGCTGATCATGGCTGATAGCGGTTGAGATTTGTTGATAGTGACTAAAGTTGGTCAATGGTAAGCAATTGATGGCTCCAAGTGGATAACAATGGTTGATTATGGGTGCTAGTGGTTGGCAATGCCCGTGCTGATGATTCCCGCCGCCATTAGCCTGCGATTGGCCAAGTTATTTCTTGCATTTTTCTGCCCTTTGCCCTTGGCGGAGGCAGGGGTGAGCGGACATCATAGTTGGAATTACTTACTACAGGTTCCTAACGTACCCAGCGGTGACCAGTGACCCTTATGACCAGGTTGAATGGATCACTAGCAGCCACTGCCGAATCAAATTGGCATGGTGTTTTTGACCAACCGATAAATTAATGTTGTCTTAGGTGCATGAGAAATTGTCTTACTCAACGATCGCTAGGTTCGTTGTTTCTTGCGATGTATGGCGTATCTCGATTTCTATAGAACCAATAAGTTTGATGAACACAACTAAGGGCGGGTATAACACGGTATAACTGAGTAAAAAACAAGACCTTGTTGCGTTGCTTGGCTCATCCCCGAGTTGCAAGGATTGAAAGAAATGTGTTTTAGACTTTTGCTGCAGTTGATGGGGGTCGTAAATCTTGACCATTGTTGATGTTGGTTGCGGTCCGAGATGGTGCATGTTGCGTTTTGGAATGTTTTTTAGACATTCTTGGTGTGCCTGCGCATTCATTAGTGGTATTGGGTATAGTATTGTTTGCATGGTTCCATTGTGTTGCGTGCTTTAGTTTTGCTTAAGAACCAAGAGTAGCGTGCAAAATGCAATTTTTTGCTTAAAAAATGATTTGCCCTTGGCTACAACCAGTACGAAAACACAGCTACAACGTCCGTTACCAAAATTTTGCCCACAGGATGGAGGTGCCAGAACTTAGTGATGCGTTTACACCTTGCCGACAGATACCTTTGTGTCTGAAGTGGGTTTTGACCTGCGTACTTTCATGTTTGGAGCTCCCCCATCCGTAGCATTGCTGCACTGTAGAAATCTAGAGGCGGATGCGTGTAAGTTTGGTCAGAGGGCAAGAAGTGTTGAACATGACAGAATCATCTACTGCCGCAGGTCTGGATATGTCGATGACAATGTTGAAGAAACTGCTGCCGAAGATTCGCAATCTTTCCCATCGCGATCGGTACAGGATCATTGCTTGTGGCCTCTATTTTCGTTGCCACTTCTGCCAGTGGGCATTCAGGCGTTGCAAGCGCAACATTCAACTCCTGGCGGTGCTACAACATGTTTTTCCTGCGATGGGCGGGTGCAAACAGGCGATCGCTGGCCCGCACGGGCGATCGCCGGTGCGGAAGGAATGTCAAGCGCCGGATCTTGTCGGGTCCTACCAAGCTTGTAATCTTGCGGAAGGAATGTCCAAGTATTCTTCCATTGATGCTGTAGACGTGTTTGTGGCGTGCTACCGGGTAACAACCTGTCCGGCAGTGGTGGTTCTCAACATCTATGGCAGTCCGACCCCGGGTAGCTAGAAGTGAAGACTTCAGCAAGGACGCTATTGGTAGCGATGCAACCCATGCATGTGGCATTGTACTCCATGGGGTGTTGTAATGACTCTCCCAAACATTGGTATATAGTTGGTGCTGTACACAACTGATCCCTGTGTTGTATACCAGCATAGCGGAGAGTTGTTTTTTGTTTTCACCTTAGGCTGTTTTTCTTTGTTGGATTTTTTGCATATTCTTTCCAACCCATTTGGACAGTTCTGAACCTTGTGAATCCCAATTTTACTTGCAGACATGTTTTTTTCATGAATGACGAATGGGATATCCCCACATTCATGTAACCCCCTGGATTTGATGGTGATTCACGTTTATCGTCAAACCGATGGGCGCTTTATCAACAGCTGAAGTGATCACTATATATTAACCATATTTACATATAGTTGGTAACATTCTTGCACATAGTAAACTAACTATAGCTTTGCATGAATGATCATTGCTTTTACACCCCTGTAGATATTACAAACACTGGTGTACAACTCATGGTCCCATTGAGAGGGTTCCATCTCCTGGCGTGAACTCATTGTAGGTCTTTGAACAAGATACCTAGGGCATCCTGGGGCCCTAGCTATAGCCATGCTAAGTAGATAGAATATACAACATGTTCAAAATATGTTTATCGATGGCCCACTGGGGATGGTCCAATTTGATATTCTATCTCCTCCCACATGGCCATAGGAGCATCTAAAACTTATAGCCTTATAGCTTACTAGCTATAAACAAGCATTCGGTGATCCAGCCTGTGCAAGCTGTTTGCTGTGTATTCGCGAATTATGGGCTGCACAATGTGGGTATAACCAGCCATAGCAGAAGTGTTGGCCGTCCTCGATGCGCATCAACTTAAGACAGTCGGCTATATGCCAACTGATTTGTGGGTTCCATAATATCTACCAGGGTGTGTCCATAAATGGTACTTACCAACCATCCCAAGTTCATAGAAAGCATTAGCGGGGAAACCACCCGTGACATGCGGAGCATGTTTGGACAAAACCATATCTATGATACCTCTTGGCTATATCCTAATTGATTTGTTGCTTCCCGACTACTCTCTAGCAAACTAACCTAGTTGGATGGAAAGTCTACCATAGAAATAGCTGGTTTTCCTTATACAACTGGTGATTGGCTAATTTTCCAGGTGAGTTTCCCAGAGTGTAACCAAGATATAAATGATAGTAATGGTAGTAATCTGTAGTTATAGCTATAGGCTATAAGTTTTGGATAGTTGGCTATATCTATATTGATTGGCAGGTTCCCAAATATCTGGGATACGGCTATGGGTCAAAACCCTGTACCCCTGGTTCCCCCATCATGAACCGTGATTTTCCCTAAAGAGTCGTTGGTGATGATCCGCCATGAAAGTTGGTGGATTAATATGGACCCATAGTCATACCCCAGCTTATCTTTGTCATTGTTGGTGATTGACCTACTGGTGTCCAGGATGCCACTCTAGAGACCTTGCGTGAGCGCCTGGAAAGCAACCAGCCAAGGCAGCCGGATGCGGGTTTCTGTGTATTAGGTTGGAGGTAGCAGTACCTGTAGCAGGAGAGGGTTGTAGCTGTTGTTGGTGTTGTTGTTGTTGTCGTGGTTGTGGTTGTGGTTGTTGTTGTTGTTGTTGTTGTTGTTGTTGTTGTTGTCGTGGTGGTGGTTGTGGTTGTGGTTGTTGTTGTTGTTGTTGTTGTTGTTGTTGTTGTTGTTGTTGTGGTTGTGGTTGTGGTTGTTGTTGTTGTTGTTGTTGTTGTTGTTGTTGTTGTTGTTGTTGTTGT
>VSDK01029918.1:9969-34723 GCA_009767595.1 Symbiodinium kawagutii
GGTGCCCCTGCCCCCATTTCGACCCGTTGGTCCCCATGGCCACTAACATGGAACCTGGACTGTGGTCCTGTGGTGGCTGGGTGCGGGTTGGAACTCTGTCTTCCAATCTCGATTTTGATCTCCGGTTTTTTGTGTTTTGAAGGCCTTTTTTGAAAAGTGATGACTTTGAAAGATTTTGGACTCAAAATGAGAGGGACTCCGTTTGATGTCTGGCTAGGGGGTCCCTATTTGATGGTTGAATTTACAACATGCCCCCCTTTCGACCCCCCATGGGCGCTAACATGGAACCTGGACTGTGGTTTTGTGGTGGCTGGGTGCGGGTTGGACCTCTTTCTTTTGATTTCGATTTTGACCTCCAGCTTTCTTGTTTTTAACGTTTAAATTGAAAAATGATGATTTTGTCTGATTTTGGGCCCAAAATGAAGCGGACTCCATTTGATGGTTGCAATTACAACGTGCCCTTGTCCCCATTTGGACCTGCCCTGGCCCCCACGGCCGCTAATATGGAACTTGGAATGTGGTCTTGCGGTGGCAGAATGCGGGTTGGAACCGGTTGATGGTTGCATGTAGGATATCGGGGGGTGCCCCTGCCCCCATTTCGACCCGTTGGTCCCCATGGCCACTAACATGGAACCTGGACTGTGGTCTTGTGGTGGCTGGGTGCGGGTTGGAACTCTTTCTTTTAATTTCAATGTGTTCTCCAGCTTTCTTGCTTTTAACGCTTTTATTGAAAAGTGATGACTTTGATTGAGTTTGGGCCCAAAATGAAGCGGACTCCGTTTGATGGTTGCAATTGCAACATGCCCTTGTCCCCATTTGGACCTGCCCCGCCCCCCATGCGCACTAAGATGGAACCTGGACTGTGGTCTTGTGGTGGCTGGGTGTGGGTTGGAGCTCTTTCTTTTAATTTCGATTTTGACCTCCAGTTTTCGTGCTTTTAACGTTGAAATTGAAAAATGATGATTTTGTCTGATTTTGGGCCCAAAATGAAGCGGACTCCATTTGATGGTTGCAATTACAACGTGCCCTTGTCCCCATTTGGACCTGCCCTGGCCCCCATGGCCGCTAATATGGAACTTGGAATGTGGTCTTGCGGTGGCAGAATGCGGGTTGGAACCGGTTGATGGTAGCATGTAGCATATCGGGAGGTGCCCCTGCCCCCATTTCGACCCGTTGGTCCCCATGGCCACTAACATGGAACCTGGACTGTGGTCTTGTGGTGGCTGGGTGCGGGTTGGAACTCTGTCTTCCAATCTCGATTTTGATCCCTAGTTTTCTTGGTTCATCATTTTGTTGAAAAGTGATGACTTTGAATGATTATTCCGATGGTTGCATTTGCAATATGACGTTTCCCCGATTTGGACTGCCTGGCCCCCACGGCCGCTGACATGGAACTTGGAATATGGGCTTCTGCTTGCAGGTTGCCGGTTGGAACTTTATGTTTTCATTTTGAGCATGATAACCGTCCGGGGTGAATGCCTAGAAATTGCAAAGCGCTAACGTGGAACTTTTCGAGCGCGGTAAATGGCAGCAGTTCAGGTTCTACGTTAACACGAAAAAGCTAAAAATTCGGAACATGTCAGGCAACAAAAAATCAACAAAAACACACTAACATAGAACACGGCAAGGACCCTCGTCAAATGTTGAAAAACCAACTAACATAGAACCAACTTTTTTTATTTTTTTTTCCCGCTACTTGATAAATTGCGGGGGAGTAAGGGTTTCACTTTCGGCTTGAACTGCTCTTAGTGATCAGCCAACCGTGCCACTGGCCACCAATGGCCAGGATGGCGTCTGAAGCTGCTTCCTTGCTTCCAAGTTGTGTGACTGACGCTGGGCTGCGCGCATGCTGATTCGGCCACGTTTGGGGGATTCTTCACTGGCTGAATTGTTTGATGAACGAACCACTGGCTGAATTGGATATTCTTGGGAATTCCTTCAGCCAGTGAACCACTCCTGGGCTGAGGATATTTGATGCTGATTCTTCCTGTAACTTGCCATGTCCAAGGCTGCAAAGTGCCCACTGTTTTCATACGTCCAGCACACCATAACCAGGTAGATCCATGACCATTGTCAACCACTGCCAGCCACCAATCATCACTATCATCGCCATCATCGCCATCATTGATCACAAACGAATCGTTAACATTCATTAGCCAAGTGATTGACCAAGGGATTTGGACACCTGCATCACCGTATCCATCTATATCTCCCCGCTGATTGGCCCTGGGTCCTTGGGCGGCTGCCAGGCTTGCAAGGGTCTGCCCTGCCAAGGACATCATGGGGAGTTTCATTGTGGATGAAAAATGAGGAGGCCACATGCGCATATTTACAAACAAATGGACATCGAATAGCAGTACTGGCACACAACCAATGAAGCTCCAATGAAGCTCCATGAAGCTTGCTGCACAAAAAAATGCTCCGAACAGGCTACTGTTCAAGGCTCCATCCACCATCCTGAAGCATTGTTGGCCCGGCCTGGGTGGCCCACGGGTCGTTTTCGTAGATCGGATCTTTCTGCCAACCCGATTCCTCAGAAACGGCAGGCCGTCACCAAGGAGCAAAAGTGCATGCCAACTGGGCCTGTCGATATAGAACTCCACTACTAAGTCAATTGTGGACACTAGAGCCGGAAGCTTCCATTGCATATGGCATCTGCAGCACTTCGAAACTGACTCTTCTGCTTTGCTGGGTATCTGGAATGCTTTGGAGCTGGAATCTTGCATGTTGCACTGACGTCTTGATATTTTGACGCAAGCAACTCAACTCGATGCGAAGCACAAGGAAGAAGAGATACAGAGATCCATCTTAGACTTAGACCACTTTAGACCATCGCGAACGACAACAGCCGGCACTCACTGGAGAGAAAAGATGAGGTCAGTAGGCGAGAAAGCAAGGCCCATTTGGAATCAAAGAGGGGGTCGGTAGAGGGCGCAGTGACACCACACGTGGCTGCCTTTGTTGCCATTGTTGTGTCGCTGCTGCCTTTTGGCTGTGGCTAGGCCCGGCGTCGGTGACCAGTAACAACACCAGGAGCATGGATAAACAACACAGCAGCCGTAACTATTCGCGAACAACAGCGGCAACCATAATATATGTTACCAAAAAGCAAGGCACGGAAACTATGACAACGAAGGAAATCATAAAACGTATTTGGAAAAAGGAAAACATCTGAAGGCATTACAAGCAGAATATAATGAAACCAGAAAAACACGGAAACCATTGAAACCAATCACGGCCACCGACACCATTTAAAAACATCATTGCCAAAGAGCAGGTGGAAACCACAGCACAAAATACCACAAACACCTTGCAAACCATAGAAGCACTGGTGGTGCGGGTCATTGGCCGGTCATGACCAACCCTTGCAAACACAAAATGCATTCTTTTGCTGGTCAGTTGCTGGTGCTGCATTGGGAGCTTTTTTCCCTCTCAACTTCCCCCGGAGAGCCATTGTTTTTGAAGATCTCAGTGTTTAAAACCTGAATCTCTAAAAGCCGAAACCATCAATTACAGCGTATAGCCCATGTTTTTGCAACATCTCCGAAGCACATCAACCTTGTTCAGCATCCTCCATTGCAGCGCCTGATTGTGGGGGAAGCAAGGCGGTGAAGGTCGCATCCAAGTGGCTGAATTTGCAGTGGAAGCTGGCCCCTTTTGGCCCTTGGCCCACGGGTCGTTTTCGTAGATCGGATCTTTCTGCCAACCCGATTCCTCAGAAACGGCAGGCCGTCACCAAGGAGCAAAAGTGCATGCCAACTGGGCCTGTCGATATAGAACTCCACTACTAAGTCAATTGTGGACACTAGAGCCGGAAGCTTCCATTGCATATGGCATCTGCAGCACTTCGAAACTGACTCTTCTGCTTTACTGGGTATCTGGAATGCTTTGGAGCTGGAATCTTGCATGTTGCACTGACGTCTTGATATTTTGACGCAAGCAACTCAACTCGATGCGAAGCACAAGGAAGAAGAGATACAGAGATCCATCTTAGACTTAGACCACTTTAGACCATCGCGAACGACAACAGCCGGCACTCACTGGAGAGAAAAGATGAGGTCAGTAGGCGAGAAAGCAAGGCCCATTTGGAATCAAAGAGGGGGTCGGTAGAGGGCGCAGTGACACCACACGTGGCTGCCTTTGTTGCCATTGTTGTGTCGCTGCTGCCTTTTGGCTGTGGCTAGGCCCGGCGTCGGTGACCAGTAACAACACCAGGAGCATGGATAAACAACACAGCAGCCGTAACTATTCGCGAACAACAGTGGCAACCATAATATATGTTACCAAAAAGCAAGGCACGGAAACTATGACAACGAAGGAAATCATAAAACATATTTGGAAAAAGGAAAACATCTGAAGGCATTACAAGCAGAATATAATGAAACCAGAAAAACACGGAAACCATTGAAACCAATCACGGCCACCGACACCATTTAAAAACATCATTGCCAAAGAGCAGGTGGAAACCACAGCACAAAATACCACAAACACCTTGCAAACCATAGAAGCACTGGTGGTGCGGGTCATTGGCCGGTCATGACCAACCCTTGCAAACACAAAATGCATTCTTTTGCTGGTCAGTTGCTGGTGCTGCATTGGGAGCTTTTTTCCCTCTCAACTTCCCCCGGAGAGCCATTGTTTTTGAAGATCTCAGTGTTTAAAACCTGAATCTCTAAAAGCCGAAACCATCAATCACAGCGTATAGCCCATGTTTTTGCAACATCTCCGAAGCACATCAACCTTGTTCAGCATCCTCCATTGCAGTGCCTGATTGTGGGGGAAGCAAGGCGGTGAAGGTCGCATCCAAGTGGCTGAATTTGCCGTGGAAGCTGGCCCCTTTTGGCCCTTGGCCCAGGGGTCGTTTTCGTAGATCGGATCTTTCTGCCGACCCGAGTCCTTGACCAAGCTGACAACAAGAGCAGCAACAACACAAGATTCTTATAGACTTTTGCCATCCTTTACCTGATGAATAGTGAATAGTGGTTGGTAAGCACTCATGGACAAAAATAGTTTATCATAGCTACACTCAATCATGATTAAGAATGGCTGATGGATGTATAATGCTCGTCGACAAGCATGAAAATGAGTCGTGCGGGGTAAAAATGGCTCATGACGGCAAATGAATGCAAATGATGGTTGACAAATATTGGTGCTGATGCTCAATGAATGGCAATCAGTATCAATGACTCTCTCCATTGCTATCGTGGTGAATGTGTTTTCATATGTTTTCATGGTTGTTTTCCTCTATGCATTAAGCTTGTCAATCTTCGTTGGTGATTGGTGTTAGTGGTTGTTTCCCACACGGCCATGGCAGGTCTATCTATCATTTAAAGGGAATGCCAGCAAAACTTCCATAGCATCTCGCACATTTTCCAAACAGTTCTCACTCTCCAAAAAAAAACTGGTGGAAAGCTTGGCAGAAAATGGTGGCTCAGCTTGGCAGGGCACCACTGCGCAGCCACCCCCAGCAAGGTGGAAGACAGATCATTTCCAAGGACTCGGTGCAGCGAAGACCTCTTGCCACTAAGGTGACCAAGCACTGGAAATCATTGGATGCCCAGAAAAATTGGTGGTCCCCACCCGTCGGAGCTGGGGAGAGAACAACTCGCAGCAGGGGGTGCTGGGCCTGCTTCCAAGCTTTCTCAGCGCCGTTTTGCTGTGCGATCTTGGAACCGCTCCCTTTGCCTTTCCCATTACTGGCCTCAAAACGACTCACTTGATGAATCGGAAGCGTGTATTGGATGATGATGATGATGATGATGATGATGATGATGATGATGATGATGATGATGATGATGATGATGATGATGACGATGACGATGACGATGATCATGATGGTGATGGTGATGGTGATGATGATGACGATGATGATCTTGACCATCTTGATGATGGTGATGATGATGATCTTGATGATGGTGATGGTGATGATGATGCTGGTGATGGTGATGATGATGATGATGATGATGATGATGATGATGATGATGCTGGTGGTGGTGGTGGTTGTGGTGATGGTGGTGGTGGTGGTGATGATGGTGGTGGTTGTGGTGATGGTGGTGGTGGTGGTGATGACGAGGATGATGATGATGATGATGATGATGATGATGATGATGATGATGATGATGATGATGATGCCGTCAATGCCGTCAATACTCCTCAGTAAGAATCAGATTGTGCGTGCAGTTCACTTGATGAAAGGATCAACTCTTCCTCCCCCCCCCCTCTTTCTGTTTCCTCTCCTTTTCCATTTTTCGGTCTATTTCTCTGTTTCACCGCTAGTACTTTACTGACCCTTCCTCATGTTACTTCAGTAGTCTGGGTCATCCTCGTGCTACAGCATCTCAAATCTCTCTGGAAGCCCAGACCTGCCGCAGTCTGCCCAAGCAGTTCTCTGCCTGCGCCCAGCCATCCGATGTCTTTTGACGTCCCTGCGCCCCCTGGGCCCATGGGTCCATCTTGAACAGTGGATCTTCGTTCTGATTCTGGGACGCCTCGCTCAGCGCGTGGATGCAAAAGCAAACCATGGAGTCTCTCGAAGTAGGGAACCCAAAAAACATGGCTGGTTGATGTATTAGTTTGGTTCATATATTAATCATCCAGTATGAAACCTTATCTATTACTATAAAGCCTATACATGATGAATATTGGATGATTTCGGGGCACCCCCGATTTTTAAAACGACCATGTTCTCAATGACTTTGATGTTGATGCTGCTGTTGCTGATCAAATTTTCCCATCAGAAGCACGTGACAAGTGTCTCCGTGAATTTTGGTGAAGTGCTCACTCTCTATGCCAGCTGCCAAATTACTGACCCAAACAACCAGAATATACCAGAATCCTCCGGGGACAATCAATGAAAATCATTTTCCCCTTCTGAGATTCTGTCATCCACGATGGGCACTCCCACATATGAAACAAAAGAACCATGCACAGGGAGCTGAGCGAAGGAATCATCATTCAACAAAAATCTTCCGGACCAATCGTTCATGGGCCTGCAAATCCCCAAGTAAGATCAAGTAAGCCAGCAAAAGTCGAAACAAAATGTTGCGATAAAGGCCAACAAATGCAAAGTGGTTGTTTTTTGGGACACTGCCCACATCGGCCTCGCCGCTAAACCCATACCCCGCCCAGCTCATATGCATCAATCAATAGCCTCGATCGCAACTTTGATGTGTACCAACACCTCATAGTACATCAGAGTGGCCGACAACCACAACACACCGAATATTCACGGCCATCGCCATCTCAAGTGCAATTATGACTATAATTGATGTATCCGTGAACCAGTCACTTCATAGCTGGTAGAAACACGATGAAATATGTGGGATCGCCCCCGCCTTGCTCCATGGGTCGTTCAGCATCAAAGGATCCGCGTTCCAAGCGGCATGATCGGCGGCGGGTCCCTGAGCCTGGGTCAACAATGTGTCACCGCAACGATTGGGACCCCTGAAATCACGGGCTGGTCATCTGAAACAGGCACCCACCATCACCCACCCATAGATGTAACTCAACAAGGGCGGGAGTTATTGTAAAGTCAGCAAAGATCAAGGGACATCAGCCACACAATGGTAGGGGGAGACCATCTGCAGGAATCCGGCTGGCGGACAAGCCCATTCCCATCATTGCAGGAAACGCCTCTGTCACTGGTTATATTGATGATTGGCATGACCTGAGGTCCTTAACCAACGGACCTGAAAACCAAAGGGATGAACCTTCAAGTGCTGAAGCTGAAGCTCAACAGCGATCCTAATGGGTTCATCTACACATGTTCCCTGCTTGAACTTGAGCTCTCGTCATGGCCCCTGAGTTTCTGGAGGCACAGGCTTGCCAGTGACAAGTTCTTCAAGGGTATCCTTCACTACTTCGTTTCAGGCAATCTGTCAACTACAGCATCTTCACTTCTACTCCTGCTGCTCCTACTGCTCCTTCTCATCCTACTGCTCCTACCGCTTTTAAGTCCTGCTACTGCTGCTACTGCCACTGCTACTGCTGCCACCGCCTCTTCTAGTCAGTTACGATTTGTTATGGACCCCGGTAACTGGCTGGAAGAAGATGTGTCCCCAATCTCTACCAAATCAAGCTTGCACATGTTGTTTAAGACACCACTTCCTCATTGCTGTCGATATGGTTGATCCTTGCGTGAGAGTCAAGATTCAGGTATGGGAACTGGTCTCACTCTGTCGGCGCTGCGTGGGGATCTTCAGGAAACCATTTCCAGTGGAGCAATTCTTGGAATTGACACAAAACAGTACCCCGCAGTACAATCAAGACATCACAATGATAGAGCAAGAACCGCGGCGATAGACATAGCTACTAGTAACATCCAGTGACTTGGTTTGCGTCCCTATGGTTCTTAGATAGCCTGTAATTATCTACAGTCATCCCTACCATTGTCGGTGGCATCAGCTGCACGGCTGAGTCTGGCACCTGAATCCTTCCAGGTTCTTTTGCCCGCGTAGCAGGCTCAGTGTCCTTCGGCCCAGCACTTGGGAACTGCTCCTCTGGTGGGGGGCCCATCACTGAAGTTCATGCGTGCCCACCGGGCGCCCGGTTGTCCTTGTTGCGGCCTCTTTTGCCATTTTTGCCTCCTTTCTTCGAGCTGTAGCTGATTTCCTCAAGCTGTCGAGCACAGCGGCTTGTAGTCGACTTTGGGGGTTCGTCTCCAACACATTGGTGCTGACCCATCCCCGTTTCAACCCGTGCTGTTCTTCTTTTCTTCCCCTCATTTCCTTCTCTTCCTACTTCTTCACCGACTTGCTTGCATAAGCATGACAATCCCAGTGGTCATCATCATCACCACCACCACCATCATCACCACCATCATCATCATCATCATCATCATCATCCTCATCCTCATCCTCATCCTCATCCTCACCACCACCACCACCATCATCACCACCAACATCATCATCATCATCATCATCATCATCATCCTCATCATCCTCATCCTCACCACCACCACCACCACCATCATCACCACCAACATCATCATCATCATCATCATCATCATCATCATCATCCTCATCCTCATCCTCATCCTCACCACCACCACCACCATCATCACCACCACCACCATCATCATCATCATCATCATCATCACCATCATCATCATCATCATCGTCACCACCACCACCACCACCATCATCATCACCACCACCACCAGCATCATCATCATCATCATTGGTGATGCACCAGGTCGCCGCAAATCAAAGCATGTGAGATCGGCCCTTTTCCGTGGTTCGCTTGAGATACAAAGGGCAGCTGGGATACACCATTCAGTACCCTGATGAATTGAGAGGGAGCACATCTGCACTCCCCCTTTGAAAGTAGGCTTCAACTTTTCGTCAGCTCAACCTGCCCTTCCCTTTGTGCAATTCTCACATCCACGTCGTCGTTCAGAAGGTCCCATCATTGGACACTTCGGATCACTGTGGTATGGTTCTCCAATACCACAAAAGAATAGCACTTCTCCACTCTTTGGGCCACGGCCGCGCTTCCTAGCGCGACGGCGACACTCCTCACACCACTTCTTCTGGATCATTGGTCCCGTCTGCTTCCTGACCACGTAGTGACACTTCTCAGATGCGTGGTAAACTCTTCCAAATGCAGATATCATCACCTCAAACTCAACATCTGCAGGATGAGTTCCTTCAGGAACTTCGGATTCCGGTCCTCCAGAATGTGGGGCTCGATCTTCACTTCCTCGTGCTTCTTGTGCGGCTTTCTCCTGGTTCTCATTGATTTTCGTCTTCTGTTCCTGTTGGCGCTCTCCCGGTGCATCCTGAGAGGAATTTCGGTCATCTCTCGGAGAGGAAAAATCCTCAGGTGGGCTTCGGGTCAGAACCTCAAGTCCTGGCCTACAGCCTTCACCCGCTCCGGTGGCAGCCTCTGACAAACCTTCTGGTCGTTCCACATGTTCAATGGACTCGATAATCAACGGGTCCTTTCGGCTCATCATCTTCTGACATACCCACTGCACTGCCATGGTACCCACGACAATGATCAAAGTGTAGATCAGCATCATCCACCATAGCAGTCTTGGTTCCTCATCTTGCGTTTCTTCCTCAGCTTGGGCTCTCCGCATCGATGACATCAGCGCGAGGATCTGGATCAGCCTCGCTGCTTGCATCTTGTGACTGATTCCCTCAGTCTTCTCCTCTTTCTTTTCCTTATCTTCCTCCTCACTTTTTTCTCGACAAATCCTCTTCATGGACATCATCCCTTTGAGGTCTTCCAACTTCTTTGCAGATAATGCCTTGGTACCCAAGTCTGCAATCATCTTCTCTCCTGGAACGAACATCAAACTCCATGCTCCTTCTTCAATGGCTTGTCTGGCGTAGTTGGCACGCATCCGAAGATGACGAGTACGCCAGCTTCCGCTCTCCGTTGTTAAAATCGCAAGAGCAGCTTGTGAGTCTGTCACTCCAATCTTCCTGACAGACTCGCAAATCTCCTCCACCATCACACTGACAGCTTCGGCGGCGCTCATCCCCTCAATGACCTCATTGAGTTCTGCCTCCGCTGTGCTCAATGACATCGTGGATTGTCTTCCGGATCGCCAGAAAACCAAGTTTCCCTGCAGCAAGATGACATATGCACCGTGAGACTCTTCTCCATTCGGAGAGAACGATGCATCAGAGTACATCTGTAGCAACGGTTCTTCGTTGTCCGGATCCTCGAACATCAAGCCTTCCCCATCGGATCTTTTCAGATACCCGAACACCTGGGCAGCTGCTTCTCGAACGGACTTCGTGGCTTTCGTGACATTGGCTCCCATCCTGGCACATGCATACATAGCATCGGGTCGAGATCGTGTCACGGCCCACAATAACTCGCCCACTAACTTCTGGCATTCTTTCACTGCCTCCACCGTGGGGGTCTCTTCATCTGGTTCCATAGCGGCCTGCTCTCTCGTGATTGGGATCTTCCTTTCCTTGAGTCCTTCGTGTCGTGATATGAGGTCCTGAATGTACGATTGCTGGGTGATCATCCATCGCTTTCTTCCAGTGACTGCTTCTTCGGTCCTCACTTCCATCCCGAGAAAACGCACAGGTTCACTGCCTATGACTTCAGGATTGGACGTCTGCCATTCACTTTGGATTTCATCCTTCACGGCCTCAACCACCGTCCGCTCGCCGACAATGACAATGTCGTCAACGTAGGTCATGACCAGTCCATAGATCATTCCGTTCTCAAGAGTAGGCACTATCTCTTCATTCAGGTTCTTCACCTTCCACAGATTGGGTTCTGAATCCAATTGAACCAGAATCAAGGTCTTTTCCTCTCCTTTCGAATCTTGGATCTTCATTCGAAAACCTCTCATCGTCTGGTCACGATGCTTTCCCCAAAGTCGAGGGAATCTTCTCAAGCCATACACCGCTTTTGTAGGTTGGTACATGGATCCTTTCCTCACCACCTTCTTGTCCACCATGATTCCTGGGGGTCGGATCAAAATGATCACGTCGTCTTCCGAGTCATCCAGCATAGCGTTCAAGAAAGCCGTCTTGACATCTAGGATCATGCCATGCCACTGTTTCCTGGAGGATGCCCATACCAACACCCTGTACGCAACCGCATCAGCTCCTCCACTGTAGTTCTCTTCGTTGTCCTTCTTCGCTTCATGGTTGCCACAGACAACCCATCTAATCTTCTTGCGTCCTCCTGATTTCCCTGGTTTCCTTGTGCATACCAACTTGGAAGGTATGTATTCGATTCTTTTTCCACGATCCTTCATGTCCTTCTCGAACTTCTCCCTCTCCTCTGGATTGAGCTCCTTCAAAGCTTCCTTCGCATGGAGAAGCGAGTGCATCTCCTCCTTGAGGGCTCCTTCCCATGCCGTCCAATTCTGATACACCTCCTTAGGGGACACAATTCTCGTCTGCAGAATCTCCTGCTCCTCAACATTCTCCAACGCCTTCCGAAGCTTCCCCAAAATCTTCACCTCCTCAATTGCCATAGATGGATCATCTTCCACCATTCTTGTGCCTTCCTCTTGAAGCATTCGTCTAATCCTCTGGATTCTCTGGACCTCTTGTTCCTGGATCCTCTCCTCTTCTTCCATCTCTTCTTGAAGCTTCACTCTTCTCGCCACTGGTCCTCTTCGATACCTCCTCCTCGCTTCATGTTCGTCAGGGATCTCTCGCTCCAAGGCAACCCAAATCGAATCATCAAGGGGTTCCATGGTCTTCCTGAGAATGCTTCTGGTAACTCTGGGTACTTCTCCTTCTCTTCCAATCCAATGTCCATGCTCCTCTGCTGCTGGGCATAGGTACTGTGCAGATTCCACTCCAGGTTCAAAGGTTCCACGTCTCCAAGTCCTCTTTTTCACTTTGACATCATGAAGGAAAGGAGGCCACGATGGGGATTGGTCCAACCTGACTGCACGGTAGAGCTCATTGGCATATCTGGTCGCCCAAGGCCACCACTTCGAATCTTGGTGAGCCTGGCGAAGTAGCCTTCTGACGTGTGTCTTGATTGACTTCACTGCTACCTCTGCCCTTCCGTTCCCCTGAGGGTCGTCACCTGGGGTCCTCGTCATCATGATTCCTCGGGCTTTCATCCAGGCACGGAATGCAGATCCAAATTCATTTCCTCTATCTGTATGGATTCGGGCCACATTGAAACCATCTGCCTTCAACCTAAGAAGAAACTCCATCGTCGTGGCTGTAACTTCCTTCCCCGTTTTGGTCTTCATAGGCAGCACTAGCCGAAAGCATCTCAACTCTGTCTCTTCATCCAAGGGGGGCGGTCCTTCAGGGGCTTCATCTTCCTTCAATGGGTCCTCTTCCTCTGCCTCTTCTCTCCTCTCATCGGCCTCCTCATCTGGGGGTCTATCTTCCTGCTTCGATTTCCTCTCTTCATCTTCTTCTTCGTCTCCCCCTAGATCCAAAGGCTCGACGGGTGGTTCATCCCCTTGAAGTTCTTCGTCTGGAGGAGCTTTCATGTGATTCGATCCCTTTGGTACACGCCATGTCAGGACTCCGATCAGCATCCATCTGGCTTGATACCCTCCTTGATCATAAGCCGGAATGAATGGTCCAGCCACATCCAACGACAAGGTTCCTCCTTGCACATCACGGACACGTCGGTGGGGATCACTTTGTTGTAACGTCTCCTGACACACCCGGCAATCCCTCCTGTAAGGGATGTGTCCATGAGCTATGTGCTCAGCCCATGACAGTACCCTCAACTTCGGTTCCAGCTTCATGATCTGCCTTCTCAGTGCCTGGGCTATCATTCTCATGACTCCTGGAGCCCACCGCGACAATTCCTTGGAGTCCCTGATCACTGGCTTCCGAGTTCTTCTCATCTTGAAGTCATCGAGGTCAAATTCGAGGTTGCCACCAAAAGTCGTCGGCTTTGGAACCCAACCACCGTAGTCTCCTTGAAGCAAAGTCACTTCATTCAACTGAAACTCCTCTTTGATCTTTTTCCATTCCGGGGTGTCCCACCACGATACTACTTCTTCTTTGTACGCACGTGGTGAAGCAGGTTGCTCCAGTGCGAATCCCACCTGCTGACTTCCACCCATTGCCTTCTTCACATAGCAACTCACCATGTAGAGGAACAGCATTCGCCACATGAGAATGTCATCACCAGTCAACATGGCCTTCTCTTCCTCATTGGCTTCGGCTATCCCGTGTTCCTCACCATGCCATCGACGAATTGGTCTTGGAGCATCTCCTCTTCCTTCGATCGGAACGTGTCTCAACACGCTTCTGGTTCTGCAGTTTGGCCCTCCTACCACTGCTAGAATCTTTCCAGCCAACGCTGTCTTGAGCAACCCAGCATAGACCGAGGTATCCGAGAGCATGTCGTGCCCTTCTCCCCTCTTTACGTCGATCTGCAGCATCTCTTTCTCATCTCCTCCTGCTTCTTTCCAAGCCCTTCCCAGATCAAAACCAGTGTCTTCCCCTGCGTACAAGTGTAGGATAAAACCTTTTCTGGCCGCCGACCTCCTCCATCTCTTGTTGCTTGGAAGGTCAGACCACCGTCCTGGACATACGGCCAACTTCTCCTTGACGGCTTCAGGAAGTTTGGAAAGGACTGGATGTCGATCCACAAGTTCCTTCAACCATTCATACTCCTCATTGATTGTCTGGTCATGGATTCCCAAACACTGATCCTCGAGCTCACTGATGAGTTCCAGTGCCAAAGTCCGAGACACCTGTGGGCAACCATCACGTTGAACTGTCTTCAACTCTCCACGGACTGGATGAACGATCTTCAAGTTGTCCTTGTCCCATGATATCCGGCATTTCAACTTGGAGGCGAGCATCCCCATCGGAACAATTGGTTCGATCGCAGGGTCCTCTGTGATCATACATCCAGCCGCATTCATCCTCAACTTGATCACTTGTCTATTTGCGAGAGAAACTTCAACATCTTTCAAGCCTTCTCGATCTTCTTCAGGTCTGATTTCTCGCAGGGGATGTGTCGCTCCACTGTCAACTAGACCTAAACCAGTTCCTCGTTGCATTCGATTCAGTTGAAACATCTTCATCTTCATAGAGTTCAGCTGTTCCTGCAGCTTCTTCATGATAGTCTTTCCATCTTCGCCATCACTCTGTGAGGGCATAGTGCTCGGGGCGGCTTCCAATGACCTCAGCATCTTCCCAGCCTCCTCAATCAACATCGTCATCGAAGGATCCTCCGAAGTAGCGGACTCGCTATCAGCACCCTTCAACGTCGAGGGGGAGGATGGCTTCTTTTCTTTTTCCTTCTTGAAATTCCTCTGCCTTGCTGTAGGTGATTCTGAATGCGATGACTGTCCCTTCGGTCTAGGACAGCTGGAGGCCAGGTGCTCAATGCTTCCACAATTGTAGCAGCGACGCTTCTCATCTCGGTAGTCATGCAACCATGAGCACTCCTTCCCACGCCTGCATCCCTGATCCGTTCCATAGAACTTGCATCGTCTCTTCGTCTTTTCTTCTTCGGTCAACTCCCTTCCTTTCCCACCTCCTTTCTGTCCTCCTTCTTGACCAGCATCCATAGCCCGTAGTTTCGGAGGTACCTGGGGGTCTGTCTTCGGTGGATTGGGAATTGACTTCTTTTCGGTGAATGCAGCCTGTTCGCATTCTGCTAATAGGTGTGTCACAAACTGGTCCACACTCGCAGCAGTCGGCATCGCGTCTACACCCAACGTCGTCCTTGCCAGAGAAATCCTGAACTGAAGCTCCCGGTTGGCATTCAAAATCTTCTGAGTCATCCGATTGATGCCTTTCATCAGCAAACTGGGGTCAGGGGCTATAGCCCCAATCTCGCTGGCGCGCCTCTTCCAACGCTGCCACCTTCTGATGCACATTGGAGCCTCCGAAAGATTCTGGATCTCTACCGGCTCCTCCAGGTTCTTCAACAAGGTCTGCTTCTCCAGAACTCCCCCTGGGCAATAGGTGAGGTGTAGCTGTACTAGGATGGAGAACACCGTCATCTTCCTGGCCGATATGAGTTCTTCTCTCACTGTCTCCGGCACGCTCTGGAGTAGCATGGTGGCAACTCTCCTTTCCAGTCGTTGCCACTTCACAGCCTTCAGCTCCGAGGGTGGTTCGCACGCATGTTGTAGACGGTCCATTGGAGACATCGACATATGGGTTTGATACCAATGCTCCGTCGAAGTCATCATCATTGACCACCAAACTTCGGACGTGGTGGACATGTCTGCCATGATGGGGGCTAGTGTGAGCAACCAGTCCCCTAATTGAAGAGGACCCTGCAACGGGTGAAGAGCAGGGAGAGCAGGGAGGTCCACTTGACCCGAGCGCACCACTTCAACTCCTCGAATCATTCCTTGCTCCTCTCTTCCCTCATACATCCTCTTCTGCATCTCTTTCATTGCATCCATCATGGTCATCATGAATTGCATCGACTTCTCAGCAAAATCCTGTCGGTCTCTCTGACCTTCCTCTTCATTCCTAGCAGCTGGACCTCCTTCTGTCGCATTCGAATTGGCTTCGGGAGGGGTATGAAACGTGGTACCCCAATCTAAGGGGCGGGAACGGAACCACTCCTCAACTGGGGTTTCGGCTTCCTGTCCTCGTCTCATCGCTTCCTCCACTTCTTTAGGTCGAGGCACAATTCTTTCCGGGGCTTTATCTTTGGTGGTCTCAGCCTCCTTGTAGGGGGTCTGCGGCCTCCTTTGAAACTGAGGATCTTCCCTTTGGGGGGTCTTTTCCTCCTGGTTGGGGGTCTGATGCGTCCTCAGTGCAACTTGAAGTCCATCTTGTCTTTCCTCAATCTCTTTCTTCGAAACGGTCTTCCCTTTCGAATCTTCTGGAGTTCGGAACTGATTTTCTTCCCGAGACGCAGTCACCTTTTCGAGATGGCTCAATCTCTCCTTCAGATTCCGATTCTCTTCCAGCATCATCCTCATAACTGCTTCTGCTCTCTGCCTAGCTTGTTGCGAAGCAGCCATATGCTCTTGATAGAGCCCATGTACTTTCTTCGTCTCTTCACTCTCCTGCTCCAAAAATGATGGCCTTGGTACTTTCGCAACTTGGTCCATGGCCCTTTCGGAGTAAAGCCATGGTGTCTGACTCTGAAGCTTCAGCATCGCCTCCATCTGCTCCTGGCTGAACAACGGAGTGGCTTCCTGTTCTTTGGTGGTCTCAGCCTCGTGGTGGGGGGTCTCGGCCTCCTTTGAAGACTGAGCTTTTCTTCCTTTCGAAGCACTCGCAGATCCATGAACGACCATCTCCAACGATGTGGACGTAGCTCCTTTCCTAGAGTCCTCAGCAGTCCTGCTTTCGTCTCGATTCTGCTGAACTACCGGGGGCTTCAAGGCAACCGGAGTGGATCTGGGAGGTCTATCATCCCTACTTTCTCCCTTCGGGGTTGGCTTCGTGGACCTACTTTCCAAGGGGGTCTCCATCAGGGCCTCAGTGACTTCTGGACGTGGCGTGAGGTCATACTCCTCAGGCGAATTCTTCAGAGCCAACTGTTCCCCTTCTTCCCCTTCCCTGGATGGTTGATCCTGGCCCTTCTGACTAGATTGACTAGCCAGGGTGGTTTGTCTTCGGTTATACATCGATGTCTTCATCTGATCTTCGTTACGAGTTCCTTTTGGGCTCATAACCTGGTGATGCACCAGGTCGCCGCAAATCAAAGCATGTGAGATCGGCCCTTTTCCGTGGTTCGCTTGAGATACAAAGGGCAGCTGGGATACACCATTCAGTACCCTGATGAATTGAGAGGGAGCACATCTGCAATCATCATCATCATCATCATCATCATCATCATCATCATCATCATCATCATCATCATCATCATCATCATCATCATTACATCATCACCACCTTATTGCCTATATCTCCAGCCCTGTCGCCATGGCTATGCGGCTCTGTCTTCTCTGGGTATTTTCCTTCTTTGTTGGGCTCCGACTCTGATCTCTTGGGAGGTGAAGCCCAGGAGTAGTTCCACTTGCTGTGGGGCATGAGGCATGATGATTGACAATCGCCTCATGCTGAACGATGGAGGCCTTAGTTTTTTCCTACTCGGTTCAAGTCTTGCGTTCCTGTAATCCTTGGCTACCCCTAGCCATGAGAACCACTATAAACTGTGAACAGTACGGCTCAAGGGTACGACCCTTCGAGATACTCCAGGGGCGCCAGTCTGATCAGGTATCCACAACCATGCCTACCGCGACTTGCAAACCCTCATAAACCTACTACTACCATTCATGATCATCATGGACCATCAGCCATTCATTCACCATATCAATTGGATGAACCATCTGATGAAAAAGAACATCATTGACCACCATTTTGACCATATATTCACCATATCGACCATTGTTAAGCTCGGTTTAATTGCCAATCATTCAACCACTATTGACCAATCACATCAACCCTTTTAACCACTTATTAACCGTCATTTTCCCCATTATTGACCATTTATTAACCATTTGGTTCTCCCATTTCAATGGCGTCACTTTGGCATCGAGCGCCTTGGGACTCGATCCTCCCCGACCGGCAAGCGGCTTGACCCGTGGGTTCATCGAACACGGCTTCGAAGTTCTCGAAACCTCCAACGGTGACCAAGGCCGGTGCTGAGTTCACTGACCAATAATGAGGAATGGGGAATGGCTAAGGGTTAATGATTAAGTGAATGGTTAATGATAAGGGTAGCTGGCCACTGATTAAGTGAATGGTGAATGGTAATAAATGGTGAAGGGTTACAATAATGGTTCCTGGTCGCTGATTAACTCATGTTACTGAAAAAAATCATGATTCATATTGACGATGATCATGGTTGATAATGATTCACTGGACTATATATGGTAATTAATAAGTAATGATTTGTATCGTTAACCAATAGTGGTTACTGGTGATGGTCAGTGGTAAAGGGTAAATGGTTGCCATCAGAGTAGGCAACCAGCCACAAACAACAGCAAAACAAGCTGGTTTCCTATTTAAATGGTAAGTGGGAGCAGACGGGATGCCTGCTCATGGTTAACACTGATAACAAATGATCATGCGCAAGAATGGTCAAACAAATTGCTCATGATCATCCCGCTGTGCTGGAGCCATCCCCAAATTCAATACCTGATAAGCAAATGAGTACGGCATACATCTCCAGTCTTTAAAGTTTTTAAAGACTCAGCTTTGTTGCGGGAAGCCCTCTTCTCTCGCAAGCTCCTATCAACGATCAACCTTCACTATTCACTGAGATGCAAGGGCAGGGTCCTGACTAATATATTTGTGTTGAGGCCTGGGATGGCATGAATAGTCTTACACTCTGCCTATCCCAAAAGAGTGCATTCTTCCAAGTGAGGCTTTTGCTGCGACAGTCAGCGATGAACACAAACAAAACGTGTTAGCAAATGGATTGAAAATGTCTCGATTGGATGCATAATATGATGGTATGCTCGCCTTTCATCCCTTCCCGCTAGCCGCTAGCCAAACAACATTGCACTCTCTGGCCCCACGATTGCTCAACCATGTCTTACAGCAAGGCAGAATGGTTGCAGCAAAGGATTAGCTGGGTCTTCCCAAAAATGCTGTAGCCCCTGGTGGTTTTCCTATCTATAATGGTTCCGAAGTTGGATTGTTAGCATGGACAAGCCCAAATTGTGTTTACCATTTACAGGAAAAATGCTTCTGCAACCGCAGCCTCCACCGCTCCATGCTCGCCTGAGTCTTCGGCTGCTGCTTTCGGTAGGTTGCCTCGGTCCCAAGCTCTGCCCCACGATCCCAAGCTCTTCATTTTTCATGACTCGTCCCAGCTTAGAAAAACGAAGGCGAAGTGAGCTACATAGCAAGCTGGTGTCATCTGGTGCTACCACTCTGGTGAGTGCCATCCCGTCCCCAAAAAAACGCACAGTTCATCACTCACTACGGTTTATTCACCAGAGTGGTAATTTTCCCGTGGCCTCTCTAGTCATTCATAGTTGTCTTGGTGACTTATAGTTCCTCCCAGCTAAAACGTTAAGTTTTAGTGGATCTATGGTGTTCATCCGTTCGTCCCCTCCCATTAAACAAAAAAAAAAGTAAGAACCCCTTCATTCCTTGGGACGAAGAAATCTGGGGTTAACTGTACATTCTATATTCACCAAATTAATCATTGACATATAAATCCGTAAATTTATGAATAATTCCCAAAAATATATGAATTATTGACCCTAATGACCAGGGGCGCCTTTGGTCTTGACCATGTCCCTCATCATGGTGAACCACCATGCTTATATTATAAGCATCATTACCCAGCCAGTAACCAGCCATTAATCAACCATTAACTAACCATCAAGCATGGCTAATGATAGTTAATGGCATGGATAGCTTGTGGTTAATGATGGTTGTGCCAACCATGCTTTTGCTATTCTCGCTGGTTTATTCCCTATGGTTCACCGGCCACTAACCCATCACCAACGATCATTCATCATGATTTGGGACTCAGCTCATCCCCTGAGACGGGCTGAACGTCATTCATCCACCTGCGGTCAAAATCCTAGTTGGCGACCACTGTTTGAACCATCAACCATTTACGAAACAAAGATTTCGTACTGAATTAGTTATATGATTCTGAACACAGATCCACAGTGACTCATCGTCAGCCATCAGCCAACCAGAGATTTGACTGTTGATGGTGGCCACAAATTGGGCCACAAATGGTTCATGATAATGGTTGGTTTGTTCATGACCATCACGAATCATGTTGATCAACCACTAAAAAATCAATCATTATGACGAAACCGCCATCAATTCACAATTAGTAAGAACTGATGTTGGGCAATCATTGTTGGCCCATTGCTACTCATCATGCATAATTATCATAATTAAAAAAATGTAATTCATGATTGATGGCTTGGCACCGTTTAGGTATGCCCATGACTCAGTGTCTACCAACCATCATTGACCATTCTTAACCATGGCTCTTGAATTGACCATCAGCCAGCATTAGCCACGGTCATCAACCTGTACTTTTCAACTATAAACATCTATTCATCCATCATTCATCCTGTGATCAACCACGGTTACTCAGTATCAATCTCGTTCTTCACCCTTATACACATGCACAACTCCGCATAAATATCCTAGAGTATATATATATATAGATAGTTGTGATATATTGTTATCAAACCTCAACATCTCCAGGCTTGGTCTATGATCGGACGCATGGGTTCTTCAGCATACCGACGCACCTGGCACAACACCCACGACCAACGTGGCCGGCGTGGCCTGGTTGGGCCACAAGTCCAGGAGCACCTGGAGCTTCTGGAACCAGGAACCCCTTCATGTCTGCCAGTCGCCGATTGAACGTGACTAATTGCGGGTTCTTGGAACAGGGGATAAACCAATTAATTGCTGTTGACCGATTCTTTGCTGTTCAATCTTAGTTCTTAGCACAGGGGATTCAATCAACCATTGGAGGTTCTTAGAACACGGGACCCAAAAAATGGTTGCTTTTTTTCATTATCAATGACTAAAATGGGATGATCTAGGGGCTAAGGGTACCCCTATTTCAAGAAACCCCCAATTGACATACTACTGCCATAACAGTAGCTGCATTGAGCATTCGTGAATAAACGAAATATGGTTCCGAGGAATCTCTCATGAGCGTCAGAAAAAAACTGTCAGTGAGAATAGTTAAACATACGAGAGTTCGTGCGTTGACAAGCATTTCTAACAAACATGGACCGTCATCAACCATGTAATATAATATAATAATAATATAAAATATCATTACCATGATCATAATATAATAATTGATGTCCTTCAGTCATCAACCGTCCTTACTCGCCAGCCTTTACTCGCACTCACTGGTCATGATTAGCCATGCATAGTCAACAAGCATCTCACCGACCATCAATTCTATCAACAATGAGGATTCTAAAGTTCACAGCAAGAATGGTCAACAATAATCATTCAATAATAAGCATATAAATTGCCCATCTCAAATCCGTGCATTTAGCGATTGCTGCCATTCTTCAACAACCATAAATTCAACAATATTCAACAATATTCGTGAATCACAACCATTAATTGCCCATCTCAACGAGCATTCGAAAAAAGTGCTGCTGCCAAATCTGTGCGAAGGCGGATCCTCAGAGTTCAACGACACCGATGATGAAAAACCGCTGGGATCTTGCCCTGGGATTTGTCAACATTGTTGAAGCCCAATCGGCCTGATTGGCCACCAACATCACAAACCCCCTAGCATCCCTCGGCCATTACTATCCATTACTGACCTGTTCTACCACTACAAATGCCACCAACACCCACCACCAGCAAGCCCTTGCCACTCTCGCCCATCTCAGACCATCTGAGCCCTTCACCCCGCTCCGTCAAGGGCTCTAGAGCGTCTGCGTTGACCCAGCCCCTGGGCCGAGAAATCTCCGCTTGAAACGCCTTGAGAAACTTGGGAACTGCTGGGATTTGCCGGGGGTTCCCCTCACTTTTGCAATTTTTTTCTGGTTTTAGGACCCAGGGAATCAAACAAAAGGTATCAAATGCGCGGCAGTTTCTCTAGTTGTCTATTGACTTCATCAACGGAGCCCTGTCCAGGTTGCACCCAGCCCCAAATATTGACTCACCATTTCACAATGGCTAATCCTTCGGCCAACGACATCCAACAACCAGGTTATTGGGCTGACACTGCATCCTCGACAGGTCGCTTCTGCTTCTAATTGCTCATACAGGGTGTACCGTGGTGTACCCCCCAATCCTGCGCAACCTACGGTAATTAATCATAACATAGCGGGTAGTCCTGAAAACCTCCTCAAGCTCTTCTGATATTTACCTACCATCACCATCCATCGCCTACAGTACCTACCCTTGGGAGTCTCCCTTTGTCATCCTTTGATCTGCGTTTTATGTCTCCAAAACCGGAGGCGAAACAACCAAATCTTTCTTGCTGCAAATAGCAAACCGCCCTTGGTCTCACAATCCGACTCCATCCCACTCTATGTGATGCCATCGGGGTGTGCCCAACGACTGGGACACCGCCCCTAGAAATTCCCGTACATCTCCCTTAGCCAGCCACCATCAACCAATCCCAACCACCTTTCCCAACAGCCAACTCTTCAGCACACCTTGGCTTGATGGGAACCCGCAACACCTTCTGAATGCCATCGTCGATGGTCAACACCCTGCCTCACCACGACTGATGGAGAACACATGTCAAGAATCAAACCGTGGGAGATCCATCGAACCGAAAAAAAAGAACATAGAATACGCCCTGCAGTGAGATCTTGCCGGGGAATCTGTGGGAATCTACCATCCAAAAGCAGGATTGATGAGGTGATGTACATGTGGTCTGTTCAAAAGCTCAGATGCTTGAAATCGATTGAGATCGTGCCCAAAGAAGATGGCAACCTCATCAATGCTACCCTCCAGCATCAGCAGTGGAATCCCAATACCCTGAGAGCTACCGCCTACGCTGGGGAGTCATCGCAACATCGGCAAAAATCCGATTCCCACCTCGATTTTTTGTCCAAAGGAAACTCGCCAACGAAGGACCAACAAAAATCCAACAGATCAATGGATTATTACCATCAGAATAACTGAATTATTCACCACAAAACTCACCATCAGAAAAATGGCTATTCCCATGGCGAACATTCACCATTTGGCTCTTGGGGTGAACACCTGGTGGCTCCCTGTTAGCACCTCGCAGGCCTGCCTGTTGGGAACATCCATGAAACTTGGCGCGGCCCGCTACCATGATTCACCATGAACCGTTCCCTGAGCATTACCATTCTGAACCATGAGTCATCATCGAGTCCCATGATTCACCCTGAGAATCGCTCAAGCATCATCAATCATTCACTGCTTGGTGGTTGAACGTCCCCTGTGGCAAAAGATGCTTGTCAACCAACCCATCCTTTCCTACTCTAACACTGGGAAAAAAAAACAAACCATTAAAACCAGCAACATCCAGCAACCAATCAACCATCTGTGATTGTTGGGCAGTTATAGCCACTATTAACCATGGCTAGCCGGTTCACCCTGAAATATCAGTGGTTTCAAGGTTGAACCCTCGTTGAGTAGATGAAGCAGAACATACATTAACCCTATTGGATGTTCATGCTAAACTATCATACAACCCTATGAACATGAACATCATTCAGCCATTCAGCCGATGGTAGCATCGCTTCGGGCAGTCCCTCCCGCTGTGCTGTGCCTGAGAGGTACACAATGTTGCCAGCCTGGAGCCCAGCAAGGCCCAGCAGAGACTACTGCACATGGCGGGCTTCTTGAAATTGGGAACCGTAAAAAAAATATAAAAAATGGTGGTTGGAAGGATTTTATTACTAAAACATGATTAATATTGAATGATTTGGTGGTACCCCCATTTTAGGAAACAAAAAGGTGGCTCGAAGATGCTCAAAGACCTCAAAGTGGCTGTCTCCACCCACCCCGCGAAAGGATTTTGAGGGCGCAAGGGCGCCAAGACCGATCTGTTTGATATACTTGGGCCACACTATGGGCACCTGTTGAAACAATGTTTTTCAGCAGCAAATTGCTGCTTCGGGAAACAGCAAGCATCAAAAGCAAGTGCAGAAACAGTCAAATGCAATCAGCTACACTATGCTACGCCAAAGAATCCGACGCCAACGAGTCTCCCAACATCCCACGCGAGGGCTCGGCCAACTCCGTTGATCCGAGGGGCTCTCAGAGTATGAAGGAAGTTGCTCTGTGGATTCGGAGCCTACACAGCTGACAGCTTGGGACCAAGACGAGGACGTGCGTGGGCACACATGCCATGATGATCCATGCATATCTATTCATTGAAGCCTATGTACTTCAGGTCCCAACGTAGGAAGTTCCAAACAACCCAAAACATAGGTGTCCGTGAGGCACTTTGAAGATTTGAGTTAACTAACAATGAGTCTTTTATTGTGTTTTCCTGGGTACTTGGAGGCATCTGCTGCACAGAGATATTTTGGATGTGTCCAACAGGCTCCAAGGGTCCAAGCAGCATGATGCTGAGGTGAACAGTGACACTTGTAGTGGAGCCTGTTGTATCTAATTTCAGTTGTCAACTTGTCAACCGGCCAAAGCCAATAAGCACAACAGACACACAACTCATGCGCATGCGTACATGAATTTGCATCTGTTTCATACATACATGCATACATTACATTACCTGCCTCACATTGCATTACATTACATTAAACTACATAACATTACATTACATACATTACATTACATTACATTACATTACATTACATTACATTACATTACATTACATTACATTACATTACATTACATTACATTACATTACATTACATTACATTACATTACATTACATTACATTACAT